>JACEFZ010025132.1:0-353475 GCA_014155875.1 Cepaea nemoralis | reverse complement strand
AGAAGGTCTTCAGAAAAAATATAATTCACTTAAAATTAACTACGTACAGTGGCCCATCAACATTGGCCTCCTATACGAACCAATGTAACACATATCTATTCATACAAGTTACAACCGAGAAAACAAAACACTTCTCTGCCAAGTATGTATATCTGTTAACTACAGACCAATTTCTTAACTTAGAACAATATCTGTTCTCTCTACACAACAAATTATTAATCAACAATGACCGTACCATCATTGATTCTCTCCCCTCACAATTTTCTATCTTTTTCCAGCCTAACTCCTAACACATCATAATACCTGGAATATCATCTTAAGCAAGCACTGTAAACTACAGGTCAACTCATTTTATCTATTACCAATATGGCGATTATTCTATTGTCATCTCAATGTACCAGCCGTCATCTATCTACTAATTAACTTGTGGCTCGGCACACCAATTGTTTCCCTTGGATTTGTGCCAAACATCACTACAACTTCTTAATCATTACCGTTAACTACGGCATCTCCACTCTACTACTACCAGCAAAAATTTTGTCTATTTACTATAGACCTCTCACCAATACATCTACCTACTGTACCAATAACTAATTCTACTTTTAAGTTTCTCGTCTACCCGACGCAATTAACATTTCCTTCTCCTGTATCAGTACTTTCTATATCTCACCACCACTACTCTAAGCTATCCTCAAGTCTCTCCTATCCTTCTCATATCGTGACGATAGTCAAACCAGTCACACTTATCGGAACACCTTTTCTAACATTAATTTATTTAATCTTGTTTACCTCCGTATCTTTCACTCCTCTTCCTATTTATCGGGATTCTTTCAGAACAGCAACCCACGCCACTTATAACTGACAGCAGACCTCACTTTTCTCGTTTCTCAGTATTAGGCATTCCTGCTTCGACATGTCCCTGTCAAGAATACTAAACATGTTCTATGAAACGTCATTCAGACTGTTAACTCTCTTTCCGTCAACCTGTCATACAACTTCCATAATTTCCGCCCAAGATCACCCATTCCAAACAAAAGACATCACAATTTAGCACAAGCAACACAGAGGCAACGACTATAACTAAAGAAGCACAACCAACAACAATTTAGCTAAACGAACATTCCTCGAAACAAGTCAAGAGTCTCGAGTGCCTAGGAAGTATAACATCATCAAATGGCAAACCAGAAGATGACATTGACAACAGGTGTAATAAGGCTATTCAATTCTCTGGACAATCGGACAACCACGTATCAACAACTATCAAGCCTAAGCGTGTCGATTACTTCCACCCACTTTGACACAAGATATATCGGCGCAACTATTACATTTTATCTATGTACTTCACTTAGGCGACGTCTTCAAACCTCACTCCTTCTTCACTCACCGCGACGAATACCCGTTTGTCTAGAATTATACTCACGTACTAACTAAACGCCTCGTACATGCATGCTGTACTTATCACTTGCCATCAGCCTATCCATTCTCGACACATATGTTTGTCTTATTTCTACGTTTTTTTTCAATCATTCACTCGTTTTCAAAGATCAGAATCTATATATTATCTCTCGCAACTTATATCTCTTTTACAGCACTATCAACTATCTCTCAAAACAAACTTCATTCCGCATTCTATATTTCTCCACACAACAACTTTCTCAGACTTAATCAGCTCTTCTTTCTCCACAAGCACGACGTAACTCGTATTCTTCAAGCATCAACTTCTACAGTCTTTTACTCTTAATATTCTCGCGTTCAACTGGCTATTTTACATACAGGATACTCAATTCCTCCTCAATCTATATCTCCTCACCAGACACTCTCGGTTCACCTGTCAACAATACTATACTTTCTTCTCAAACCAACAAGCAAAACTATCTCAGACATCACGTCATAGCTCTGAGTCGAAGCATTTCTAGTACGAACATTCATACTTAGTTTATCTCTCACCCTCTACTAATTCTGTGCTGAATCTACTCTATTTTAATCACACCATTTATACATCACTCAACGTGATTAAGTCTCTGTATCTATCCATTCCGGACAAAGGACTATTTTTACCTTGTTTACTCTCCCTACATCGTAACCAAACAGAAGATATCCTGTATTACGTATCCACGTAGAATATCATTTGCCGTAACTCTCTATCCTCAACAACACTATCACCTACCCTGTACCATGTGATGCTACACCAAAAAAAATTCATCTGCCTATTTTAGACAGCTCATATATCTATATGCTCAAACCGCAATTCTTCTCATAAGCCAAAACTATTCCATTTTCCTTCCTCACCCAAGGAATTTTAACAGTTATAGAGTGTGTCCAAGTTAAATATTTCGTTGTCTCTCAATACATTAGTATGTCTTTCTCTAATTATGTCATCTTCACTATCTGTTGTTAACCTGTTAAAGTACTCAGGTCTTAAGGTCATAAGGGCTTCTATTTTTCTTAAGTCACTTTCTGTCGTTGAGTAAATTCCCGCTATCTGTCTACTATTATTCTTCTTCTTAAATGATTTCTTTCTATTTCCTTTATTTGCGTCAGTCTGCTCACTGTTTCCTGTATACCTTACGTAACGTTTGCACTTCCCCATCTCGTCTTCAGATGACACACTGATAATAGTTCCTTCATCAGACTCATAATAATTTACCGCAGACACGTCGACCCTATTCCCATAGTCGCCTTTAGAACGTCTGACTTTCTTTCTCTTTCTTGGTATTCGTCTCTTAACCTTCTCTACTTTCCTGTCATATAAACTGGTATCTAGTTCTAAAGAGTCACTAACCAAAACTATGTCCGTTTGTCCACCAGGAACTACACCGTATGAGGGAACATCAGGCTTCGATTTAGGATCTGCTCGTAGTGCACTTCTCTCATTCTCCGAATCATCCGTATTCACAGTTGCATCACGGCGCGTATTATAACATGCGGTGGCAGAAACATCGACTCCGTAACCTGAACTCTCACACCTAATATTTCTACACCATTTGCGGATAAATTTCATGTCTATACCTGAGGAACTTGACATGGCAGTACCTCTATTAACTATCATCCTACTATTTTTTTCTTCAATACTTTTCCTCTTTGGTTTCCTTTCGTCTTTGGTTCTCGTCTGTCTATCTTTCTTAACTTCAACCGTGTCTTCTTTTTCTAATTTCACCTGAGGTGGTTCCGCAATTTCCACCGTCTTAATAGTTTGCGTTCCCTTTTCTATTTTCTTAATTGACTGTATCTGGGTTGTCTTCTCTACAGTATCCATATGTGTCTGTGTACTATCATTTATCGTATTACTTGTCTGCGTCTGTGTCTTTCGGACTAATTCTCTTTATTAACCCCGTCGTTTTCTTTTCCTGTCTAACAGTCATATTGGCAACCACCTTAGGAATAGTTGAATTTTCACTTACGTTTTCCACTTTGTTCTTTGACCCTGACTTCAGATACTGTCTCCGTCTTTGTTCAAACCAGTCGTCACGTTTTTTCCTAGCAGTCTTGCTATAGGATGGCCACTTCCATAACTTCTTGGAAAAGTCTCTCTCAGGACCATTCTTGTATCTATAACAGCCATACCAGTCCGACTTTTCACCATTACGTCTGTTCTCACCGTCTTTTACCCTATAACCATTAGGCCTTGGTTCGTCATAACTATATTGTCTTCTGTCTTTATCAAGCAGTGGCTGTCTCCTGTTATTCTTTCCTACTCCATTACAGTCTACCATAAATCTATAAGGGTCTTGTCTAGTCGTTCTGTTCTGCAACGTTTCTACAAAATTTTCTACTTCATTAACTGCTACCTTTAACTCTCCTAACCATGTACTGATACGTTGTAATTCTACATGTAGGTAATTCATATTAACTTCTTTGTAATTTATATCAAGCTTAAAACAATATTCCTACTTCTTCCTCTGCATATTCCTTGGTACCTGGAAGAAAATTCGAAGTCTCGAGCCCAGCTGAAATTATGCCTGTTTCTCCTACTGTGCTGTGATGAGTCTGCTATGCTGAAATATTTCTATATATAGCAATAAAATCAATTTCACACTTTATAACCAGCTAATCTAACAATATGATCGTATTTCAGTTTACACAACAGAATTGTTCAATTAGTCAATTAGTACTTAAAATAATATTTAAAGTTCACCAATTACCCTAATTTGCTCCCGATCCACGAAAGACGGATTCTTCTATGTTCGTTATCAGGTAGAATTCAAACGCCAGGAGTCTGTGCCAGTTGAAATGCTCCTCCAATCGATCACGCACTACAGGTAGTTAGGGAGTTTCTTCCTCTCAACGTCTCAGTAACTTCAACCCCTGGTTGGGTCCCTACCAGACTTCAGCCTTCTTTTCACCCGATAACAGGGCACATCAAAGCGACGTCTTGAGAATCGGTGTAATTCAGGAAAGCAATAATTTCAGTAGGTCGGCAGCCCAGTCTGCCTCCCCCACTTCCGAGAGTTCTTTAGCGGTATCGCTGCTGTTAACGAGCTTTCCATTTCTTCTTATTCCTCAAAAAGTCTCAAGGTCAGGATTCTGCGGCTTTTAGTTCGCTTCAGGCAATCTATCTTAACGAGAAGTAGACAACTGCTCTGTTAGTAAAATGTTTCTACTTGATTCGACTTGCCTTGAAGGTTTCTTTTTCCTGAGCCTCTTATTTCAACGATCCAGAAAAAAACGTGCTGGTCTTTCTCTCTCTTCAGCTCAGCGAGATGATCACCACTGTACGGTAACTCAGTCTGGCAAGCCGGCTTTCATAACTCAGGTGACATCTAGGATTCTTGATAGCAACGAGGACTCTTGAAAAAATAATCACAGACAACCACCCCTAGCCGGGCTTTTGGCTGCTGTAATTCTCACAGACAACTTAGTGGCCATTTTTCCAACTGCGCTTTTTCGTTCAAGATAAGTATAGAACCGTGCCGTAATTCATTCTGTCTCTGGGTGTTTGATGTAAGCAGAACGAGATCTTCAAAACTTTGACTTTAGTTCGATGTTCGACCTGGACAGCATATTGTGATTCCACGACACTCCAAGTTCGTATCCTGTATCATGGGCACCAAAATTCGTCCTATAACAAAGCAGGACTAACGAGATCTGTGGGTTTTCGTATAAACAAGCTTTATTTCATCTTGATGACAACTTCTACAAACATGGCGTCTTTTCAGTTCCAGGCCCAGATGTTGACTCCCTCCTAACAACCAACTACGTCACGACTTGAGCATCTTTCTTCTCATTCCACCCTGATGCTCAAGCGTGCTGTAGTTTTGCCCACCCCATATATACATACTGCTACAGCACATATGAATAATATGTCTGATGAATGATGAGAATGAGTGAAATGAAGGTCATGCCGAGAAGGAGTATAAACAATCAATCAATCTCATGGTGGAAGGCACTGTGATGTATAATGTCCTGTCTATCAGATGAGAACATGTTAATGATAACTCATACACTAAGTAATAATTTAGTGCACTCCTAAGTATGACACCACTCTGTATTACACATAACTCAGGTTACAATCATATAGTTTTGTGTCCTGAATGATAATGATGATGAGGATGATGATAAATGAGGTAAAAGAATATTACATACATGGTGAAAAGGAGGGAATATACTCGCCTTGAAACTTTTGATTAGAAAAGAATTCAACTGAAGGTTATACAAGAGATGTTACCATAATGTACTTACATTGTTAATAACCAACCAATTATGGCAATGGGGAGTGATTTTAAATCCCTTAATGCATGCGACCTTTTTTTTGTAAGGGAAGAAGATCTAGAGAAACTAATTATGAACTGAAGATAAAGGAGAACATACTTGTCAAATTCCAAATCAATCAAGGTATTACTCAACCTGTAGACCATGGAGGACAGGCATGGGAGAAGACGACACTGCGTATCTGCTAGTCTAAACCTTGAGCGCCATATAATGACGGATTGAATGGAGAACAACCAATTATGTTGTGGATAACTATTTGACAGCACCAAGACTCTGTTCCTTCCACTGTTTATTTTCCTAGGATCACAATTACTTTATGTATTTTTCTTTATATTTTTCTTGAAAGTGTAGAGAATTTCATTTCTGATGGTCATAGTGATGATATCATTAGATTTATGATTGATGCTGAAATTTCAGGTAGTGGCTATATACAGCTAGATCCAGACCTGACTTTGTGAATGTAGCAGCTTGACTGAATGTAGCAGCTCGACAGAATGTAAAAGCTTGAGTGAATGTAGCAGTGGACTGAGTGAGCAGCTGATATAGTGAGGCCAAAAACTAGTCCAAAGAAACTTCCTGCATATTTATCCACCAATAAAGGACAGATATCCTAATTCCAATTCCAATTTTCAAAACAAAATTCAAAATTCGACCTCGTTCAACCTGCGTTTTTTAGCTGTGGTTATTGTTGAGGTCTGTGGTTCTTGTGGGTTCATTCACCCTAATTCTTGTCTTGTGCGCTCTTAGGAGTAAGTCCTATCTCGGACTGGTTATGTATCGTTTGTGTCTGTGACGTCAACGGGGGGATCGGTCGGCGGACTGTCCTTTGCGCATGTTTCCTCTTGTGGTTTTCCTTGTTGGTGCAGGCTCCTGGCTCGTCTGGCTTGGCTGGTTGTAGTCCTTATAAGGACTTTTTAATTGGGTATTTTTGCCTCCTGTTCCGTGTATTGCCCGTAGAAGCTTTTCTGTGTTATTTACTTCCTTGCGCTTTCTTTCACTTTCATGTTTAAGTTCATGCTGTCTTTCGATTGCTTCCTCTGTGGTCAGCCATGGGACGATCTCTCCGTCCTCGATATAATAATCAATGCCGGTATGATAGTCAGAGAGAGAGAATATCTCCGGGTATTCTATGGGTTTCCCCTGAGTTTCTTTACCTTCTTTCCTTTTGCTTCCTGTCTCCTCATGTATTCCTCGTGCCTGAGTTCCTCTTGCCTTGCCCGTTTCTTCTTTTCTTCTATGAACTCCTCCATTTCCTCCAGAGTAAGTTCCGGTGTAAACCACTTCATGGCGTCGAAAGGTTCCTCATCTTGTCTTTCTTCGGCTGTCTGGCGGGATGTTGCTTTTCCCTTGGGTGTTTCGGGCGTCGTAGTTCGGCTGCTGGTTGTATCTTGCGGCTCCGGCTCGGTTTTTTGTTGGGTTTCTTGCGGCTTCTTTGTGGTCTCTTGCATGGCTTCTGTTGGTTTGTTTTGAGTTGATTTCATTTCAGCTTTTAGCCGCTCTCTCTTCGCTTTTATGGTGCGTAGCATTTCTTCGTTTTCCTGCTTCAACGCGGCCATCTGTTCCACTTCTCGCTTGATGTTTTGCTGGATCTCCTTTATTTCTGCCAGTAGATTCTCGTTGTCGATGGTCGGGTTAGGCGTCAGCAGTGCCTTGACTTGCTTCTTTAACTCGTCGATCTGGCTTTGTAGTTGTGCTCTTTCATCTTGCGAGATGCCCGTGGCTGTCTCGCACCGCCGCATTGCTTCCTTATATGGCATCTTGGTGGTGATGGCGGTTAGCGGGGTAGGGGTATCCCCTATCAAAGGAGATGTAAGACGCCTCCTTTCCTCCGTTAGTCTACGGGACACCCTTGGGCAAGATGGAGTACCCGTTTAGCCCCCCGATCAGGGTTACGTGAGGCCATAAAAGCAGGTGGTGGATGGAGTGTGAGAGCAGCCGACAGATTGTTGTTGGTTATGATCTTACACTCTGCGGCGATAGGCAGATGATATCATCAGTAGAGACAATGGCTATGGCCACCGACTAGTACAGTCACTGCCCAGAAGGAAAGCAATGGCAAACTACCTTCTGCAAAACTTGCCAAGAAACCATAACAACCATGAAAAAAACATAATAAGAAAGAGATCTGGTGGCGAGACCCCCAGGCCAGGCAGATCGGATAACACTGGGGAAGAGTGTGACACAGGGACCAGTACTAGTAATCGTGATGACGGAGTTAATCCTGACCGTGTTACCAAGGAAATCCTCTGTGTCAGACTAAGAAACAGAGTGAGAATAGCAACGTGGAATGTGAGAAGTCTGTATGAGGGAAAGCCTAAATTAGTGTGTGATGAGATTGAGAGGTTAAACATTCAAATTTTAGGAATTAGTGAACATCGCTGGGCGGAAAGGGACATTTTACAACTGAAAATGAAAGTATTTTCATTTATTCTGGTAGAGACGTCGGAGGCCAGAGTGGAGTGGCATTTTGTTTAGATAAGACAACTGCAAAAGCTTTAATGGGATATAATCCAGTTAGTGATAGAATCCTCACTATTAGATTTAAAGGCCGTCCAAAAAACACAACTCTTGTACAGATATATGCACCTACTTCAACAGCAGAGGAGGACAAAATTGAAGATTTTTACAACACACTGCAAGACACATTAAATAAGATTGGTCATAATGATATAGCAATAATAATGGGAGATTTTAATTCAAAGGTAGGTGCAGGAAGAACTGAAAATGAGAGACACGTTTTAGGAAAATGTGGATTGGGAAATAGAAATGATGCAGGTGACAAATTAATTGAATTGTGCATAGAAAATGAGTTCACGATAGCCAACACGCTTTTTAAACAACATCCAAGAAGACTCTTCCCATGGAAGTCTCCGGACAGTATTACCAAAAATCAGATAGATTCATATTTTAATACAAAGAAGATGGAGACCAAGCATAACATCTGCAAAAACCCTACGAAGTGCAGACTGTGATACAGATCATCAGTTGTTAGAAGCAGATCTGAAATTAAAACTCAAAAAGCTTACCCGAGAACCAAGGCCACTTCGTTTTGAGCTCACAAAAATACCAGATGCATACACAATAGAAGTTAGAAATCGTTTTGGGGTCTTGATGTATTTACAAGAGGAAATGACACCTGATAAACTGGCAGTCAAGCTAGAGATATCTTGATAACTGCAGCCAAAGATTTAATTCCGACCAAGAAAAAGCAACTTAAGCCATGGATTACATCAGACACGTTAGAATTAATAAACCAACGAAGGGAGCTGAAAAAGAAAGGAGGTGAATCCGATAACAGCAGGATGAAGTATAAATCTTTTACTCAAGAAATAAGAAAGAACACAAGAAAGGACAACAATTAATATATACAAGATTGCTGTACCAGAATGGTATTCTTTGGTATTCTTTGCATTTTCCTCAGAATACCATGGACAGATAGAAAAACCAATGACCAAGTACTACAGGAGACAAATGAACATCGTAAACTGATTAGAGAAATTAGACGTAGACAGTCAAAATTTTTTGGACCAATTATGAGAAGAAATGGATTGGAGAACTTGGTGACAACTGGCAAGATCGAAGGGAACAGACCAAGAGGAAGACCGAGAGGAAAATACCTGGATGGCTAGGCCACATGGCATGGACGAGACAGGAACACTGATCTGATCCACGACACTGGTGATCGAGTGAAATCGCGAGTCATGACCGCCCACGCTTTCCGGCATGGCACATGATTGATTGATTGATTGTACCAGAATAGAGCAATATCATAAGACTGGAAGAGATTATAAAATGTTCAAAGAAATGAAGTTATTGATAAGAAATGTTCAACCTCAATTGAATGTTATCTGTGACAAGATGGGAAATACCTTAACAGAATCTAGGCAAATTCTAGAAACATGGCAGGAGTACTGCACTGGAATGTATGATATGACTTGAGTGACAGTGAGGATATGAATGAGATACATGAGCCAATGACAGCAAAGACAGAACCTGAACCCTCATTAGATGAAATTGCTTGGGCTACAAAGAACCTGAAGAATGGTAAATCACCTGGATGTGATGAGATACCAGCCGAACTAATTAAAGCGGGAGGAGAAGAAAGCATACACATATATCATGCATTATGTACAAAGATTTGGAAATATGGTATATGGCCAAAAGATTGGAAGAGAACTATCTGCATTCCAATACCAAAAAAAGGGCAACCTGAAATTATGCACCAACTATAGAACTGTTGCCCTGATCAGTCATGCAAGTAAAACTCTACTGAAAGTCATAATGGGAAGACTTCGTAAGAAAATGGAAGAAGAGATTAACGTGGTTCAAGCTGGATTTAGACAAGGAAGAGGAACAAGAGATCACATATTCAACATGCGATTAATAATAGAGAAGTGCAGAGCATTTAATGTCAGCAGTTAGAATAGATGGCCAGACATCAGATTGGTTTGACATCAAACAAGGAGTCCGTCAGGGCTGCGTGCTATCACCCTATTTGTTTAACCTGTACGCCGAAAATATAATGAGAAATGTAAGAGATGATATAAACAGGGAGCTATATGAAGCCCTAAATATCGGCGGTCATGACATACCAGAGATTCTATATGCTGATGATACAGTATTACTATCCACAACACAGAATGGCATAGAAAACTTAATAGCCTCAATCCAATTGAATGGTGAAAATTACAACTTATATCTTAACATAGCAAAAACAAAGATAATGCATACAGACAAAACTACTATGGAGAAAGAAATATACGTTAATGGGGAAAATTGGAGGTGGTGGACAATTTTGAATATCTTGGGTCACTGATTACCAACAATGGTGACACAATGACAGACATTAAACGGCGACTATCAATTGCTCTTCAAAGACTAAAACAACTGAATAAATTATGGAGTAGGACAGACAGAACTACAAAAATTAGATTTTTAAGAGCATGCATTTTTCCCATTGCAACATACGCCTGTGAGACATGGACACTTACTAAACAAACTGAACAGCGCATAAATGCCTTTTAATATAAATGTTATAGACGAGTTCTAAGAATATCTTGGGTAAAGAAAAGAACAAATGCTTCCATACTTCAAGAATTAAATATTGAAGAAGGTTGGCTATTAAAGACGATAAAACAAAGAAAATTGAAATATTTTGATCTCTTGAAACGTCACGAAAGTTTAGAGAGAACAATAATGGAAGGATATATGCCTCGGAGGAGAGGAAGAGGAAAGCCAAAGAGAAGATGGGTGCAGGATGTGGCGGATGATCTCCAGATGGGTGTATCAGACGCGGGACATCTTGCTTGTGATCGAGAGGTTTTCCGGAGGGTTGTTATGGCAGCGAGGTTCTGGAAAGGACATACTACTGAATGAATGGTGTTGATGGCGATCTTTAACACGTTTCTGTGTCTTTGGAGGTACGGACAGCCCAAGTATCTTGCTCCATGTTTGCCCAGGCAGTTGGCCCACTTTCTTTTGTTGTTGGGTGCTCGGAAGTCCGTGTTCAGCTTGGCCAGATGACACTCATTGAAGGCGTGGTTATCGGCGCAGTATCGACAGATGTCCGTCTTACTGCGGCATGTTGCTCTGCTGTTGCCAGCCCTCTGGCATCTTGAACTCTTCGGATGAATCTCTCTGGCTGTTGTATTTTCTTGCTGATTGATACTGTTGTCGGCATTTCGCTGCCCTCCGACGTCACCACTGCCAAGGTTGTAGGTATCCTGGAGTAGGTGAGGAGCCGCTCCGCCTTCAAGAATCGGATGTAAAGATTCTCTTCTCGTAGCTGCTTCAGAATTTCTTCATCTGTCGGCTACAGTTGAATCCGCTTGACAACCCATCGGAATGTTTTTAAGTCGGTGTTCCCGGCTCTGGTGTCTTTCTCCTCCTTCTTCTCTGTTGTCTTGACTCTTGTCTGTGGTGGGCTGTCGATCTTCTCCCTCGTGGTAGCTACAGTAATACTTGTAGTTTCAGGTTCTGTAGTACAGCTCGCAGGCAGGCTCTCCATGTTCGTCTTCTTGACGGTCTTGTCGGCTCCCACGCTGCACATCTTGGATGCCGCGTGTTTCTTGTTGTTGGACTTTCAACGTGACATTTTCCCCCGTATCAGGCTGCTTGAGTTGTTCTGTGGATTTGACTTGTTAGCGCTCGCAGTGCGAATGAGTGACGAATGATGGATTACGATGGATGGATGACAGGTATCCTTAATAACTTAGTCTATTTATAGGACTGGAAAACCATGGAGCCAAATACATCTTAACTGGACAAGAAAAAGGAACACTCAAGAACCCAAGACGTCACTGGTGGGGTGGATAGTATAGTGAGCACAGCCAGGAGACATATAGTTAGGAGATGTACATGATGTTTTTTGTGTGTGTAATGAATTGATTGTTGTATTGGTATGACATTCATTAACAAAAGCACTATGTATGTGTAATAAGTTATGAAAAATAAGGGTCATTTTCTCTTTTGAGAGTTCTCTTGTCGTAGTAAAATTGTTTTAATTAACAACCCTAGATTAATAATTATTTAGTTGGGAGAGGAGAGGCAAGGAACCACCAAAAGGATATTTTGGGTATTCGGAGAAACACTTTTCAGTTATTTCCTGGAGGTATTCCTTGGTTCTCTGAATCTCTTTTTATGGCCTCAAGCCATTGAGCCAGTAACAGCTAAATTAATTATAACGGGCAGGGTTACATTGAGAAAGAGGAACTTAGTATCCTTTATCTCTTTGGGGTTGTCCCATCCGACACAATCCGAGAGACATCTCATAGTATTGGATACGTGGTTTCTGAGGAAAATGCAAAGAATACCATAATTTGACAGAAAAACGAATGAGAATGTCCTATAAATAAAAAGTCAATTGATTTTTTGCAATTTATTGTAGTCAGCCAGGATATTTTTGGATACGTTATGTGGAGAAACAGACAATTTTAGTGTCAACTGGGAATCTCAGAAAGCTAAGGGAATGCGGAGAGATAACACACCCGGATGGCTTGGCCACGTGGCATAACCAGAACAGCAACACAAACGTGATCGTATGAGATGACGAACCATGACCAACATACTTATCACAAGACACATGATATGATAATAATCCTGTATATGCTTTTCAGTCAGTCAGGTCTTAGTCAGATATGACTGAGCTACCGTATGACAGTAGACGGTACTACCTGCTTTCTGTCAGCGCCGAATGTTGGGCGGCGCTTACCAAACCCGACACCCCACATTGTGCCAACGGCTTCGGGCGGAAGAGCGCAATTGGGAGGGTACAAGCCTTATCCTGGTGCGAGGAAATGCAACCCAAAGACAAAATAAGTCATGGCAGGGCAGACCAGGCCCTAAGCCTTGGTTGGCAGCTGGTCTAGGATCGAAGCTCCGACAGGCGGACAGTTAGAGCATTGCTTTGCTGATCCGGCAGCTTCTGCAGCTTGTCTTGTTCCAGATGTATAGGTGTTAACTTTCCTCTGGAGTGAACTAGGCAGGCCGAGAGAGGGATCATGCTGAATGGGCAACACATGGTTTTTTTATTTTAGCCCAGGCTTTGTGCTATGGAGAGGCAATAACTCCATCCCTGGTCTTAACCGGTCTCGGAATCAAAGCGAGAGGCAACTGTTACGGGTTATAAGTCCTTGTCAGTTGGCGTAGACATGGGGCGCCACGCGTTGCCTCTGACGGTGGGAGACACCTACAGGTGTCACTGATCAGCTACCGCCCGCCTCAAGCTGGGCAGCCCCCGGCCAATTGGGTGCTGATCCGCCACAGCCTGCCTGCTTCAATGGGTGCTTGGGGCTAGGACAAAATCTGAATCGCAGGCTGTAAAACCAATGCACCAGGTACTAATAAAAAGAATAATAGAAACCTCAAGCTACGGCTTGCAACCTGGAACGTGAGAACCATGTGTCCAGGATTTTCCACTGACTTGACAAATATTGACGATGTGAGAAAAACGGCTGTGATTGATGCTGAACTCAATCGTCTTAACATTGATATTGCTGGCCTGCAGGAGACTCGCCTCGCTGAGGAAGGGTCACTCAGGGAAAACAATTACACCTTTTTTTGGAAGGGAAGAGGGCAGGCAGAAAAAAGGCAACATGGTGTGGGCTTTGCAGTGAAGAATTCGCTACTGGGAATGATTGATATCCCAGCTGGAGGTAATGAAAGATTATTATCACTGCGCTTGGCAACCTCTTGTGGATTTGCCACCATTCTCACTGCATATGCACCGACACTCGCTTCCTCTGATGATGTGAAGGATACGTTCTATGAGCAGCTAGACTCTGTGATCAAGGCAGTTCCAAAATCCGACTACATTTATATGCTCGGTGATTTCAATGCTCGTGTGGGCAAGGACTCGAGTTCATGGCCAGTGTGCCTTGGAAAATACAACATCGGTCGCATGAATGATAATGGGCAAAGGCTGCTGGAGCATTGCACTAGAAATGACCTATGTATTACAAACTCCTTTTTTAAAACAAAAGAGCTGCATAAGGTCACATGGAAACATCCAAGATCCGGCCATTGGCATCAGCTGGACTTCATTATCACACGGAGACAACATCTGAACCATACATCATTAACTCGAAGTTACCACAGTGCTGACTGTGATACAGATCATTCTTTGGTTGTTGCAAGGGTTAGACTGAGACCAAAGAGAATCTACACAGCTAAACACAAGTCTAGCCCCAGGATTAATATTATTAACACTCACGATCCTGGAAAGTGCTTTGAATTTCAACAGCAACTTGAAGACGCTTTCAATGATACATCAGAAAATTGTATAGTAAATGATAAATGGAGTAAACTTAAGGAAACTATTTATAAAACAGCGGTAGGGGTTTACGGCACTGTGGATCATAAGAGGCAGGACTGGTTTGCGGCAAACAGCCAGATACTGCAGCCCTTGATTGATAAAAAGAAGATAGCTCTCTTAAGAAACAAGGAAAGACCAACGCGTAACACTCTGAGTGAGCTGAAGCAAGCGAGGAAGGATGTACAAAAGGCTGCCAGGCAGTGTGCGAATGACTATTGGATCAAGTTATGTGAGTCCATTCAAATCGCAAGTGATAAGGGAAACATCAGAAGCATGTATGAAGGGATAAATAAAGCCTGTGGTCCAATGATCAAAAGAAGTGCACCGCTGAAAACCTTGACTGGAAAAATCATCACTGATAAGAAACAGCAGATGGATAGATGGGTCGAGCACTATTTAGAGCTTTACTCAAGTGAGACCAAGCTAGCGGATGATGCCCTCAACGCCATAGAGGCCCTGCCAACTCTTGACCACCTGGACACACTTCCCACTATAACAGAAGTTAAGTGTGCTATAAATGAGCTTGCATCTGGCAAGGCTCCAGGTAAGGATGGGATTCCAATAGAGGTAATCAGGAGTGGGCAAGACACACTCGCTCTACAGATCCACCAGCTAATAGAGCTATGCTGGCGAGAAGGACAAGTCCCACAGGATTTCAAAGATTCAAACATCATAACGCTGTACAAGAACAAGGGCGATCGGAGCGACTGTAACAACTATAGGGGTATCTCACTTCTGTGTATTGTTGGGAAAGTATTTGCCAGAATTGTCTGCGCAGACTTCAAGTCCTGGGAGATCAAGTCTACCCCGAATCACAGTGCGGCTTCCGTCAGAACCGGTCTACCATTGATATGATATTCTCATTGCGACAGATGCAAGAAAAATGCCGGGAACAAAATCAGCCACTGTTTATTGCCTTCATCGACCTCACAAAGGCATTCGATTTGGTCAGTCGTGAGGGTCTGTTCAAAGCACTAAAGAAGATTGGCTGCCCACCAACTCTTCTGTCCATTGTGGAATCGTTCCACACAGGCATGAAGGGTATAATCAAGTTTGATGGCTCAACTTCAGAAGAGTTTGAAATCAAGAGTGGAGTTAAGCAAGGTTGTGTACTATCCCCCACCCTCTTTGGGATATACTTTTCACTTCTACTGAAATATGCCTTTCGTGATCAGGATGACGGTATATACATTCACTCACGCTCAGATGGTGGCCTCTATAATGCTCAGAGATTGAAGGCCAAGACCAAAATTAGGAGGGTACTAATCAGAGAGTTGCTTTTTGCGGATGATGCTGCGATTACGACCCACTCTGAGGAAGAATTACAACATCTACTATCTGCATTCTCCAATGCTTGTTCTGAATTTGGTTTAACAATTAACAAAAAGAAGACACAGATTATGTCACAAGGTGCACATGGTGTACCATCAATCTTTATTGACGACGCCGAACTGGAGATAGTAGACCATTTTACATATCTAGGATCAGAGGTAAATAGCAAATTATCCCTCGATCAGGAAATCAACATCAGGATTGGCAAGGCAGCAACAACAATGAACATGTTAGCAAAAAGAGTCTGGGAGAACAGGAAGCTTACTGCCAAAACAAAAGTCCTCGTCTACCAAGCCTGTGTCCTTAGTACTCTTCTTTATGGCAGTGAAACCTGGACAACTTACTCACGCCAAGAGAAACGTTTAAACAGCTTTCATATGCGGTGTCTGCGAAGAATACTTGGTATTAAGTGGCAAGACAAAATCACAAATACTGAAGTATTGGAAAGATCAGGTTGTGTGACGGTGTATTCCATGCTCAGTCTTCGTAGACTTAGATGGATAGGACATGTTAGGAGGATGGATGATGGTAGAATACCAAAGGACATCTTTTTTGGTGAATTACAGACGGGTAGGAGATCTCAGGGTCGGCCTCTACTACGATACAAAGATGTGTGTAAGCGGGACATGATTGATACAGGCATAGATAATGCACATTGGGAGCAAGTCGCCGCTGAACGTGTTGCATGGAGGGCAAACATCAGAAATGGAATAAAGACAAAAGAGAAAATGATTGCAGATAAAGCACACACAGAGCGTGAGAGACGTAAGATGGTGCACAATGGTGGAAATGACCATGTTTTCACATGCATCTACTGTGGGCAAACATTTGCAGCAAGAATTGGCCTTACCAGCCACACTCGCCACCGCCATGGGTCGTAGTTATTAAGCCTTTTTGAAGCACAATGTACCAAACTATCGTCTGTCAAGACGGAAAGGTGCCAATGTATGCAATGTATATGCTTTTAATTATTGCTTTTATGTAATGTTTTTATTTCTGCTTTTGTGCAAGCAAGGTTTTTGCATTGTCATAAACGTGTTATATTTGTCCTGTCTTCCTTATAAGAAATTCTTTTTATTGCTTAATCTTATTGTGCAGGTCTCTAGTTTTGCATGTCCCGTTAAGCTAACCACGCGTTGTTACTGAGATAACATATTGTATGCAATAAACTCTACAAATAACCACATCAATCTGAGTTGAATTAGTTATATTCCAAGGAACTCACTATGTTGATATGTGTTAATTTATTTTTGATGTGCATGTGTATTTACAATCGTAAACAATGTTGAACGCTGGAACAGGAAATTATCTTTAAAACGAAAGTAAAACCGCTTCATTGCTTGTATTCCCCGCCGCGTATTTGTTATTTTAACCGATTTTGTCTTTGTTATTTTCCTTGCTGTTTATGGCTTTGTTATTAACTTGGTTGTTTCTGTCCTTGTTATTACGTTGTCTGTTTTATGGCCGGTTACTAATTTACTTGCTTATGCACTTGTTATTATTAAACTGTTTCTTTCATTGGTTTTACTTTGGATGTTTCGGTCTTTGTTATTACTTTGGCTTTTTTTATCTACCTGCTTTTACTGTCCGTGGCCGGGGGGTTAGCAGCTTTCTCCGCTAACCCCGAATACTCTCGTCACGTGACGCGACGAGAATTAGCAGTGGTTCGAATCGCAAAAGTGTCTTATGAGAGTATGGAGCCGGTCGCTCAGAAAGTCGTGGCGTGCTGATGAGCGTAATCTAGCCTAGGAATCAACATGCAGCTGAAAGATGCTGGTGTTGACCGCAATATCCTGAAACAGGATGGAAACGCGGAAAAAAAAAAAAAAAAAAAAAAAAAAAAAATTATCATTGCAACAATTGTTATTTTACTGTTTATTAATTAACTGTTTCTGTCCTTGTTATTACAAGGGTGTTTCTGTCCTTGTTATTGCTTTAACCATATAGATACTTGTTATTACAGTAACGTTTCTGTACTTGTTATTACATTATGAGTTTCTGTATTCTGGTTATTATATTAAGTGTTTATGTCCTTGAAAAATTATTGTAACGCCTGTCTCATCTAGGGTGATAATATTATAAAACGCCAAGTTCCAGGGAGAGACTAAATTAACTCTTAGAATATCAAGAGCCATTTGAAATGGCCCACATTTAAGATCCAATATAATTTTGATATGTTTGGCAATTGGAATGATAAACAAACGGACGCAATTACACACAATTCTGAATTATACGTTAATATGATAATTCAAGCTCCCATGCTAAGAGTTAACACAGATATTCTGTAAGAAACTTTCAGAGCATCGTTAACTAATTAAATAGACAGATCGTGAGGATATTTCTGGCCAATGTAAGCCATTGCTTTTTTGCTTTTTGTATGCAAACGAGACGCGTTGAGTGGTCTGTTTTAGATTCATTTTCCCCCAATGAGTCTGGACGTGATGTATCTTTGACACAATAGGTTTGTTTGTAACCAGGTCTACACTTTGTTTCCAGCTCTTAAAACGGCAGCAATAAGATTGATGTGTGTATATTTGCTTGAGACCGATGTTCTATTATCGATGAGTCTGAAACTGGAGATATTTGTAGTCAGTGTTGTCCAATTTTTATGCGACGAATCTCCCTTAACTGATTGGCCCAATTTCCGATTACCTGTAGATAGATCATTCTTCAAATTCAAATGAAATTAAAGTTAATTAAAAATACTGAAGTACTATATCTCAAGTAAAGATTGATAGATAAACCTCTCAACTTCTTCTTTGTTTAACCATAAATTGTGGTCGTTAAAGGTACTAACATTGCAAATCCAACCATATTTTTGTGTTTTGAAATGTGCCAACGTATAACGAACGGCCAAACGTATTTTATTTTTAAAACATTCAGAATTGGGCAGGCCCAAAGACTCTGACATTATGTCCTTACTGCTAATCATATTTACTCACATTAAGAAGAAGTAGAAAGAGGAGGAGGGGAAGAGTGAGAGTGAGAAGGAGGAGAAGAAGAAGAGTGATAAGGAGGAGGAGGAGGAAAGGAGGAGGAAGAAGATGAACCGGAAAGGAGGAAAAAGAAGCAGAAGAAGAAGAAGAAGAAGAAGAAGAAGAAGAAGAAGAAGAAGAAGAAGAAGAAGAAGAAGAAGGAAGAAGAAGAAGAAAAGAAGAAGAAGAAGAGGAAGAAGAGGAAGAAAAAGAAGAAGAAGAAGAAGAAGAAGAAGAAGAAGAAGAAGAAGAAGAAGAAGAAGAAGAAGAAGAAGAAGAAGAAGAAGAAGAAGAAGAAGAAGAAGAAGAAGAAGAAGAAGAAAAAGAAGAAGAAGAAGAAGAAGAAGAAGAAGAAGAAGAAGAAGAAGAAGAAGAAGAAGAAGAAGAAGAAGAAGAAGAAAAGAGTAAAGAAGATGAGGAAGAGGATGAAGTACAAGTACAAAGAACAAAAGAACTAAAGAAAGAAAAAACCTAAAACGGATGCAGAGTGGCAATGTACAATAAACATCGTAAATAAATATATAGATGTTATATGACAATCTATAAATAATGAACGAACGTGCCCAAAATACGTAATTGCTAACAAACATGTCACGCCCGCGTATGTTTAATATTGTCTTATCTTTGTTGATTGCTAATGTAGTTCAATTAAGTGCCGAGCTCTTCTGACAACTGCACTTCAATTAACAGCTGCCTATTGTAGCATTCAACACACGCGCCATCTTCTGTATTTCTGCTTCTGGAGGTTCACTCAACTTAGCAATAAACACAAATACATGTACAATGAGTATAGACACAATGCAGATTACTCGACATAATGTTCTAAATACATTCTGGAGAGAATTGCCATTATTCTTAGGCACCTGGGTAGGTTTACAGCCTGTAAGTTCAGCTATAGGCTAGCTATCTACTCAGTTGCTTGATCAAGGCCAAGGGAATACGTGAAACTGTTGGTTGCTAAAACGCTTTGAAAAGAAGTGGACATACCATCAGTTTACCTGTTAAACAACACACAGTCCGCATTTAGAATTTTTCTAAAAAGTTAGTTGCATATCCTTTACAGAACGTAGCAGTCAACTTGAACATTTGTGGCTGTTTGTGATTCCTGGGCAAGTTTACGCTCAATAGATTGCCATTGCTTTCTGAACGACCGGGACTACGACCATTGTATGAAATACCAACGCAAGATGGCATGCCTCCGAATCTCCCGCAGCTGTATTTCGATCGCGGTATGCGGGGTGATGAATTGCATTCGTAACCCTTTTGCCTCCACAGAGCCGGTTTCCATTCAGACAACATCACTGTAATTAGGGAAAGCTATTGTAATTATCCCAGTTAACAGAAATCATAATCTTCAAGTGCCTTGCCGGCTGGCGTGAGCGATCATGCTTCCCCATAAATTGCGATCTCCTACGACATGGATCACTTCATGTGTTAACTATTTTCCGTGCCATGATACAAGGCTCAAGAATTTTCTCTCGCTGTCTTCCTTCATCTCTATTTCCACAAATATTTCCGGTTGTAACAACATATCCAGAATGCTCATTTTGGCTGTCCAACGAATTTTCAGCAATCTTCTATAAAACCACATCTTCAAGGCTTCTATGGATTTGTTTCACCTCTGTTTCTAATAGAAATGCCTCCCAAGTACAGAAATACAATTCTGTGTTGTTTACTGGGCCAGAGTATTTTGTAAGTCATGGAAGCATGGACCTCAACTAAAGCTGTCCAACTACGAAGTTGAATTAAGTGGGTACAACTGAATATATTTATACACCAACCGTACTGAATGAGTGAAACTTGATGGATCAATGAATTGTCCTGTTACGTCTCACAAGGATAAATAAAAGACGGAGATGAACATGCAGATGATGAAGAAGAAAACCAGGAGGAAGAAAGGAAGGAGCCTACAGATAGGATACATATGCATATATTGAACATCAGAGAAATAAATAATAATTGAAGCAAAACCACTGTGATTAACATATCAAATGACAGAGCGGGTTGAATGTCATGCTCACCAGAGTCTACCCCAGTTTACCACTTTAAAAAAACAAAACAACAACAACATATGGATAACCATTCCATCTGTCGTGTCCATTACATTTGTAGCAAAGGAAACGCGGTAAGATGTGACTATAACTACATTTGGGTTACATTATCAGCTATGTAAACCAGTAGTCATGTGTACATTCAGACCATAATATATTTACGTGGAAACGCTACAACTGACAATACGCTCTTTGTACCAGTTACTATGGCTACGCGTGTCTAGCATCCTGGAATTCCCTACAAAGAGTAAGTAACCCAGTTGAAAACTAATTCAATTCGTTCTACCACTGATCGATAACAGAAAGGAATGCTCCTGAACCATGGTAAAGATTTTCTCTACTGTACTAACCAAATTCTACGAATCTAATGAAACTTCGACTGTGATTAAATTTTTAAATAAAGCAACAGGAGGCAGAACTATTCCACCACGCAACCACTTCTGTTGATGCTTAGAGGAAATATGTCGTCTGGAAGTTAGGTTCCAGACACATACACGCCACGAGCAATGACAAGGTTTCAAAACAAACTAACCAAATCAGACTGTCTTATAATTTGTGTAAACTAGGCTAAGTGGTTGCCTGTGTCATTCTAATAATAACTGCACACGTCAGTGCGTGTGTGTTTTATGTCTAGAGACTTAACATCTTTCATTGAGCTCACTTAGTTGTCTGGTGCCCCAAAAAATAATCTCTGAAGATGCCCTTAACTAACATAAGTAGAGTACAGGAGACAGCCGTATAAATTAGTCACAGGATAATTGATACATCTCCCCCGATGGTGTTTCCACCTTGTCGTGGTGGGGGAGCTTGAGTTTCTCAATGACCCTGAGAGCTATGCCGGCGGTAGCGTAGCTACCAGCAGGGCCTCCCAAGCCGGACAGGTCAAAGGATAGAGAACAGACAAAGAGAAACACCCTGGTCCTCCAGGTTGGGGGTTGAAGCGTGGGGTTAACATCCCCACCTTTGTAAAAACCTTTCTTTGTTACGAAACAAATACATGAGCCTCGATATCGGACTGACTTATCTGGACAACGACCTTGGAACGTTAAAGGACTTTTGAGATTTGGAACATGGAATGTACGGACACTATATCGGGCTGGAGCGGCCGAAGAACTAACTCGGGAACTGGTTGAATATCAAATGGATATAACAGCAATTCAAGAAATAAGGTGGCCAGGAGAGGGTACTTTAGAGCAAAATGGAATAATTGTAATATATGGAGGAAACACCCAAAATAAACATGAATTAGGAACAGGATTTGTCATCAAAAAAGAGTTATAGGGGGAATGTTTTAAACTTTAAAGCTTTTAATGACAGGATTAGTAAATTACGAATAAAAGGTAAATGGAAAAATATAACGATGATTAATGTACATGCACCTACTGAAGAGAAAGAAGATGATATTAAAGAAGACTTTTATAATGATCTGGAAGATGTCATAGAAGAAACCCCCAAACAGGACATCCTGATTGTGCTGGGAGACTTCAATGCAAAAATAGGTAGAGAGCAAACTAATAAAAAAGTGGCCGGTATGGAAAGCCTACATACAACTTCAAATGATAATGGATGGAGAGTCATCAACCTGGCAGAAGCCAAAGGACTGCAGATTAGCAGCACCAGACTACAAAGAAAGGATATACACAAACAAACTTGGAAATCATGTGACAAGAGAACCTATAATCAAATAGATCACATTTTAATTAACAACAGAAATGCATCAAACATACAGCAAGTCAGAAGTTATAGAGGAGCTGAGTGCCATAGTGACCACTTCCTCGTTGGAGCAAAATTTTAAATAAAACTTAAGAGAGCTTTCTATACTAAATTACAAAGATTACACCCAACATATAATAGAGAAAAACTACAAGACATTACAGTCAAAGAGAAATTTACAGATGAAATAAAATGTAAACTTGAAACTCTGCAAACCCCTTCGGAGGAAAGCGTTGACCAAACTTGGTTGAACATCAAGAATACAATTCAATCTACCGCAGAAGAATGTCTCGGTGTGTTAACCACGCACAGAAAGAACAGATGGTTCAATCAAAAATGTGAAGAAGCAGTCATTATGAAGATGAATGCCAGACATGTATAGTTAAATGACATCATTAACATCCAAAAGGAAGATCATTATAGAAATGAATGTAAAGAGGCTACAAAAATAGTCAGACAGCAGAAGCGGGAATATATGAGTAATATAATCAAAGATATGGAAACTAATCACCAGAAAAATGAATCCAGAAAATTTTTTAAAGAACTGAAGTCAATGAAACGAGGGCACCAACAAAACACATATGGTTTAAAAGACAAAAATGGGAATATGATAAATACCAATGAGGAAATGTGCAACACATGGAAAGAATATTTTATTGAATTACTAAATTGTGAAGCTCCAAGTAACATTTTCCCACAGGAAGAGGTTCTAACATGCGAACCACAAATTGAAGAACCTACATTTGAAGAAATCCTATATGTAATCACACGACTTAAAAACAATAAGGCAACTGGGACTGATGGAATTGCTGCTGAATTTATAAAGGCAGGTGGCCATGCATTACATCTAAAGCTATACGAACTAATAATAAAAATCTGGAGGACAGAAGAATTCCTCCATGACTGGAAAGAGTCATTATTGATACCTATCTTTAAGAAAGGAGACAAGTTCCAATGTGGAAATTATAGAGGAATATCACTACTGTCCACAAGCTTTAAGATACTATCCGCAGTATTACTAAATAGACTAAAACCATATTCAGAAGACATATTAGGTGACTACCAGGCGGGTTTAGACAAAACAGATCAACAATAGATCAGATATTTATCTTACGACAAATAGCCGAGAAACATTGGGAATATAAAAGAGATCTCCATAACATTTTTGTGGATTTTAAAAAGGCTTATGATAGTGTCCATAGGAATAGTCTATGGAATGCTATGCAGGAATTCGGAATACCAAGGAAGTTAATCAACATGACCAGACTATGCATGGAAGATACTTATAATATAGTAACATATAAAGGCAGGAAATCAGACCCCTTCTAAATAACATCTATGGGCACTATCGCCGCTACTCTTCAATCTGGCTCTAGAGAAAGTTGTAAGGAAGATAAAGGATGAATGTGATATTGGAGGAACATCCAAGCTGCTTGGTTATGCAGATGATATAGATATTATAGGGCAAAGTGAACAAAAGACATTGGAAATATTTACTCACTTAAAGGAAAAAGCCCAACAGATGGGGCTGGTTATCAACCAAGATAAGACAGAATATATGGTAATTTCAAGAGACGGAATGGCTAAAAACTCTGGCCACATACAAATAGATAATATGACCATTAAAAGAACGGAAACATACAAATACCTGGGTACAATCTTCAACTGCTCCAACATCATAAGGGAAGAAATACAAACTAGAATCAACTCTGGAAATAAGATATACTATGCACTACAACATCTACTAAAATCAAAGGCGCTATCTCGTAACACCAAAATCACAATATACAAAAACACTGATCAGACCAGTTGTGCTGTATGGCTCTGAAACCTGGAGTACAACGAAAGGAGACGAAGCCTTGTTACAAACCTTTGAGAACAAAATTTTAAGACGCATCTTTGGACCCATTAGGCATACACAAAGTGGAGAGTGGAAAAGAAGAAGTAACAAAGACATTTATGATCTGTTTAAGTCCCCGCTAATCACTGATATCATGAAGGCTAATAGACTACAATGGCTGGGGCATATAGAAAGAATGGAAGATAATAGGGAAACAAAACTCGCTTACACTCAGGAAATAAATGACCGTAGACCCCGAGGTAGACCAAGAAGACGGTGGAGAGATAATACAAGTACAGACCTACAAGCACTTGGAATCAACGACTGGCAAGAGAAGGTCCACCAGAGAGACGAATGGAGACGGATTGTATTTGCAGCAAAGAACCTCAATGGCTCGGAACGCTGAAGAAGAAGAAGAAGAAGAAGAAGAAGAAGAAGAAGAAGAAGAGGAAGAAGAAGAAGAAGAAGAAGAAGAGGAAGAAGAAGAAGAAGAAGAAGAAGAAGAAGAAGAAGAAGAAGAAGAAGAAGAAGAAGAAGAAGAAGAAGAAGAAGCAGAAGAAGAATTGATACATAACAGTTTACCTATCAGAAAGTAATGGATGCAAATGGGCAGTAGAGTATAACAAGCAGTGACATAAATGCAACGTCAGATGAAGTCTTCATAACAGACACGTGAAACATTTTTGGGCTTGCCTGTTCTATTTGGCAGCTACGTTCAGGTTGTGGCTAGACTTGCTGACGGTGGTCATCAGTTACAATACGCTCAGGTTGCGGCTAGACTTGCTGACGGTGGTCATCAGTTACAATACGTTCAGGTTGTGGCTAGACTTGCTGACGGCGGTCATCAGTTACAATACGTTCACGTTGTGACTAGACTTGCTGACGGTGGTCATCATTTACAATAGTTTAGCTTGTGGCTAGACTTGCTGACGGTGGTCATGAGTTACAATACGTTCAGGTTGTGGCTAGACTTGCTGACGGTGGTCATCAGTTACAATACGTTCAGGTTGTGACTAGACTTGCTGACGGTGGTCATCAGTTACAATACGTTCAGGTTGTGACTAGACTTGCTGACGGCGGTCATCATTGCTGACGGCGGTCATCGAGTTACAATACGTTCACGTTGTGACTAGACTTGCTGACGGTGGTCATCATTTACAATAGTTTAGCTTGTGGCTAGACTTGCTGACGGTGGTCATCAGTTACAATACGTTCAGGTTGTGGCTAGACTTGCTGACGGCGGTCATCAGTTACAATGCGTTCACGTTGTGACTAGACTTGCTGACGGTGGTCATCATTTACAATAGTTTAGCTTGTGGCTAGACTTGCTGACGGTGGTCATGAGTTACAATACGTTCAGGTTGTGGCTAGACTCTCTGACGGCCGGGTGGTGATCAGTTACAATATGCATAACGATGGATTATTAACTGATTCAGTGCCGATGGATACTATATTGCCAAATGTCACCTCCCATGTGGGCATAATTACGATATGTCGTTATTCTAGGGTCGTCATGGTATTTGTTTTATTTCGTGTATAATCCGCAATTGCAATGCTCTTTGAACGGAAATTTACATTACAATACTTGTTAATTTGATTTGTGCACCATGCATGGTCCAAAGCTACTTTTTTGTTTTGCACTGAATCAGTTAAAATTGACCTATGCTGCTTCCATATCGACAGCGTAAGTGAGTACCAGAAAATGTCTTTGAAAGCAAAGGCGACCAGCGTGATTCTGACCACATCAATTACAAGTGACGATTCTTGTATAAAAATATGGGTCTAGCTCTATATCTCATATCTATATCTATAAAACAAAGTGTATGTATGTAAATATATATGTAAATATATATGTATGTCCTTTATTTGTTCGCGAACGGCCCATCCGATTGAGATGAAATTTTCTACACGCCTTCCTTTCATTCCAGAGCTGTCAACTGTCATAGTTTTTTTTTCTTCTTCCTCCTCCTCCCTCCTCCCCCTCCCAAAATACGTACGTAAATATATGATGATGATGATGAAAGAATCCCCGAACCAAAACGCTAGGGAAAGGGAAGAAAATGACGTGACTACACAGAATCGTCACACGGCAATCATCATCATCAAGTGCCGTGCCGGCTGGCGTAGGCGTTCATGGCTCTCCGTAGATCTCAGTCTTTGGTTTTTTGGATCAACTCTGCTGCTGATATTCCTCCATGCCACGGCAATATCAATAACAATTCATCTTTTTATGTGTAAGGAAGTTATCTACAGTCGTGTAGAAGGGAAAGAACTAGACGAGTATGAATTCGGAATGGCGAACTCTCTCCTCCTCTCTTCTCCTCCCTCCACCCTTCTCCTCTTCCTCCTCCCTCTCATCCCTCTCCCTCCTCCCTCCTCCTTCTCCCTCTTCCTTCTCCCTCTTCCTCTCCCCTCCTCCTCCATCCTCCTCCCTCCTACTCCCTCCGCCTCCTCCCCCTCCTCCCTCATCTTCCCTCCTCCTCCCTCTCCCTCCTCATCCCTCCTCCTCCTGCCTCCCTCCTCCTCCTCCTGCCTCCTTCTCCCTCATCATCCTCCCTCCTCCTTCTCCCTTCTTCTCCCTCTTCCCTCTTCCTCCTCCTACCTCCTCCCTCCTCCTCCCTCTACCTCCTCCTCCTCCCTCCACCCTCCTCCTCCCTTCTCCTCCTCTTCCTCCTCCCTTTCCTTCCTCCTCCTCCTCCCTCTACCTCCTCCTCCCCCTACATCTTTCCTCCTCCCTCCTCCTCCTCTTCCACCTCCCTTTCCTTCCTCCCCTCCTCATTCTCCCTCCTTCCTCTCCCTCCTTCCTCCTCCTCCTTCCTTCTTCTCCCTCTGCCTCCTCCCTCCTCCTCTCCCTCCTCCCTCCTCCTCCTCCTTATCCTCCTCCCTCCTTCTCCTTCCTCCTCCTCCCTCTTCCTCCTCCACCATCCTCCTCCCTCTTCCTCCTCCTTCTTCCTCCTCCTTCCTTCTCCTCCCTCTTCCTCCTCCTCCCTCTTCCTCCTCCTTCCTCTTCCTCCTCCTTCCTCCTCCTCCCTCTTCCTCCTCCATCCTCCTCCCTCTTCCTCCTCCTTCTTCCTCCTCCTTCCTTCTCCTCCCTCCTTCTCCCTCTTCCTCCTCCTCCTACCTCCTCCCTCCTCCTCCTCTCTCCTCCTCCCTCCTCATTTTTCCTCCCTCCTCCTCCTCCTCCCTCTATCTCCTCCTCCTCTCCCCTCCTCCCTCCTCCTCCTCCTTATCCTCCTCCCTCCTTCTCCTTCCTCCTCCTCCCTCTTCCTCCTCCACCATCCTCCTCCCTCTTCCTCCTCCTTCTTCCTCCTCCTTCCTTCTCCTCCCTCCTCCTCCCTCTTCCTCCTCCTCCCTCTTCCTCCTCCTTCCTCTTCCTCCTCCTTCCTCGTCCTCCCTCTTCCTCCTCCATCCTCCTCCCTCTTCCTCCTCCTTCTTCTCCTCCTTCCTTCTCCTCCCTCCTTCTCCCTCTTCCTCCTCCTCCTACCTCCTCCCTCCTCCTCCTCTCTCCTCCTCCCTCCTCCCTTTTCCTCCCTCCTCCTCCTCCTCCTCTATCTCCTCCCTCCTCCTCTCCACTCTTCCTCCTACCCTCTTCCTCTTCCCCTCCCCCTCCTCCCTATTCCTCCTCCTCCCTTCACATTCCTCCTCCTCCCTCTTCCTCCTCCTCCCTCCTCCTCCTCATCCCTCCTTCTCCCTCCTCCTCCTTCTTCCTCCCTCCTCCTCCCTCCTCCCCCTCCTCCTTCCTCCTCCTCCCTCTCCTCCTCCTCACTCCTCCTCCCTCTCCTCCTCCTCACTCCTCCTCCTCCCTCCTCCTCCTCCCTCTACCTCCTCCCTCCTCCTCCCTTCACATTCCTCCTCCTCCCTCTTCCCCCTCCTCCCTCCTCCTCATCCCTCCTCCTCCCTTCTCCTCCTCCTCCTCCCTCTACCTCCTCCTCCCTTCACATTCCTCCTCCTCCCTCTTCCTCCTCCTCCCTCCTCCTCCTCATCCCTCCTTCTCCCTCCTCCTCCTTCTTCCTCCCTCCTCCTCCTCCCTCCTCCTCCCCTCCTCCTCCCTCCTCCTCCCTCTCCTCCTCCTCCTCCTCCTCCTCCTCCTACCTCCTCCCTCCTCCTCCCTTCTCCTCCTCCTCCTCCTCCCTCTACCTCCTCCTCCCTTCACATTCCTCCTCCTCCCTCTTCCTCCTCCTCCCTCCTCCTCCTCATCCCTCCTTCTCCCTCCTCCTCCTTCTTCCTCCCTCCTCCTCCTCCCTCCTCCTCCTCCCCTCCTCCTCCCCTCCTCCTCCCTCTCCTCCTCCTCTCTCCTCCTCCATCCTCCTCCTCATCACTCCTCCTCCCCCCTCCTCCTTCTTCCTCCCTCCTCCTCACTCCTCCCCCTCCTCCTTCCTCCTCCTCCCTCTCCGCCTCCTCCCTCCTCCTCCTCCCTCCTTCTCCCTCTACCTCCTCCTCCTCCCTCCTCCTCCCTCTACCTCCTCCCCCCTCCTCCCTTCACATTCCTCCTCCTCCCTCTTCCTCCTCCTCCCTCCTCCTCCTCTCTCCGCCTCCCTCCTCCTCCTCCTCCCTCTACCTCCTCCCTCCTCCTCCCTTCATATTCCTCCTCCTCCCTCCTACTTCCCTCCTCCTCTTCCCTCCTCCTCCTCCCCCTCCTTCTCCTCCTTCTCCCTCCTCCTTCTCCCTCTTCCTCCTCCCTCTTCCTTCTCCCTCCGCCTCCTCCCTCCTCCTACTCTCTCCTCCTCCTCCCTCCTCCTCCCTCTCCCTCCTCCTCCCTCTCCTCCTCCTGCTCCCTTCTCCTCCTGCGTTCTCCTCCTCCCTCCTTCTCCCTCCTCCTCCCTCTTCCTCCTCCCTCCTCCTCGCCTCCTCCACCACCCTACTCCTCCCTCCTCCTCCTAATCCCTCCTCCTCCCTCCTATTCCTCCCTACTCCTCCTGTCTCCTCCCTCCTCCCTCCTCTTCCCTCCTCCACCTCCCTCTTCCTCCTCCCTCCTACATTTACCCAAGACAGACAGACAGTCAGACAGATAGTGGGGAACGGGATCTTATATGACTACTTATATAATTTAAATGAGATGCTCTCGACCATGGGCTGGGCCGGGTCAGACAGACAGACAGATAGATAGATAGATAGACAGACAGACAGACAGACAGACAGACAGACAGACAGACAGACAGACAGACAGACAGACAGTCGGGAACGGGAACTTATATGACTACTTATATGAATTAAATGAGATGCTCCCCACCAGGAGTTGGGCGATGCCGGGCCGGGTCAGACAGACAGACAGATAGATAGTCGGAACGGGAACTTATATGACTACTTATATGAATTAAATGAGATGCTCCCCATCAGGGTCTGGGCGAAGACGGGCCGGGTCAGACAGACAGACAGACAGACAGACAGATAGACAGACAGACAGACAGACAGACAGATAGTCGGTAACGGGAACGAGAACTTATATGACTACTTATATGAATTAAATGAGATGCTCCCCACCAGAGTCTGGGCGAAGCCGGGCCGGGTCAGCTAGTGGTCTATAAACGTAGAAAAGAACCCTTTACTTTGTTGTGTTCTTTGACACATACACACTTCTGAAATTATGTATGGTTGTGACACTCATGGAGGGACAGCATTATTTACACCCAACCATGCATTCCCTAGGCATGTTGCTATTCTATTTCATCTTCTCCTTCTCGTTCTTCACTATCGTCTTTCTCTTCTGTTTCGTTGATCCTGAAAAAGACATTGGTTCGCGATGCAGAACTAAAAGATGCTAACTCCTAAGCAGCGAAAATCCATCATGTGGGGCTGGTAATGGGAAGCCCATAATCGTGTCAAGTAACTTTTAACATATGTGTTTGTCATGTCTCGCCTTTGAACTGTTTAATTTATAACTTACAATAATATGATTTTACCGGCTCCGTGGCCGAGGAATTAGCAGCTTTCTCCGCTAACTCCGAATACTCTCGTCACGTGACGCGACGAGAATTAGCAGTGGTTCGAATCGCAAAAGTGACTTATGAGAGTATGGAGCCGGTCGCTCAGAAAGTCGTGGCGCGCTGATGAGCGTAATCTAGCCTAGGAATCAACATGCAGCTGAAAGATGCTGGTGTTGACCGCAATATCCTGAAACAGGATGGAAACGCGGGGAAAAAAAAAAAAAAAAAATATGATTTTGAGAAACAAACCGTCGACATACCTAAATTTTATCTTTAATTATATATGACATGTGTCAGGTCTTAGTCAGATATGACTGAGCTACGGTATGACAGTAGACGGTACTACCTGCTTTATGTTAGCGCCAAACGTTGGGCTGCGCTTACCAAACCCGACACCCTACATTGTGCCAACGGCTTCGGGCGGAGGAGCGTAATTGGGAGGGTACAAGCCTTACCCTGGTGAGAGGAAATGCAACCTAAAGACAAAATGTCATGGCAGGGCAGACCAGGCCCTAGGCCTTGGTTGGCGGCTGGTCTAGGATCTAAGCTCTGACAGGCGGACAGTTAGAGCATTGCTTTGCTGATCCGGCAGCTTCTGCAGCTTGTCTCGTTCCAGATGTAGAGGTGTTACCTTTCCTCTGGAGTGAACTAGGCAGACCGAGAGATGGATCATGCTGCATGGGCAACACATGGTTTCTTTATTTTAGCCCAGGCTTTGTGCTATGGAGAGGCAATAACTCCATCCCTGTTCTTAACCGGTCTCGGAATCCAAGCGAGAGGCAACTGTTACGGGTAATAAGTCCGTTGGCTTAGACAATTGGCGTAGACATGGGACGCCACGCATTGTCTCTGACGGTGGGAGACCTACAGGTGTCACTGATCAGCTACCGCCCGCCTCAAGTGGGCATCCCCCGGCCAATTGCGTGCTGATCCGCCACAGCCTGCTTGCTTCAATGGGTGTTTGGGGCTAGGACAAAATCTGAACCGCAGGCTATAAAACCAATGCACTAGGTACTAATAAAAAGAAAAATAGAAACCTCAAGCTTCGGCCTGCAACCTGGAACGTGAGAACCATGTGTCCAGGATTTTCTACTGACTTGACCAATATTGACGATGTGAGAAAAACTGCTGTGATTGATGCCGAACTCAATCGTCTTAACATTGATATTGCTGGCCTGCAGGAGACTCGCCTCGCTGAGGAAGGGTCACTCAGGGAAAACAATTACACCTTTTTTGGAAGGGTAAAGGGCAGGCAGAAAAAAAGCAACATGGTGTGGGCTTTGCAGTGAAGAATTCGCTACTGGGAATGATTGAAATTCCAGCAGTAGGAAGTGAAAGACTATTATCCCTGCACTTGGCAACCTCTTGTGGTTTTGCCACGATTATTACTGCATATACATCGAAACTCGATTCTTCTGATGATATGAAGGATTCGTTCTATTAGAAGTTAGACTCCGTGATCAAGGCAGTCCCAACATTTGACTACATTTATATGCTCGGTGATTTCAATGCTCGTGTGGGAAAGGACTCGAGTTCATGGCCAGTGTGCCTTGGAAAATACAACATCGGTCGCGAGAATGAAAATGCGCAAAGACTGCTGGAGCATTGCACCACAAATGACCTATGCATTACAAACTCCTTTTTTAAAACAAAAGAGCTGCATAAGGTCACATGGAAACATCCAAGATCCGGCCATTGGCACCAGCTGAACTTCATCATTACACGGAGACAACATCTGAACCATATATAATTGACTCGAAGATACCACAGTGCTGACTGTGATACGGATCATTCTTTGGTTGTTGCAAGAGTTAGACTGAAATCAAAGAGAATCTACACAACTGAACACAAATCTAGCCCCAGGATTAATATTATTAACACTCACGATCCTGAATCGTGCTTTCAGTTTCAACAGCGACTTGAAGATGCTTTCACTGATACACCAGAAAATTGTACAGTAAATGAAAAGTGGGGTCAACTTAAGGAAACTCTTTATAAAACTGCCATAGGGGTTTACGGCACTGTGGATCATAAGACGCAGGAGTGGTTTGCGGCAAACAGCCAGATTCTGCAGCCCTTGATTGATAAGAAGAAGATAGCTCTCTTAAGAAACAAGGAAAGACCAACGCGTAACACTCCAAGTGAGCTAAAGCAAGCTAAGAAGGATGTGCAAAAGGCTGCCAGGCAGTGTGCAAATGATTATTGGATCAAGTTATGCGAGTCCATTCAAATCGCAAGTATGAAGGAATAAAGAAAGTCTGTCGTCCAATGATCAAAAGAAGTGCACCATTGAAAACCTTGACTGGAGAAATCATAACTGATAAGAAACAGCAGATGGACAGATGGGTATAGCACTATTTGGAGCTTTACTCAAGTGAGACCAAACTAGCGAATGATGCCCTCAACGCCATTGAGGCTCTACCAACTCTTGATCACCTGGACACACTTCCCACCATAACAGACGTTAAGTGTGCTATAAATGAACTTGCACATGGCAGGGCTCCAGGTAAAGATGGGATTCCAATATAGGTTATCAGGAGTGGGCAAGACACACTCACTATACAGATCCACCAGCTAATAGAGCTATGCTGGCGAGAAGGACAAGTCCCACAGGATTTCAAAGATTCAAACATCATAACACTGTACAAGAAAAAGGGCGATCGAAGCAACTGCAACAACTATAGAGGTATCTCACTTCTGTGTATTGTTGCAAAAGTATTTGCCAGAATTGTTCTGCGCAGACTTCAAGTCATAGGAGATCAAGTCTACCCCGAATCACAACGTGGCTTTCGACAGAACCGATCTACCATTGATATGATATTCTCATTGCGACAAATGCAAGACAAATGCCGTGAACAGAATCAACCACTGTTTATTGCCTTCATCGACCTCACAAAAGCATTTTATTTGGTCAGTCGTGAGTGTCTGTTCAAGGCACTAAAGAAGATTGGCTGCCTACCAACTCTTCTGTCCATTGTGGAATCGTTCCACACAGGCATGAAGGGTATAATCAAGTTTTATGGTGCACCTTCTGAAGCGTCTGAGATCAAGAATGGAGTTAAGCAAGGTTGTGTGCTCCCACCCTCTTTGGAATATACTTTTCACTTCTACTGAAATATGCCTTTCATGATCAGGATGGTGGTATATACATTCATGCACGCTCAGATGGCGGCCTCTACAATGCTCAGAGATTGAAGGCCAAGACCAAAATTAGGAGGGTACTGATCAGAGAGTTGTTTTTTGCAGATGATGCTGCAATAACGACCCACTCTGAGGAAGAATTAAAATGTCTACTATCTGCATTCTCCAGTGCTTGTTCTGAATTTGGTTTAACAATTAGCAAAAAGAAGACACAGATTATGTCACAAGGTGCACATGGGGTACCATCAATCTTTATTGAAGCAAATTATCCCTAGATCAGGAGATCAACATCCATATTGGTAAGGCAGCAACAACAATGAACAGTTCAAGAAAAAGAGTCTGGGAGAACAGGAAGCTTACTGCCAAAACAAAAGTCCTTGTCTATCAAGCCTGTGTCCTTAGTACTCTTGTTTATGGCAGTGAAACCTAGACAACTTACTCATACCAAGAGAAACGTTTGAACAGCTTTCATATGTGGTGTCTGCGAAGAATTATTGGTATTAAGTGGCAAGACAAAATCACAAATACTGAAGTATTGGAAAGATCAGGTTGTGTGACGGTTTATTCCATGCTCAGTCTTCGTAGACTTAGATGGATAAGACATGTTAGAAGGATGGTGGATGGTAGAATACCAAAGGACATCTTTTTTGGTGAATTACAGATGGGTAAGAGATCTCAGAGTCGGCCTCTACTACGATACAAAGATGTGTGTAAGCGGGACATGATTGATACAGGTCTCAGCAACTCACTTGCGACAGGCATACAATGATTCCCTACTTTTGCACTACACGAAAGTGACAACTCGTATTGTTTGCAAAAGGATACATTTTATTCGGAGCTGATCGTACAATAGCTCCACGAGCGGAATACCACATCGGTATTAAACATCATAGTATGTTATGAAGATAAGATGGAATGAGGAGATGATATTAATATTATAACTACTGAAGCTAAGCTGAAGTCCTAACTATTATACTGTCCTTAACAACAACAAAGTATCCCCAGCGGATACACGTCTGATCCCTACGCCGTCCAGTCTCTGTCTGAACCCGCTGTACGTGGTGTGTTCAGCCACGAGCAATTAGCTCAGCGTGCGTTCGTTAGTTTACGTACTGGGCACTTGGTTCTGTTGACCAGAATTACTTGGTCCCTTCTCGTGAAGTGGGTTTCCCAGTCTCTTGGGTAACCCCAGCTCACCTGTACTTGTTGCCCTCCTTGTTGACACAAGTGTGTCCCGTTATAGCTATTTATAGCGTTTGTGTCTCTTCTGTCTGGTCTCCTATACTGTTATGTTACTTATCCTCTTCCTAAGCTCTATTTTAGCTCTCCTTAGCTTTGAGCTCTCTCCTAAGTCTTTGACAACAGGCATTGATAATGCACATTGGGAGCAAGTCGCCGCTGAACGTGTTGCATGGAGGGCAAAGATCAGAAATGGAATAAAGACAAAGGAGAAAATTATTGCAGATAAGTCACACACCGAGCGTGTGAGACGCAAGATAGTGCATGATGGTGGAAATTACCACGTGTTCACATGCACCCACTGTGAACGGACATTTACAGCGCAAATTGGTCTTACCAGTCACACTCGCTACCGCCATAGGTAAAAGTTATTATGCCTTTTTAAAGCACAAACTATTGTTTGTCAAGACGGCAATGTGCCAGTGATATATATGACAACTTAAAGAGACAGAACAATCCGCCGCCAAATAAGAGCTGTCTCCACATCTGCTAAGATGTGAATTTTTTTTTTTTTGCATATCCTTTACAGGACATCGCTGTCAACACCGGCATCTTTCAGCTGCATGTTGATCTCTTGGCAAGATTACGCTCAGTAGTTTTGCCATTGCTTTCTGAGCGGCCGGCTCACATACCCCGTAAGTTACCGATGCGATTCGAACCACTGCTGATTCTCACCGTCATCACGTTACCGACGAGAGTATACGAGATTACGGAGAAAAGTCATAACTTCTAAGCCACGAAGCCGGCACGATGTTAATTATATTTCAAACACGCGGCTCAGAGTCCACAAGCTAAACGTATGTGTAGTTCGTGTCCCGAAGTAGGGACTGGATATGGATCTATGATGTGATAGGGTCAACACATTATGTAGGCTTAAGTGTACGCAGGAATAGGTGGTCAGTCTTCCCTTCTGTTAACGGGTGACGAACGGAAGAACTTAGCTCTCTTCCTACAGCGTAATTACATTAGCGTAACTCCCTATCTACAACACTAACGCGTCCGCGTGTGTATTACATTTGACAATACATCAAATACTTAAAAGTTTTAAACATATGGAGTCTCCGTGGTGAAGTGGTCAAGCTGTCTGCCTCTAGCTCCAAAGGTTGTGGGTTCGATTCCTGGTTACGTCTTTCGGTTCACGAGTGCATCGTTCTTGGAGACTCCTGGGAGTCGTTGCCGGAGCTACGGAGCTCGTGCTTTATGCGATGCTTTCGGGGCATTGAAGTCGAACCTCTCGACTTTTAAGGTATATATAAACCATAATCGCCTGTGCTTACCAAGGAATGAAAACATATGTTATTCATTGGCAGATTCACTGAAATGCCGACATCGTCATGCTACACCGAACACAGTGCGGCTTCATATGTCGTCACTCGTTTCAGTAACAATGTGAGAAGTGTAGTCTGGGTGATGAAGATGATACGAATTGTCATCAAGCCCTTTCTTTGTGTGACTTTTACAGGGTCAATTTTCTCAATATATTTTCCAATACTCTTTCAGTCTATTATTTTAATATATTTTTCGAATAAATGCCCTTCAATACCAGTCTCCCTGGCCGAGGGATTAGCAGCTTTCTCCGTAACCCCGAATACTCTCGTAGTTAACGTGAGCGCACGAGAATTGGAAGCGGTTCGACGCGCCAGTGACTTATGAAAGTCTGGCCCCGGCCGCTCAGAAAGTCGTGGCGTGCTGATGAGCGTAATCTAGCCTAGGAATCAACATACAGCTGAGAGGATGCTGTTGTTGACCCCTGCAATATCCTGAAACAGGATGGCAACTTGAGTCGCTTACCTACCTCTACCTGGGCTCTTCTTTGTGAGAACAATATAACAAATAACATGAAGTAATTGCGGGCTTTCAACACAGAACTACAGATAGCACTGAAAAAATCGACTAGGAATGCTGCGACGAACCGGTGTCTCAATCCGGCTAACAGAGAGTACCTTCCATTCGGCAAACAGAATTCACACCAACAAACAACTACAAAACATAAACAAAAACCTGTTGCAACGACTATTATGTGCATTAAATTTGGGTCATGGCAAAGAAACGGTAATGAAAAGACTGGCAAACAACCCAATGACAGTATGCATGTGCCAATAAACAAATTAGAAAAGAACACAACAAATGTGTTACTTATCAACTCAGAACCTCAAATCAGAACTAGTGATACTATGATTCTATTCTATGTGGGGTGTGCAGCGCACGAGAAGACATCGGAAGCGGTTCGACGCGCCAGTGACTTATGAAAGTCTGGCCCCGGCCGCTCAGAAAGTCGTGGCGTGCTGATGAGCGTAATCTAGCCTAGGAATCAACATACAGCTGAACGATGCTGGTGTTGACCGCAATATCCTGAAACAGGATGGAAACTTGAGTTGCTTACCTGGTCTTCTTTGTGAGAACAATATAAAATAACATGAAGTAATGCGGCTTTACAGAACACAATAACGGAAAGCATAGGATGCTGCGACGACCAGCCTTCATCGGCAAACAGATACACAAAACACAAAACATAAACACCGGGAAGACATATTAGTGATTAAATTATGGCAAAGAACGGAATGAAAAGAATGGGCAAACAATGAGAGCAGTGAAAATAAAATTAGAAAATGAACAAAAATGTGTTACTTATCTCAGAACCTCAGACTGTGATACTAGTGATTCTATGTGGGAACACCCGGGAGAAGATCTGGCCTCCTCCACGCTGGTATCTTCATTCATAACCACGACCAACTACCAGACTCTCTTGCCAAGTGTTTCACACACCAGCCGCACTCATTGCTGTGCTCCAGCAACGCAAGCTTCCATGACCACAATGACACGAGGATCCCCCAATATGTAATGACTCAAGCAACATTTAACTGTACGTTGACATTCCTCAAGTCTTCAATGACCAATTCTATCATCAATAACTACGCCCACTATAAACTGCCATTTCATGTTCACTTGGCATCCATCCATCATGTGCCATGCCTGTAAGCGTAAAAAAAGGGGGGGGGGGGGGCGTGTCATGATTCGCCATTTCACTCAATCACCAGAGTCGTAGATAAGCTCAATGTTTTTGTCTCGGCCATACTTTGTGGTCAAACCATCAAGGTATTTACTTCTCTCTCTGTCTTCCCCTTGTTCTCTTCTCCTCGACCGTGCCAGTTGTCACCAAGTTTTTCTAATTCTCTAATTTATTTCTTCTCATAACATGTCCAAACAATTTTGACTGTCTACGTCTAATTTCTCAAATCATTTTAAGATTTTCACGTATTTCTTGTAGGACTTGGTCGTTGGTTTTTCTGTCTGTCTATATGGTATTCTTTGCATTTTCATCATAAACCACATTCCCACAGCCATCATATGTTTTTCAGCTCGAATGCTTATTGTTCACGCTTCACATCCATACAAAAGTACAGGCTCTATGTAGCAGTTCAACACTCTTTTTCTCGTAGCAATTGACATATTGTTTTTTTATTGGGCAGTATGTTTTTCATCTTGCAAATGGCTGCCTTCGCAATGGTGATTCTTGTTCTAATCTCTTCAGGGCATCTCCCATCAGATGTTATGACTATTCCCAGATAATTGTACCTATTCACGTATTTAAGAATATTCCCATTTACCTGTATATTACATTGTGGTGTTTCGTTGTTCCTAGTAACGACCATAATCTGTGTCTTCTTACAATTTAATTATAACCCTAGTTATTCAATGTGTTCAACAACCTCACCTACTAAATGTTGCAGACCCTGCTCATTGTCTGCAAGACTGTATCATATGCATATCTAATGTTATTGATATTTCTTCCTCCAATGGTGATTCCTTTCATATCTTGTACATTTCTGAAAATATTTTCATTATACAGGGAAAACAGACCTGTGGACATTACACACCTTTGTCTCACACCTCTCTTAATAGACTGATGTTGTCTTACTTCATTATCAATTCTGATGGCAGCTTGTTGTTTCCAGTATATGTTTTTTACAAGTTTAAGGTCTTTCCCATCAATTTGTAGATCTGCAAGCATCTCTATCATGTCGACATGTCCTACTCTATCGAAAGCCTTTGTGTCTATAAAGCAAAGTGTATATCTTTAATTACTTCTATAGAACGTTCAATTACTGTTCTCAGAATGTACACAACATTTAGTGTACTCTTGCTTTCTACAAACCCACATTGTTCTTTTCCTATTTCAGGTTGTATTTTCTTTGCACTTTGCATGATAATTCTTAGCTAAATCTTCATGATGTTACTCATTATACTAATTGTTCTATGTTCATCATATTCCAAGGGTCTTGATTGCTTTAGGATAGCATTTTTGCTTTAGGATAGCATTATATACATAATTACATAATTCATTATGTATATCCCCAGTATCATATATTGTATTAAGCAGTCTGGTGACTTGATCTATTCTATATTCTACTAAAGCATTAATCATTTCTGTTGTGATGTTGTCTGATCCTGGGGTTTTGCCAGTGTTTCATATGATTAAGAACATGCTGAACCTCCATCTTCAAAATTGATGGTCCTTCATTAATATTTAGAATATCATATTGTTCTTCACTGTTATCGTCAAAAAGGTTTTTCACATAATATAACCTTACATGTAAAACCTAATCATTTTCTATTTTGATGTTTTCATCTTTTTTTTTTAGGCAGACTGCTGATGTCATCATGATCAAGTGCCTTCCAGCTGGCGTAGGCGTTCATGGCTCTTCACAAATCTCGGATTTTGGTGTACGCCGAAAATATAATGAGAAATGTCAGAGATGATATAAACAGGAAGCTATATGATGCCCTAAATATCGGTGGTCATGACATACCAGAGATTCGGTATGCTGATGATACAGTATTGCTATCCACAACACAGAATGGTATAGAAAACCTAATAGCCTCAACCCAATTGAATAGTGAAAATCCCAACTTATATCTTAACATAGCAAAATCAAAGATAATGCATACAGATAAAACCACAGTGGAGAAAGAAATATATGTTAATGAGGAAAAATTGGAACTGGTGGAACATTTTGAATATCTTGGGTCATTGATTACCAACAACGGTGACACAGTGAAATAAATTAAACGACGACTATCAATTGGTCTTTAGAGACTAAAACAACTGAATAAACTTATGGAGTGGGACAGACAGAACTACAAAAATTAGATTTTTAAGAGCATGCATCTTTCCCATTGCAACATACGCCTGTGAGACCTGAACACTTACTAAACAAGTTGAAAAGCGCATAAATGCCTTTGAATATACATGTTATAAACGAGTTCTAAGAATATTTTGGATAAAGAAAAAAAAAATAGCAAATGCATCCATAGTTCAAAAGCTGAATATTGACGACGGTTGGCTATTAATGACGATGAAACAAAGAAAATTGAAATATTTTGGTCACTTGAAATATCACGAAAGTTTGTAAAGAACAATAATGGAGGTGTATATGCCTGGGAAGAGAGGAAGAGGAAGGCCAAAGAGACGATTGGTGCAGGATGTGGCGGATGATCTCCAAATGGGTGTATCGGACGCGGGACATCTTGCTTATGATCGAGAGGTTTTCCGAAAGGTTGCGAACTGTGGATCCACAGCCTTGATTTCCCACTTTTACACTGGGATCGAATCTCCTTTGGTATCTAATATAGATATTCTACTCACTGGACTGGACTTCTCTTCTCAATCACAGTTCACGAATATCCATTGGCACACTTGTCTTTTCGGCCTGTCTATCCCCACGTAATAGAACAAAACAATACTTTCTGCCTCTCAATATTCTACTTACAGGAGTTTTGCTCGCACGCCATTGCGATATAAAATATGTTTATTTAATGTAGACGTTCTTTATATCATGTAGTTAAGGTGTTGACTGATAGACTTCAGATTCACATCGCGAGTTCACTTGACGAATATGTTCACCATTTTCTGTAACTTTATTCTGTTAGTAGTTGTACATTCATTCCTTATTTATGTAGGATCCTCCTTTTGTTATTATGTCTTTTCGTGTTGTGTATTCAATATTTTTAGGCCACCATATGTTATTGGCATTAATACTCTTTCTGTCACCGCTTATGTATTATACATGTACACACACCATTTAACGAAGTAGCGGATGTTTAGCACTTTATAGTTTTCACTTTGATTTGGGTTGGATAATTTAATTGTTCATTTGTTAGTATATTTTGCATTTTATGAAATAAACATGTTACCATTAAAATCCACTTCTTCATTTCCGTTTTGTACTTACCATCGTCTGTGTTTCGGAGCTGTAATTGTCTAGTGCACTTGCTAGCCAGCCCGGTGTTACTGTGTTCAAATCCCCTTTGATGTAGGATTGTTGTATACAATACATTCACATGACTGCAGAGTTGACTCAGCTTCACAAAATGAATATCAGAAACTTTTCTAGGTGATGAGGGGACCGGTGTCATACTGACCACATAACCGACTGAGAGTTTGTTGGTCCGGAACTTCTGGGACTAAAACCAAAACCTCACCAGTTCTGTAGTCGTAGGTTTGAATCCGCATCACGGCAGATATTTAAGATTGTCATCGCTCCCAGGTTGACCTAGCGCACAGTTTATTTCGTGCAATGTCTTGGGAAGTACAGGCTATGCCGCTATATTGACAACCGCATTCCTCCAGTGCCAATTGATCTATATAAATATAAGCCTAGCGCAAAATGCCCAGTGTGCATCAAGATGTCTAAAAACGGTTCATTAACCAAAAAATTAAACAAACAAAAAATCCCTAATATACCAATATGTCACAACGGAAGTGGAGTTCTGTATCTTTTTTTTCCCTCGCATATCCTTTTACAGGACATTGCAGTCAACACCAACATTTTCCAGCTGCTGTTGATGTCTTGGCACGTTTTACGTTCAGTAGTTTGCCATTGCGTTCTGAGCGACCGGCTCACATACCTCCGTAAGTAACCAGCGCGACGCTATTCGCTGCCGAATCTCGCGCAGCTGTTTCATAAGTGGGTATCCCGGATTACAACGTCCTTAACTCATTCGCCAGGGAGACCGGCTCTGTATCGTTATGTTATATTTATCGTTATAATCTGTCAGAGATATAAGGACGTTCAGACTTATTGTTGCAATTTTCGCGCAGTTATCTCCCTTTAAAAAATATGTAAAATATGTGTTACAAAATTGGTCATAATAAATAACATAACAGCAATAATGGGAGATTTTAACGCAAAAGTTGGTACAGGAAGAGTTGAACATGAGAGGCACGTTTTAGGAAATTTGTAGTGGGAAAAATAAATGATGCAGGTGACAAATTAATTCAATTTTGGACATAAAATGAGTTAATGACGGCCTATGCACTTTTTAAACAACACCCAAGAAGACTCTTCACGTAGACGGCCCCGGACAGTACTACCAAAAACCAGATAGATTATATTTTAATGCAAATAAGATGGCGATCAAGCATAACATCGGAAACAACCTTACGAAGTGCAGACTGTAATACCATTCATCAGTTATTAGAAGCGAGTGTGAAAATTAAAACTCAAAAAACTTACCCGAGGACCAAAGCCGCTTCGCTTTGATCTCACAAAAATACTAGATGCATATAACGTAGAAGTGAAGAATCGTTTTAGGGTCTTAATGTCTATGCAGGAGGAATTGAACCTGATGAATTGGCAGTATAAGCTAGAGATATCTTGATAGTCAGTTAGTTAGTTAGTCGAGGTTCTAACTTCACGGCAACGGGTCGACCCCATTATGCTCCGTTCCTGTGCCAGTGAATATCACACAAAATGCTCCACACTGTCCAATGTGAAAAGTGGAACAGACAGGAGTCTCGGCAATCCAACAATTGTTCCGAACATGCAATTCTCTGTACAAACAAAAGCGGACATGTAGAAGCATTCCATGTGAATATCACAGCTCACAGAGTCGCGCAACGTACTAACTCAGTAGCAGGGCGACGGAACCATATACTACCAGGCCAACATGAGGAAAATGCGAAATGCAAACCGCTGCCACACAGATAAATACTCCAGAGGCCGTAGCGGTTCAATGCCTAACCGCCATGCTGGAAACCGGAAGCTGGAGATATCTTGATAACTGCAGCCAAAGATTTAATTCCGACCAAGACAAAACAACAAAAGCCATGGATTACATCACGCACATGATAATTAATAAAACAAAGAAGGCAACTGAAACAGAAAGAAAGTGAATCCGATAACAAAAGGATGAAGTATACATTTTTAACTCCAGAAATAAGAAAGAACACAAGAAAGGACAAAAACCAAAATATACAAGATTGCTCTACCAGAATAGAGCAATATCATAAGACTGGAAGAGATTACGAAATTTTCAAAAGAAATGAAGGTATTAATACGAAATGTTCAACCTCAATTAAATGTTATCTGTGACAAGTTGGGAAATACTTTAACAGAATCTAAACAATTTCTAGAAAGATGGCAAGAATACTGCAGTAGAATGTATGATATGAATGGCTGTGAGAATATGAATGAGATACAAGAACCAATGAAGGCAGAGACAGAACCTGAACCCTAATTAGATGAAATTGCATGGGAAATAAAGAACCTGAAGCACGGTAAATCACCTGGATGTGATAAGATACCAGATGAACTAATTAAAGCAGGAGGAGAAGAAAGCATAAAAATCTATCATGCATTATGCAAACATATATTGAAATATAGTATATGACAGATTTAAAGAGAACTATCTTCATTCCAATACCAAACAAGGGCAACATGAAATTATGCACCAACTATAGAAATGTTGCCCTGATCAGTCATCCAAGTAAAATTCTACTAAAATTCATAATGGGAAGACTTCGTAAGAAAATGGAAGAAGAAATTAATGTTGTTCCAGCTGAATTTAGACAAGGAAGAGGAACACGAGATCACATACTCAACATGCGTGTAATAATAGAGAAGTGCATAGAATTTAATGTAAACATAATCTCATGTTTTGTGAATTATTCAAAGGCATTTGACTGTGTACAACATCATAAACTTTGGGAGATCTTGAGGAATATGGGCTTTCCGTCACATGTAATACAACACATAAAAATGTCTATATCTAGACCAACAAGCAGCAGTTAGAATAGATGGCGAGACATAAAATTGGTTTGACATCAAGCAAGGAGTCCGTCAAGGCTGCGTGCTGTCAAAATATTTGTTTAACCTGTACGCCAAAAGTATAATGAGAAATGTCAGAGATGATATAAACAAGGAGCAATATGATGCCTAAATATCGGTGGTCATGACATACCAGAGATTCGATATGCTGATGATACAGTATTGCTATCCACAACACAGAATGGTATAGAAAACCTAATAACCTCAACCCAAGTTGAATAGTGAAAATCACAACTTATATCTTAACATAGGAAAAACAAAGATAATACATACAGATAAAACTACTCTTGAGAAATAAATATATGTTAATGAGGAAAAATTGGAGGTGGTGGAACATTTTGAATATCTTGGGTCATTGATTACCAACAATGGTGACACAATGAAAGAAATTAAAAGACGAATGTCTATTGCTCTTCAAAGACTAAAACAACTGAATAATTTGTGGAATGGGACAGATAGAACTACAAACATTAGATTTTTAAGAGCATGCATCCGTCCCATTGCAACATACGCCTTTGAGACCTGAACACTTACTAAACATGCTGAACAGCGCATAAATGTCTTTGAATATAATTGTTATAGACACGTTCTAAGAATATTTTGGATAAAGAAAAAAAAATGCATCCATACCCCAAGATCTGAATATTGAAGATGGTTGGCTATTAATCACGATGAAACGAAGAAAATTGAAATATTTTGGTCACTTGAAATATCACGAAAGTTTGGAGAGAACAATAATGGAGGGGTATATGCTCGGGAAGAGAGGAATAGGAAGGCCAAAGAGAAGATGGGTGCAGGATGTGGCGGGTGATCTCCAAATGCGTGTATCGGAAGCGGGGCGGGATATTTTGCTTGTGATCGAGGGGTTTTCCGGAAGGTTGTGATGGGAGCGAGGTTATGCAAAGAACATGCTACTGAATGAATGAATGTGTCACAAATAAAGCTGGAAACTGAACAATTAATGTGGAAAAAACATCTAATCACATAGAGTACCCCCCCCCCCCCCCCCAAAAAAAAAATAAAAAATAAATCAATAATAACATCACAATGGGGAGACACTGCTTCATCATTGATTTTAATACAACAATACATTCATAATACAAATCTGCCTAGGTAATTGCTTGTATGTGATACGTTTTTGGTTTTCTTTCATTCCAGTTTTCTTATGCTTGTTAGCATTTCAATTTGTACAAGTATTACATGATATTTCTTACGACCTTAATACACTGCTGTATTATGCCATATGATCTGTTCAGTAAGAGTCCCAATTATTACGTTGCATGCCTCCACAGTGTTAAATGCGTGTTTTTTGAGGAACTATATTTACTTTCATAATCATCACGTGCCTTAAGAATAAGCATTAGTAACCATGGTTCACCATATCACAAGAACACCAGAATCTCGTCCTGATTATGCCACACGACCAAGCCTTCGAGGTATGTACTTTTTGACTTCCCCTTATTCGTTTTACATCAAGTTTGAATGTTGTGACTAAACTTCAAAGCTTATTTCTTCTCATTACATGCTATAAACCATGACTGGCTACACCTAATCTCTCTCATCATGTCACATTTTCTATTAATGTTTTAAAGAACTGCTTCATTTGATTTTCTGTTCCTGTTCCATCATAGCACTTACTGCATTTCCCTCGGAAACAGCCTTTCTGATGCCAGAAGATGTTACTCAATTTGTCTCCGTTTAGTTCATATCTCACACTCATTCAACAGTATAGATCCTAAAACACTTCAACACACTCGTTTTCTAACTGCAATAACACTCTTTTAGTGCTGTGCATGTGTTCCGTCTTGCAAAAATGCTACGTTTGAAACTGATGTGCATTACAGGTAAAAATACTGAAATCGGCGACGGATGTAATAATTTAAATGTGTTTCCGTTGTCGTTTACATAAGGCTTCAATAATGTCACATTCAATTCCCTCTTTGACATTAGCAATTGTTAACAATAAACAACAAGCAGAAGCCAATAAATAAGTGCATACTTTGATAGAGAATGAAAATAATTAGCATAAGATAGAATTATAATCTGAGTTGCAGTAGTGTAGTGGTTAGCACGACAGCCCGCTGGTCCAGTAGTCAAATGTTCGAATTCCATGCCAGGTGGATTGCTTAAAATGACCTGGGTTCACAGGTCGACCTGGCCTGGGTTCACAGGTCGATCCGCCTAGTGGGTATAAACAAATGTTCCGGGAGGTAATAATCCCCACATCAGCCATAGAGTGTCGATTGGTCAATGCAAATGTAGAGCTAGCACCATATACCCAATACGCCTCATGGCATGGAGAAGGATCCCAAATACAAGACAATGGGCACAGAAAGCAGTTTATGTATTCCAGAACATTTTGAATGTATACATGTATTATGTTATAATTTCAATTAAGGAAAACATTATTTCGTATGATTGAATATATTATCTACAAATTCTATTCAAGCAAAAATAATCATATTTAAATATTTTGATGAGCTAAAAACTATTTAAAATCGGTAATTTGTTTTAAAAATAAAAAAAAAAATGCATAAACATGATTATTCTACCAAAGATATGGTTTGATAGTTAAGTCACTAAATTATAGCATAATTGAGAATTGTATCAGCAAACATTATAAGACTAGAATTGAAGGTGTGGTATAACAACATACACAATAATGAATAACAACAAAATGAGTAAATAATGGAGGAACTCTAACAATCATCAGGAATGGAAGACTCTCATAGATACTATTGATATATTGATCTTGGTTAGCTTATTACTGCATTGAATGCACAGAATATTATATTCTACACGTATCTAAAGATAAGCTGAACTAATAGCGTTTCTACATTTATTCGTGTGTTATTATGTGTGAAAGCATTGATACATGTGTATAGTTCTTTAATTATCAAATCAAGTAAAACATTATTTCAGTGAGACACTATGGATGTGTATTAAATGAGCATTACTAAAAGACATAATTAATGGGTATCATATGGAAGACTATCATAGAGATAAAGAACATAATAGGACAAGTAAAATGTGCATTGTGTATAATGAAGAGCACCGTATGTAATACATTCTTACCATTCAAGATTAGGAAAATAATTCGTTCATGTTATATAGTGCCAATGTTAACATATGGTTGTGTTCTAACCACTTCATCTCATTAACTCTCATCTCTCATCTCATCTTGTTTCTTTTGTACCTTGCGGTGTCGAGGTGAAGCATAAACATCGGGAGAGTGCCTGTTTATAGGATTCATGTATCGAGATTCCCATGGACTCTGCTATTCCCCCTGTCTATCGTTTACGTGTCTGTAGCAGTATGGGTATATTGGGTGGGCAAAACTACAGCACGCTTGAGCATCAGGATGGAATGGGAAGAAGGATGCTCAAGTCGTGACGTAGTTGGTTGTTAGGAGGCAGTTAACATCAGGGACTGAAGAGGAGATGGACGTATGATTTAACTGAGCAACATCTGGCTTGATTCTGAATAAAGTATTATGGAGCTAGAACCGTCCGTCTTGGAGTTGTTGATAGTCCATCGTCCCTTTCGCTGTACTGTTATAGTACAGAATAGAGCCACTTTGTCAAATCAGTCAGCCGCTGCTCTACACTGTCGGTTGTTTTGAGAAGCTGACTATCGTTCATTGCTGATTTCAGAGGGCTGGCCAGTGCTGTCCTCTGATCTCAATCTTTCCTTGCTGTGTTTCAAGAGCCCGTCCCTGGGTGGCTGATACATTCAATCGTTCCTTGCTGTGTTTCAAGAGCCCGTCCCTGGGTGGCTGATACATTTAATCGTTCCTTGCTGTGTTTCAAGAGCCCGTCCCTGGGTGGCTGATACGTTCAATCGTTCTTCACTGTCTTATCGACGTCGCTGTTGTTCCTGAGGAGACTATCGAGCCCAGTCGAGCCTATCGAGCCCAGTCGAGCCTATAGAGCCCAGTCGAGCCTATCGAGCCCAGTCGAGCCTATCGAGCCCAGTCGAACCTATCGAGCCCAGTCGAGCCTATCGAGCCCAGTCGAGCCTATCGAGCCCAGTCGAGCATTTTTGATCCTTACTGAAGCCGCTTTGTCGATCTTAGTTCAAGTACTCGAGTACCAGATACTGTGCTTCTCAGTCTCGGCATACAAGGGCATAGACGTCCAGGAGAAGTTGTAGGACTTCATTTTCGGTTGGAATATTTATTTCAACAAGAAAAGGGGTAATATAAATAATTTTTTCTATTAGATAGAAAATTATTGAGTTTCAGGAGGAAGATAACGTCCTTTGGGTAGTTTAAGACTGTATATTAATAAGTATTGATTGTTTTTTTGTGCTTGAATAAGTGTAAATATTTCAGCATAGCAGACCCATCACAGCACAGTAGAGAAACAGGCATAATTGAGAATTATTTCGGCTGAGCTCAAGACTTCGAGTTTTTTTTTCAGGTACCAAGGAATATGCAAAAGAAGAAGTAGAAATATTATTTCAAGCCTGATAGAAATTACAAAGAACTTAATATGAATTACTTATATGTAGAATTACAACGTATTAGTACATGGTTGGGGGAATTAAGGGAGGCAGTTAGTGAAGTAGAGAATTTTGTGGAAACGTTGAAGAACAGAACGACTAGACAAGACCCTTATAGATTTATGGTAGACTGTAATGGAGTAGGAAAGAATAACAGGAGACAGCCATTGCTTAATAAAGACAGAAGACAATATGGTTATGACGAACCAAGGCCTGATGTATATAGAGTAAAAGACGGTGAGAACAAATGTAATAGTGAAAGGTCGGACTGGTATAGCTGTTATAAATACAAAAATGGGCGTGAGAGAAACCTTTCAAAGAAATCATGGGGCTGGCCCTCTCACAGTGCAACCGCTAGAAAAAGACGTAACGACTGGTTTGAAAAGAGACAAAGACAATATTTGAAGTCAGGATCGAAGGACAGAGTAGAACACAAAGATAAGAATTCAACGACTCCTAAAGTACTTGCCAATATTAGGATTGAACAGGAAAAGAAAACGACGGTGTTAATAAAGAGAATAGACCGAAAGACACAGACGCAAACAAGTAATACGATAAATGATAGTACACAGACACATATGGATACTGTAGAGAAGACAACCCAGGTACAGTCAATTAAGAAAATAGAAAAGGGAACGCAAACTATTAAGACGGTGGAAATTGCGGAACCACCTCAGGTGAAATTAGAAAAAGAAGACACAGTTGAAGTTAAGAAAGATAGACAGACGAGAACCAAAGACGAAAGGAAACCAAAGAGGAAAAGTATTGAAGAAAGAAATAGTAGTATGATAGTTAATAGAGGTACTGCCATGTCAAGTTCCTCAGGTATAGACATGAAATTAATCCCCAAATGGTGTAGAAATATTAGGTGTGAGAGCTCAGGTTACGGAGAAGATATTTCTACCGCCGCATATTATAGTAAATACCGTGATGCTGAGACAACTGTGAATACTGATGATTCGGAGAATGAGAGAATTGCACTACGAGCAGATTATGACTCGAAGAGTGATGTTCCCTCATACGGTGTAGTTCCTGGTGGACAAACGGACAGAGTTTTGGTTAGTGACTCTTTAGAACTAGATACCAGTTTATATGACAGGAAAGTAGGGAAGGCTAAGAGACGAATACCAAGAAAGAGAAAGAAAGTCAGACGTTCTAAAGGCGACTATGGGAATAGGGTCGACGTGTCTGCGGTAAATTATTATGAGTCTGATGAAGGAACTATTATCAGTGTGTCATCTGAAGACGAGATGGGGAAGTGCAAACGTTACGTAAGGTATACAGGAAACAGTGAGCAGACCGACGCAAATAAAGGAAATAGAAAGAAATCATTTAAGAAGAAGAATAATAGTAGACAGATAGCGGGAATTTACTCAACGACAGAAAGTGACTTAAGAAAAATAGAAGACCTTATGACCTTAAGACCTGAGTACTTTAACAGGTTAACAACAGATAGTGAAGATGACATAATTAGAGAAGACGTACTAATGTATTGAGAGACAATGAAATATTTAACTTGGACACACTCTATAACTGTTAAAATTCCTTGGGTGAGGAAGGAAAATGGAATAGTTTTGGCTTATGAGAAGAATTGCGGTTTGAGCATATAGATATATGGCTTGTCTAAAATAGGCAGATGAATTTTTTTGGTGTAGCATCACATGGTACAGGGTAGGCGATGGTGTTGTTGAGGATAGAGAGTTACGGCAAATGATATTCTACGTGGATACGTAATACAGGATATCTTATGTTTAGTTACGATGTAGGGAGAGTAAACAAGGTAAAAATACTCCTTTGTCCGGAATGGAAAGATACAGAGAGTTAATCACGTCGAGTGATGTATAACTGGTGTGATTAAAGTAGAGTAGATTCAGCACAGAATTAGTAGAGGGTGAGAGATAAACTAAGTATGAATGTTCGTACTAGAAATGGTTCGACTCAGAGCTATGACGTGATGTCTGAGATAGTTTTGCTTGTTGGTTTGAGAAGAAAGTATAGTATTGTTGACAGGTGAACCGAGAGTGTCTGGTGAGGAGATATAGATTGAGGAGGAATTGAGTATCCTGTGTGTAAAATAGCCAGTTGAAAGCGAGAATATTAAGAGTAAAAGACTGTAGAAGTTGATGCTTGAAGAATACGAGTTACGTCGTGCTTGTGGAGAAAGAAGAGCTGATTAAGTCTGAGAAAGTTGTTGTGTGGAGAAGTATAGAATGATAGTTACGAGGTTAGTGGCTCAGCGGAATGAGGTTTGTTTTGAGAGATAGTTGATAGTGCTGTAAAAGAGATATAAGTTGCGAGAGATAATATATAGATTCTGATCTTTGAAAACGAGTGAATGATTGAAAAAAGTAGAAATAAGACAAACATATGTGCGTCGAGAATGGATAGGCTGATGGCAAGTGATAAGTACAGCATGCATGTACGAGGCGTTTAGTTAGTACGTGAGTATAATTCTAGACAAACAGGTATTCGTCGCGGTAAGTGAAGAAGGAGTGAGGTTTGAAGACGTCGCCTAAGGGAAGTACATAGAGAAAATGTAATAGTGGCGCTGATATATCTTGTGTCAATGTGTGTAGAGGAGGTCGATACGCTTAGATTGTGGTGAGTGATTGCTGGAATGTTGAATTGGCGTCTAAATTGTTTTTTTTTTTGAAGTAATAGTATAGACACGTTAGGTTGTCGAGATGCGAGAGTAGTCGTGAGATGAGAGCGAGGTTGTGTATCACTGTCCGTGTGAATATGCGAAGAGTGGTTGATAAGTGACGTTGATAAAACGTGGAACATAGAGGATGCGAAAAAGTAGAGATAAAAAGAACATGATTAGAGAATGGTGATGTCTTTTCGTTAGAATATCTGACGTTGGAAGGAAATTATGGAAGTTGTATGACAGGTTGACGGAAAGAGAGTTAACATTCTGAATGACGTTTCATAAAACATGTTTAGTATTGTTGACAGAGACATGTCGAAGCAGGAATGCCTAATACTGAGAAACAAGAAAAGTGAGGTCTGCTGTCAGTTATAAGTGGCGTGGGTTGCTGTTCTGAAAGAATCCCGATAAATAGGAAGAGGAGTGAAAGATAGGGAGGTAAACAAGATTAGATAAATGAATGTTAGAAAAGGTGTTCCGATAAGTGTGACTAGGTTTGACTTATCGTCACGATGCAAGAAGTGATAGGAGAGACTTGAGGATAGCTTAGAGTAGTGGTGGTGAGATATAGAAAGTACTGATACAGGAGAAGGAAATGTTAATTGCGTCGGGTAGACGAGAAACTTAAAAGTAGAATTAGTTATTGGTACAGTAGGTAGATGTATTGGTGAGAGGTCTATAGTAAATAGACAAAATTTTTGCTGGTCGTAGTAGAGTGGAGATGCCGTAGGTTAACGGTAATGATTAAGAAGTTGTAGTGATGTTTGGTACAAATCCAAGGGAAACAATTGGTGTGCCGAGCCACAGGTTAATTAGTAGATAGATGACGGCTGGTACATTGAGATGACAATAGAATAATCGCCACATTAGTAATAGATAAAATGAGTTGACCTGTAGTTTACAGTGCTTGCTTAAGATGATATTCCAGATATTATGATGTGTTAGGAGTTAGGCTGGAAAAAGATAGAAAATTGTGAGGGGAGAGAATCAATGATGGTACGGTCATTGTTGATTAATAATTTTTTGTGGGGAGAACAGATATTGTTCTAAGTTAAGAATTGGTCTGTAGATAACAGATATGTATAGATGTATTCTGGGGTTAATGCTTGGCATTGAGTTGTTTTGTTGTATAACAAAATAGGCATGACTTGGCTAAATAGATAGGTGTTACATTGGTTCGTATAGGAGGCCAATGTTGATGGGTCACTGTACGTAGTTAATTCTAAGTGAATTATATTTTTTTTGAAAACCTTCTCTTTAGCGAGAAGACAGTTGTTTTTATTGAATTTGAGATTTAATGCCTCATATATAATATGTTTTTTTCTGCTTGATTTGGTCCTGTAAAATGATTGTTATTAATTGATGTTAGAATAGGATTATTGTGTTCTTAGACTTTTGCGTACAAACTATTGGTCCGTAAAAGAGACCAATAGTATTAGGTAACAATAGATTAGGATGTATGTTGTATTATTTTAATATATGTTTTTCTTTGAATGAGTTAATACCTTTAATTGATATGAGGGGAAACATAAATGATGTTATAAAAACTTGGGGGGGGGGGGGGGGGTATGATATCCTGTTGTGATTTTATTTCGCTGTTTTGTATGTTAAATAGTAGTTAATTAAGTTATGTTTAATTTACATTGTTTTGTCTAGAATAAAGACAATACATGGGGCTTTAATTAGGACCCTTCGTTCAGAAAAATAGTAATAAACTACTGTGGACTAGTAGAGAGACACATCATCTTTGTGAATAATGTGTTCATGGGTATATTATATTGCTGTGATAATCAGCATAGTGAGGTTGATATGGTTATGAAGTAGTGGAAACATATACCGGGGATGGTTATGGGAAAGTTTAGAGTTACACTAAAGTCAGCATTGGTTGAAAATATATGGATTGAAAGCCATATGGGGGAAGAAAAGATTAATGGATATAGCAGTGGGGTAAATGAGGGGAAAGTTTTGAACATAGTTTCCATGGGGTCAGAAAAGCCATGATATACACGAGATTGCTGGTTTATAGAAGAAGAAGTAAGTAACGGGTTACCCCAGACAAATAGTAAAACATGAATTGAATCCATGTTTGATTAGACACTGTGGATAGCAGTACAATAGTAAAGGGTTGTAAGTGTGAGAAATGAACATAGTGGAGACATAATGACATGGGGTTTTGAGGGTCCGTGATATATGGACTGAGATAAAGTTGATTGCAAGCAGTCACAGACAGGAGTTAGGGGTAGTATATTGTTGCTGTTGATAACGGAATAAGTGGAGGTTTTAATAGATATGCCCATAATAAATGGATAGTAAAGGGTCGCTGAAATTTTCGGCGAGAGAATTCTGAGTGAGGTATAGAGAGATTAGTATGTGAGGTGATGTGTATAATGTTGGAAGAGGTCTTGAGGAATAATGGACCTTTTTAATTGTGTCCTCGGGATGTGTTTTGTGGTTGACATTACAATGCGAGGTTGAGGTAAGGTACTAAAGTTAGTAGTGTCTGTAATATATAGACATTTGGGGAGTGAATAATAATTTTTGATGGTTGGTAATTGATGCTGTAGATAGCAGCGTAAACTGTTACCATAATAAGTGGTACGGTAGAAGATATAATTGTTTTAGACTTTATTACATAAAGTCTCAAATGACATAGGGGGGTAAAGGTGTGTGATTTAGGTGAGTGTGGTTTTGTAAAGGAGTGTGGTTTGGGTGACTGTGGTTTTTTTTTGAAAGAGTTCTACTTCTTTGAATCTCCGGTGCGCACCGATTCTTTGTCTTTCTATCGTGTGAGAGTGATTTCAGGTTGATTAAAAGTGGAGAATTAGTGGGGTTGGTGATGACAATAGGGAGTTGGTATCAGAAGAGTACAGCGTTGAAATTTTAAGCGGATTGCTTATGAAGAGAAGAAGAAGTATTTAAGAAGACGTGTTATGATGTATTGTATAAAGTTGAGATTTAAATGTTATTAAGGATATGTAAATATGTTATGTTTTTTTGGAAGGGCCAGAAACGAAGAAGAAGTGGGTTGATATATGGCAGGGGAAAGAGTTACGAATAGATTGTTTTACTTAAAATAAAGTTGGTTTGGGTAAGATTAGAGGAGTTGGTGGGAGGTAAGGAAAGAGAGGGAATAGAGTAGGGGGATTGGGAGTAAAGACTTTTTAAGGGAAAAAGTCTTTAGAAAAACATAGGAAGGTGTAGCAGTATGGGTTTATTTGGGTGGGCAAAACTACAGCACGCTTGAGCATCAGGATGGAATGGGAAGAAGGATGCTCAAGTCGTGACGTAGTTGGTTGTTAGGAGGCAGTTAACATCAGGGACTGAAGAGGAGATGGACGTATGATTTAACTGAGCAACATCTGGCTTGATTCTGAATAAAGTATTATGGAGCTAGAACCGTCCGTCTTGGAGTTGTTGATAGTCCATCGTCCCTTTCGCTGTACTGTTATATGTCCGGCCTCTTCTTCTGCTTCCATTTGGTCTGTATATCATTACTTGATGTGGTGTACTGTTAGTCGCTGTATTCTTTTTTGTTATAAACTCTAACGCTTCTAGAAATCCCAATTTAGTCCTGATTTCTTCATTTATGATTTCTCTGTTCTTGATACAATGAGAATTTTTCTCAGGAATCTTATTTCTGTTGAGATTTTTCTTTCCTCAATTTCTGCCATTGTCCAAGTTTGGCGTTGGTAGCATAGAGTTTGTAGGAAGATTGTGTTGTAGAGTACATTCTTAGTAACAATGATACGTGTTTGTTCTTTAGTATTGGTGCAATTTGTTCAATGAGTTTGTTTGCCCTATTACATCCATTTTTGATGTCGTCTTCTGATTTGCCATTTGATAATATTATACTTCCTATGTACTTGAAGCTCTTTACTTGTTTCACGGGGTGTTCTCTGAGATGAATATTTGTTTTTCTTCTTCTTCTTTGGTTATAGTTTTACTTATGTTAATTTTCATGTTATGTTCCTTATACACTTCATTTAGACTATTCATGTGGTCTTATAATATACTTATGATTTTGCTATTACTGTGTATTTTTATTTCCAGTTTAATTGTTATAATATTCTTTATTTCAATTTATACAAGGAAAACACATTGTGGAAAAATATAACTCCAAATAATTTGACATGTAGTGAAGGGGACTCTTTATTCATCAGAATAACGGTATTCCAACAATCAGTGAACAATCTTATTTGATTACTACCTGGTCGTGATAGAGATCTGCAAGAAAACATCGCCTGAAATGGGATATCATAATGAGTTCCATACCTTTACTAATAAAACATAGTTTCACATTATCTCATCACAGAATTACAGGAATGTCTGTTTTCATTTGTTTTTCCGTTTACTGGCTTTGAACTCAAGCGTAGTCCATACAGGTGCTACTACTTCTAGTGCCCTGGACTGATTGTTACATACGAATTAGCTTTTTCTATTACCAGTGTCCCTCGCCATCATTCCGACTTCATAGATACATGTAATTTACGTCTCCAAGTCAGGGACGAGAAGTCAACAGTTTAGTCCAACTGACCGATATAGTGGATTGAACCCGCTACCTCGGCATCAGTACACCGGATGTTTAAGAACGAGCGCTTTTATCCATTACGTGATGTTAACATCCATATTTTCGTGTTAGTGTTATGGCTATGATATGTCATTGATTATTTTGTATACTATATAAACTTAAACTTGTGATAAGTATAATTTCCATGTTGAAACATACAATAGTTGTGATAATACAATGGTTGTAATAATTTAAATCTGGACAGCGAATAAGAGAAAGAAACAAAGTATGCCATATCAAACATTTAAGAACTATTGCATAGGTGCATCCTGATTATCTTCTGAAGGTACTCCTGCGTCGTTATCTGGGGCTTTTGAATATCCTTTCCTAGACCGACGCTTGCTTTCTCGCCGCCACTGCTCCAGTTGCTGATGTTTATCTCTCTTGAAGAATCCAAGCTGTAATAATTTAAACAACACTGATAGACTGTCAACGTTTGTGAACATGCAATTAGAACACACACCAATGACCAAATGCATACAGTTAACGCTTAAGTAGATTCATATCCATGATAACAGTAACTGCAGTAGAGCAGAGAGCAAATACAAATCAATATGAAGTTACTGATTCTGCTGCGCGCTTTGAACTCAAGAGTAGTCCATACACACTATTTATAGTAGTTATGGACTGAATTTTGCGTGTGGATTAGCTTTTCCCTATTAACAGTGTCTCTCGCCATCAGGCGAACCCACTCCGACTTCATAGGTACTTGTAATTAACGTCCCCAAGTCAAGGACAAAAGATCGACATCTTAGTCCAGCTGTCCGGTGTAGGGGTTAAACCACTTACTTCGGCGTCAGCACAACGGATGTTTAAGTACACGCGTTCTTATCCATTCGGCCATGCGGACCTGCACATAAATATATAATCTCCCTCTAGATCTACAAATGTACACAAATCCTAACTAGCCCCATTGAATGCTGGTTGCATATTCATCTAGCGTACTCTTGCAATCTACCTGTAGCACTAGTTCAAGTACATTTTATGTTAATTAATTCTGTGTATTGTCATTCTGGTAAAGGCTGTAAATTACACAGATGTCTGTGCTAGGATCACTTGCACTACTAAAGATATTTGTTAAATTCCCTTTAAAAGCGCTGTCAACGCCTGCACTTCTATTATCAATGACGTCCACATATCTATGACAATATATTAATAGAATCGTGTGAAAGTATGTCAGACTCGAAGGTATTGCACACTCATGGGATATATGTTACGTTCAGTCATGTTTGCACTCATGTATACTGTAGTCATAAATCTTTACATTCTGTATCACTGAAATCTATTTAGTAAGTATAGTATCCATATCTTTATATGCTGTCTCCTCTCGCACATACATGTGCACAAACACACACACATAAAAACACATGCATAGAGAGAGAGACAGAGAGAGAGAGAGAGAGAGAGAGAGAGAAGAGAGAGAGAGAGAGAGAGAGAGAGAGAGAGAGAGAGAGAGAGAGAGAGAGAGACGCGAGTTCGCACACTAAAGGAGACATCGAATTAAAGAATATATGGCAGGATTATATTATTTCATGTCTAATGTTAGATAGCCGGTCTCTCTGGCAGAGGGGTTACCACACTTTCTCCGTAATCCCGTTTGTCACGCAGAGTCTCGTAGCGTGAGCGAGCTGGGAGCGGTTCGTGACTTGCGGGACACTGAGCTGGCCGCTCAGAAAGCAATGGCAAACTACTGAGCGTAATCTTGCCAAGAAATCAACAGACAGCTGAAAGATGCTGCTGTTGACAGCGATGTCCTGTAAAGGATATGCGAATAAAAAGAAAAAAAAATGTTAGATAGCCGACGGCTGTAGCTAAGGAGTAGCGAATGCCTTTCACAATCCCGCATAACAAGTTCGAAATCAGCTGAGGGCGATTTAGAAGCAGAACGTCTTGCCTTGATTTCTAACAATAGTATGAGCGTCGGTCGTTCAGATATCAATGTCAAACAACTGAAAGGAAAATAGCCAAAGGAATCAGAAACAGCTAAAATGTTGGGCTTGATTGCGACGTCTTTTAAGAGAAATGCAACCAATTTGTGTATGTAATATAACAGCAGTCAAATTCTACAAACTAGAAACATAATTGTTAAGACATTTCCCCGGGAAGGTTAACCCCGTCAACACATGCCCGCAGAAGTCGGATGTGTCGGCCTAACGGCGCAAGAACATAGCTCTGCTGTAAACAGGCACAACGCAATAACGCCCGAAAAAAAAAAAAACTCCGGATGAACGCAGAAGAAGGAGAAGTAAAGACTTTTAATTGTTGCCTGGTTTGTTGGACTCAGGAATTACAGTTAAACAAGGGATGGAAGTTAACCATCTTTACAACGAAAGCATGACACTGAAAACAGACACTACTCCGTCAGTGAGTTATCATTCAAATAATATCATTCATGTCTTCGTCTTCGGCGATCAATGTTTGCTATGCTTCTATTCCAGCTTTGGCCATAAAGATGATGGTAGGCTGAGGTGTTCACAAGTCCCCCACGGTTTGTTTTGCCGGATTGTGCCTGTGGGCTAGATTTCCATTCTCGTCCCGGAACATCATGTACCATCGTTTAGGATGTGCTCTAGTTTGTTTGGTGGTCGGCAATTGTAAGTAGCAGTCTCTGAAACTCATTTAGTAATGGTGAACTGTGAACCCCACAGTGTTCTGTTCTGAGTCTCCAGATCCTGTCTGTTGGTTTCTTTCTAGCTTGTTGATATGTCTTGCTTTGATTTCTAATCTTCATGCTGTTTTTTCCAATCCTTTTGCATCGCTTGTTTTTGGGGACCTTTGTCACTTTAAAGCTCTGGGATTGATATGGTTGCTTGAGGATTTCTCCAGTGTTTGCCACTCACCCGCCTTGTTAGTTCCAGGGATACCTCAGCGAGCGGATACCAAAAGCAGGTCTATTTGTTCTGTTGTTATGAAGAGCATGCTACGATTATTGCTATCATTCAAAGCTGATATTACTCTGCTAGTAAGGTTGTCACTGAAATCCAATCTTTACACTGGCAATGTCATGAGCTAAATTGGGCAATTCTTCATTGCCAGCTCTTGACAAGGTTAAAGGCAAACGAGACAGAGGTAGACAATGATACAAGTGGAAAAATAACATCAAGAGATGGACGAATAGCAATCTGACAGAATGAACAGTCAGGGCGAGAGACAGACAGTGTTGGAAATCAATTGCAGCCAACCTTCATTGTGGTGACTGCACTTGATTGATTGATTGATTGATTTACTGACATTATTTATGGGAGGGAAAGACTGACCAGCTATTCCTCTGTGCACTCAGTCCTACAAGCACGTGATATTCCTATCACCTCACATATCCATAGCAGGCTCCTCGTATGTTGATGTTTGTAATTAAAGAGCTGAATATTGAGGAAGGTTGAGTACTAAAGACGATAAAACAAAGAAAATTGAAATATTTTGGTCACTTGAAACGTCATGAAAGCGTGGCGAGAACAATAATGGAGGGGTATATGCCTGGGAAGAGAGGAACAGGAAGGTCAAAGAGAAGATGGGTGCAGGATGTGACAGATGATCTCCATATGGGTGATCGGACGCGGGACATCTTGCTTGTGATCGAGAAGTTTTCCGGAAAGTTGTTACGGGAGCGAGTTTCTGCAAAAAAAAATGCTACTGAATGAATGAATGAATTAAAAGAATCATGTATGATAATAACAGAAACCGTTGGAACAAATGGATGCATTAACATCATTGTTTTAACCATATTGATTCATGACATATTGTTGAGATAAAACTGCAAGAAAGTAACTAATGTTTAGAAAAATAGATATTATGTGGATGTAAATGTATCATATGAATCCACATACTCTAATCATTGAATAAAAAGTCGTTGAAATCCGATTATAAAACGTTTGTTCCTGTTTGTTTATATCATTTTTTTTCCAGTTTGCATTAGTCATTAGTTGAATAATTTAATTATTACGAGAACAATTCTAATATGATACAACCACACTGCAATATATTTCACAATCTAATCTGATATGCAAAAGGGACTCTGTATCAAAGCGGCATGGACAGAAAATGCTCACCTTCCAGAAAATTAACACAATGAGGGTTATAAGGATCAGTCCAGCTATAACACATCCGATTATGATCCAGATATTAATTGTGCCATCAGGTTGCCCTAAGTGAAACTTTGTGACTGTCTGCAACATAATTATATAATTCAAATGAACTGATAGCGAGGTCATGAAAAAACAATTAATCATTATAAATCTTAATATTTCACATTAAAAATATAGTAAAGTAGGAAAATGTACTTACATATAAATAAGGTAGCTTATGAAAGTAAGTTGCATTTTAAAATATTAAATTACACCAACAACTAAAAAATAAATACATAATACTATCAACTTATTAACAAAATGACAATGAGAAAACAGAATACGACATATAAGCAAATACAAGCAAACATGATTATTATTGGCCATTTTGCATGGATGGATTATTTAATAAATGTGTATATCGGATAGGCATAAGTTAACTACGGTAGTCCATCCAAACAAAACGGCCAGCAATAATAATGTTAGCTTGCATTTCCTTACATATGTGTATGTATGACTGAAACTCGATACCTCACATTTTGCCAACGACTTCAGGCAGAGGAGCGCAATTAAGAGGTTACAGGCCTTATCCTTGTGAGAGGAATGCAACCTAAAGACCCAGCAGGGCCCTAAGCCTTGGCAGCAACTGATCTAGGTCAAAGTTCCGACCCTCGAACAGTTACAGCATTGATTAGCTGATCTGGCAGTTCCTGCAGCTTGTCTTCTTCCAGATGTTTTGGTGGTGTCTTTCCTCTGGAGTAAACTAGGCAGGGTGAGAGAGGGATCATGCTGCATGGGCACCACATGGTCTCTACAATGACAGCCCAGGCTAAGTACTATGGGCAGGTTATTATGCAATTCCTGAAGTACAGTAACCATCGTCTGTCAAGATGGCAAGGTGTCAGTACAGTACAGTACATTATATTTCTGATATAATCTGTCATGGCAAATGTATTACTCTTATAAAAGAAGCTCACATTGTACACAGGTTTTTAACTACTCAAATTATACCACATGTGTTTTGAATTAAAATGTCATAACGGATCATAAAACTATTTGATAAAATATTTGATATAATGAAAGTAACAATAAACAATGTTCACATAAACTATTAGCATGGTGACATCATCAACATCATGAGCCCAACCAACTGGTATAAGAGCTAATGTCCCTCGATAGATCTCGGTGCTTATTGTTCTGGATCAATTCTAATGATGACTTTCATCCACGTGATCATCTCGGTCCATCCAGCATAGTTTCTCCTATGTCTTCTATTGCTAAATGTTCCAGTCATCACAATGATTTTATCCACGCCATCATCTCGGTCCGTCCAGCATTGTTTCTCTCAGGTCATCTATTGTTGCTTGTTCCAGTAATCACAATGTTGTCGAATGCATCTATTCTCACCACATGACCACAAAACACTATGTGTTTTCTTCTTATATTTGAATATAGTGTTATACTTTCATTAACCTTGTCCAGACACTCATTGTTAATTACTAAGTACAAGGTTTTAGCAACAGACGTATCAGGACCACATCTCCATTGGCTCCAAGCTCGTCCTCATTTGTTCGTTCACATACCATGATTTATTGCAACACAGCAGAACATGTTATATATAATATTTTAGTAGTCTCTTTCTGACATTCAATGATTGTGACTTTTTGCACGAGGTGCCTTTCATTTTCTAAAATGCAGCTTTTGTTTGGCCTATTCTGCTTTAGATCTATATCCTACTTCTTCCATCTGATGTCAAGATTGCACATAGGTACTTACATTTGTTAACATGGTTAAGTGTGTTCCATTCTATTTCTATATCATATTTTAGTGTATTTGTTTTTGTTGATACAATCTAGCTACTCTTCTCTTGACATACCGAGAAAGCTGTGGTTTGCACTCTATATTACTATAATGTTCAACAGTTTTGAATTTTTATTGATCATTACTGCGTCATCTGTTTATATTATAACCCCCAATACGTATCCATGGCCCAGTTAATTCACTATTGAAAGAGAAGAGACCCTATGACAAACCACACGTTTGTCGTACACCTTACTTTATCTGTTAATATTATAAACTCCAAAACATATTCGTGGCCTAATTAGTTCACTATGGGAAGAGAATAGATCCTGTAACAAAACACATGCTTGTCTTACACCTTGCTTTATCTGTTCATACCTGGATAACTTCTGGACTTGTCCACGGCTTGAAAAGAGGATGAACTGGCTCAATCACTTTGGCTTGAATTGCATAATAAAAACTAGTGTATGTCTGAGAGTAGAAAAAAGGTTGCCATGTAAAAAAGAGTGTTACTTTATATGGTACCAGTGCTTCTTGGTGAGCAATTTACGTAACTGCAATTTGGACACATTCATATAGTGCTCATTCGTTCCTACCATATAATGTGATGAGATTTACATTTCCTTAATGTATCCCTCCTCAAATAATTGATGATCTTGGGTCCAGGAAACTGACTGCTTACTACCATACACCCAAGCATGTTCTGGGCATAAGATAAATCGACAGACTTGAAGAGATGAAATGCCCATATATGAAATGACTTAACCATTCATACCATAGCCATCCAAAACATACATTAGAACTAGTCATAGTGGTAAATCTGACTGTTCCACTTTTTACATGAGTCAATGGGGAGCTTTTTATGTGATATTCCCTGGCACAGGAATGGAGCATTATGGGGCAACCCTTTGCCGAGAAGATGGAACCACAACTAACTAATTAGTCTCAGACAACCATTGAAGATCTGCAGAGCCTGCTTTTCACCATATGTTATTGAGGACGTTAAGGGAATGGAGGAGTAATGTCACTATAACTTGCCATGTATGTCGTAAGAGGCGTCTAAGGTGGACTGGCGTGGGCCTGGCTACTCATCCTGTAGAAAAATTTAGCTGCAAAAACCGAAACCAAACATGAACAAGTATGGAAACATGAATATGGGGAGGATATAGAGGCAGCGGCAATGACAGCAAAAAGTAGGGAGCTGTACTTGAGTTGGCTGAGAGCCTACGCTCTAATTAAGTATAAGGAATGCAATACAGAAGAGTAACTGCTTATAATTGCATCCAACACATCCCAGTTCTCGTGTACATGGGGTCAGATTGTGACCTCCTAATATCATAAGAATTTATAAAAATGTCCTAGCTCGTAAGCTATGTGTCAGTGGCCTGTATATCACATCATGGGTATCCCAGCGCGTACACTATGTGACAATTGCTTGGACAAGTGGCCTTTATGTCACAGATCAGATGCCCCAGCTTGTAGGCTATGTAACATTTGCTTGGACAAGTGGGTCACATATCAAATACCCTAGCTTGAAGGCTATGTAACAATTGCTTGGACAAGTGGCCTTTGTGTCACAGATAGCTTCCAGGCTATGTAACAATTGCTTGGACAAGTGGGTCACATATCAAATACCCCAGCTTGAAGGCTATGTAACAATTGCTTGGACAAGTGGCCTTTGTGTCACAGATCAGATGCCACAGCTTGTAGGCTATGTAACAATTGCTTGGACAAGTGGGTCATATATCAAATACCCCAACTTGAAGGCTATGTAACAATTACTTGGACAAGTGGCCTTTGTGTCACAGATAGCTTGTAGGCTATGTGACAATTGCTTGAACAAGTGGCCTTTGTGTCACATATCGGTTATCCCAGATTGAACTCTATGTGGCAATTGCTTGGACAAGTGACCATTGTGCCAGAATATGTGGGAAATCACTCTGCCCACAACAACAATACTTCAGATACTGTAATATACTGGGTCACATATCAAATTACCAGCTTAAAGGCTATGAAACAATTGCTTGGACAAGTGACCTTTGTGCCAGAATATGTGGGAAATCACTCTGCCCACAACAACAATACTTCAGATACTGTAATATACTGGGTCACATATCAAATTACCAGCTTGAAGGCTATGTAACAATTGCTTGGACAAGTGGCCTTTGTGCCAGAATATGTGGGAAATCACTCTGCCCACAACAACAATACTTCAGATACTGTAATATACTGGGTCACATATGAAATTACCAGCTTGAAGGCTATGTAACAATTGCTTGGACAAGTGGCCTTTGTGCCAGAATATGTGGGAAATCACTCTGCCCACAACAACAATACTTCAGATACTGTAATATACTGGGTCACATATCAAATTACCAGCTTGAAGGCTATGTAACAATTGCTTGGACAAGTGGCCTTTGTGCCAGAATATGTGGGAAATCACTCTGCCCACAACAACAATACTTCAGATACTGTAATATACTGGGTCACATATCAAATTACCAGCTTGAAGGCTATGTAACAATTGCTTGGACAAGTGGCCTTTGTGCCAGAATATGTGGGAAATCACTCTGCCCACAACAACAATACTTCAGATACTGTAATATACTGGGTCACATATCAAATTACCAGCTTTAAGGCTATGTAACAATTGCTTGGACAAGTGGCCTTTGTGCCAGAATATGTGGGAAATCACTCTGCCCACAACAACAATACTTCAGATACTGTAATATACTGGGTCACATATCAAATTACCAGCTTGAAGGCTATGTAACAATTGCTTGGACAAGTGGCCTTTGTGCCAGTGTGGCATAACCGCTAACCACCATTATTCAGTTACCAAGAATGCACGCCAAAGAGAGGGAAAAAATATATAACAATTGACTACACCAACGCAAACTGAAACCAAACCTTAAACATTAACGCAACATCAAAACTAAAACTGGAACAAGTGACAGATGACGTCAATTCTAGGAAACATGTCATCAGCCAAGGCACAATAGATCATTGGATAAAAAGAGACACGTGACAACGCCTCCATTTGAAAACCCGCTTAGAATATGTTAATCGCGCACTCTTTCTGCAAACTGCCTGATGAACAGACGTGAAAGCTAGTGTGACCGATTTTCAAATAGGGAAGGCAGAATGTCTAGATCCGAGGTAAGATTGTTAATCCTTAGATTAGACTGATGACCAGATGTATCAAGTATCAAGAAATGGTACCCAGTGTTTGTAATGTCAATTGAATTGTATTATTATAAATTAAAACCTCTGAAATGTAAAAGGCTCGACTGTTAGATTCTGACGACGCAAGGCCGATTCCCGGGCAAACTGACAATCTACTACTCTCTTCGAATACTGCAATCTCTGATATTCTTAAAGATAATTATTAACTTTAAGAAGTGCATAATACTACTACATTCTATTCTGGACAACTGTACGAAGTGATGATTCTAAGGCAATCTTGTGCATCTCCTCTGAACCACCGCTTAAAATGCTATCACTATCTACAGCTAAAATGACAGTTCGTGTACTAGAATGAGTGCCTTGTTCTAAAACAGACTTATCTATGTCTATTTTCAATTTAGAAAGCTGAAAGAGAAATCAAATCTTCCCTTTCTCCTTCATCTATTGAATAAATAGGGTTTGATGGAATAAATATTTATATTTGTGTAAAATTTTAATTAGATAAGGGCACTTATGAACTGCATTACATCAGAAAAGTTGTGCTTCGCGGAACTCCACCACCAGAATTTGACTTAACTCATTACTCAACACAACTTAAAAACACAACCCCACACCACCCAACACTCAACACCACACCACCCAACACTCAATACAACAACAACAGATAATGGGAAAGGAGTTATTATACACAGAAGAAGAAGAAGTTGGTTAATTGGGAAAAACAGAGAATCATTTATACACACTACAAACCCAATTGAGTGATAGAAATGTTATAAATGTATGTCATTTATTTACATGCATCTTGACACCTCCTCACTCTTGTCACTGTCTTACTGTACACGTCTCACTGACCCCAGGTCCAATGAGAACTTACATACAGCAGGAACCAACGGAGACAAGGCGTACACAGTGAGATAAACTCTGACCACCCCAAATTAGCCCAACACTAGATTAGAGAAAGCTGTCAGGTCTTAGTCAGATATGACTGAGCTACCGTATAACAGTAGACGGTACTACCTGCTTTCTGTTAGCGCCGAACGTTGGGCGGCGCTTACCAAACCCGACACCCCACATTGTGCCAACGGCTTCGGGCGGAAGAGCGCAATTGGGAGGGTACAAGCCTTACCCTGGTGCGAGGAAATGCAAGCTAAAGACAAAATTGTCATGGCAGGGCAGACCAGGCCCTAAGCCTTGGTTGGCGACTGGTCTAGGATCGAAGCTCCGACAGGCGGACAGTTAGAGCATTGCTTTGCTGATCCGGCAGCTTCTGCAGCTTGTCTTGTTCCAGATGTAGGGGTGTTACCTTTCCTCTGGAGTGAACTAGGCAGGCCGAGAGAGGGGTCATGCTGCATGGGCAACACATGATCTCTATATTTTAGCCCAGGCTTTGTGCTATGGAGAGGCAATAACTCCATCCCTGGTCTTAACTGGTCTCGGAATCAAAGCGAGAGGCAACTGTTACGGGTTATAAGTCCTTGTCAGTGGGCGTAGACATGGGGCGCCACGCGTTGCCTCTGACGGTGGGAGACACCTATAGGTGTCACTGATCAGCTACCGCCCGCCTCAAGCTGGGCAGCCCCCAGCCAATTGGGTGCTGATCCGCCACAGCCTGCCTGCTTCAATGGGTGCTTGGGGCTAGGACAAAATCTGAATCGCAGGCTGTAAAACCAATGCACCAGGTACAAACAAAAATAAAAATAGAAACCTCAAGCTACGGCTTGCAACCTGGAACGTGAGAACCATGTGTCCAGGATTTTCCACTGACTTGACCAATAGTGACGATGTGAGAAAAACGGCTGTGATTGATGCCGAACTCAATCGTCTTAACATTGATATTGCTGGCCTGCAGGAGACTCGCCTCGCTGAGGAAGGGTCACTCAGGGAAAACAAATACACCTTTTTCTGGAAGGGTAAAGGGCAGGCAGAAAAAAGGCAACACGGTGTGGGCTTTGCAGTGAAGAATTCGCTACTGGGAATGATTGAAGTTCCAGCAGGAGGAAATGAAAGACTATTATCCCTGCGCTTGGCAACCTCTTGTGGGTTTGCCACCATTATTACTGCATATGCACCGACACTCGATTCTTCTGATGATGTGAAGGATTTGTTCTATGAGGAGTTAGACTCCGTGATCAAGGCAGTTCCAAAATCTGACTACATTTATATGCTCGGTGATTTCAATGCTCGTGTGGGCAAGGACTCGAGTTCATGGCCAGTGTGCCTTGGAAAATACAACATCGGTCGCATGAATGAAAATGGGCAAAGGCTACTGGAGCATTGCACCAGTAATGACCTATGTATTACAAACTCTTTTTTTAAAACAAAAGAGATGGAAACATCCAAGATCCGGCCATTGGCACCAGCTGGACTTCATCATCACACGGAGACAACATCTGAACCATATATCATTGACTCGTAGTTACCACAGTGCTGACTGTGATACGGATCATTCTTTGGTTGTTGCAAGGGTTAGACTGAGACCAAAGAGAATCTACACAGCTAAACACAAATCGAGCCCCAGGATTAATATTATTAACACTCATGATCCTGAAAAGTGCTTTCAGTTTCAACAGCAACTTGAAGACGCTTTCACTGATACACCAGAAAATTGTACAGTAAATGAAAAGTGGGGTCAAATTAAGGAGACTCTTTATAAAACTGCCGTAGGGGTTTACGGCACTGTGGATCATAAGAGGCAGGACTGGTTTGCGGCCAACAGCGAGACTCTGCAGCCCTTGATTGATAAGAAGAAGAAAGCTCTCTTAAGAAACAAGGAAAGACCAACGCGTAACACTCTGAGTGAGCTAAGGCAAGCTAGGAAGGATGTGCAAAAGGCTGCCAGGCAGTGTGCAAATGATTATTGGATCAAGTTATGTGAGTCCATTCAAATCGCAAGTGATAAGGGAGACATAAGAAGCATGTATGAAGGAATAAAGAAAGCCTGTGGTCCAGTGATAAAAAAAGTGCACCATTGAAAACCTTGACTGGAGAAGTCATCACTGATAAGAAACAGCAGATGGACAGATGGATAGAGCACTATTTGGAGCTTTACTCAAGTGAGACCAAACTAGCGGATGATGCCCTCAACGCCATAGAGGCTCTACCAACTCTTGACCACCTGGACACACTTCCCACCATAACAGAAGTTAAGTGTGCTATAAATGAACTTGCATCTGGCAAGGCTCCAGGTAAGGATGGGATTCCAATAGAGGTTATCAGGAGTGGGCAAGACACACTCACTATACAGATCCACCAGCTAATAGAGCTATGCTGGCGAGAAGGACAAGTCCCACAGGATTTCAAAGATTCAAGCATCATAACACTGTACAAGAACAAGGGCGATCGGAGCGACTGCAACAACTATAGGGGTATCTCACTTCTGTGTATTGTTGGAAAAGTATTTGCCAGAATTGTTCTGCGCAGACTTCAAGTCCTAGGAGATCAAGTCTACCCCGTATCACAGTGTGGCTTTCGACAGAACCGGTCTACCACTGATATGATATTCTCATTGCGACAAATGCAAGAAAAATGCCGTGAACAGAATCAACCACTGTTTATTGCCTTCATCGACCTCACAAAGGCATTTGATTTGGTAAGCCGTGAGGGTCTGTTCAAGGCACTAAAGAAGATTGGCTGCCCACCAACTCTTCTGTCCATTGTGGAATCGTTCCACACAGGCATGAAGGGTATAATCAAGTTTGATGGTGCAACTTCTGAAGAATTTGAAATCAAGAGTGGAGTTAAGCAAGGTTGTGTACTAGCTCCCACCCTCTTTGGAATATACTTTTCACTTCTACTGAAATATTCATTTCGTGATCAGGATGGTGGTATATACATTCACTCACGCTCAGATGGCGGCCTCTACAATGCTCAGAGATTGAAGGCTAAGACCAAAATTAGGAGGGTACTGATCAGAGAGTTGCTTTTTGCAGATGATGCTGCAGTTACGACCCACTCTGAGGAAGAATTGCAATGTCTACTATCTGCATTCTCCAATGCTTGTTCTGAATTTGGTTTAACAATTAGCAAAAAGAAGACACAGATTATGTCACAAGGTGCACATGGGGTACCATCAATCTTTATTGACGACGCCGAACTAGAGATAGTAGACCATTTTACATATCTAGGATCAGTGGTAAATAGCAAATTATCCCTAGATCAGGAAATCAACATCCGGATTGGTAAGGCAGCAACAACAATGAACAGGTTAAGAAAAAGAGTCTGGGAGAACAGGAAGCTTAGTGCCAAAACAAAAGTCCTTGTCTATCAAGCCTGTGTCCTTAGTACTCTTCTCTATGGCAGTGAAACCTGGACAACTTACTCACACCAAGAGAACAATTTAAACAGCTTTCATATGCGGTGTCTGCGAAGAATTCTTGTTATTAAGTGGCAAGACAAAATCACAAATACTGAAATATTGGAAAGATCAGGTTGTGTGACAGTTTATTCCATGCTCAGTCTTCGTAGACTTAGATGGATAGGACATCTTAGGAGGATGGATGATGGTAGAATACCAAAGGATATCTTTTTTGGTGAATTACAGATGGGTAAGAGATCTCAGGGTCGGCCTCTACTACGATACACAGATGTGTGTAAGCGGGACATGATTGATACAGGCATTGATAATGCACATTGGGAGCAAGTCGCCGCTGAACGTGTTGCATGGAGGGCAAATATCAGAAATGGAATAAAGTCAAAGGAGAAAATTATTGCAGAAAAGTCACACACCAAGCGTTTGAGACGTAAGATGGTGCATGATGGTGGAAATGACCACGTGTTCACATGCACCCACTGTGAACGGACATTTACAGCGCAAATTGGCCTTATCAGTCACACTCGCTACCGCCATAGTTAAAAGTTATGCCTTTTTAAAGCACAAACTATCGTCTGTCAAGACGGCAAGGTGCCAATGAATGAGATTAGAGAAAAGAAGAGAGGGGGGGGGGGGAAACTAGTTCCTACTTCAGGAATTTAGGTTTCTTCCGACCTACTTCTAGAATATTGCATTGGCAGGATTGTATATGTTTATGTGAATTTTACACAGTGAATTCTTGGTGGCAACCAATGGGCATCCAACTGGCAACCAACTGGCCAACAATCAAACCAGACCACAGAGAGAAAGAGATGAACCGCACTTGAGATGGAGGATGACTTGGCCATGAGCAGATGGACCCAGGCCTATCCTAATCATCCAAATCATAAGGTTATCTCTCTCTTAGAAAGAAAACACACAACACTCAGTTTTCAAGAACTGATACCTAAATGTAGATTCATCATCTTCACACTTAACATGTACAACATTCAAATGTATACCTTGTTTCCACTCTTATTGACATCTCATGTATTGATGCTTATTTGTTGATGGTCTGTGACATTGGTCCTATATGCATTTTTCTAATTTATCTTGTGCAACCCACAAGAGAAAGTGTATTTACCAGGTCAGAAGACACAGGCCCATTCAATAAATAATTAACTGTCACTGATCTTATGTTGATTTATTAGTTCAACCTATCTGTGATTCACCATTTAATGTGTACATCATGTGGTCAAGATCTATGGTGATTGGTTATGTGTTTAATTGTTTAAAAACAAATTCAATCAGGATGAAATACTAAAAATGGGGAGGAAAGACTAGGTCTATCAACTGCTCAATATCCATGCTTTCTTAACATAAATCAGGCTGAGAGAATTCTCCGGACTTTCCTCAGATTTGATAAACAAAAGGGGGGGGGGGGGGGGGAGGGGCTCAAGAGTTATAAGAATCTTTGGAGAAGGGGCAGAATCCCAGTTGGTATTTATTATTCTCACCAGGGCCATAATCTATATCTCCTAGACTAAATTAAATAAGACGAGGCCTGCAGATAACTCGAGGGTCATATTCTGGGGTTATTGAAAATAGAAGAGGATGGGGCCCAACTTCTTTGATTAGAAATGGGGCATACACCTCAGTGATTTCCCACTCCCTTCAGAATATATGACAGCCAGAATATGTGGAAAATCACTCTGCCAACAACAACAATACTTCAGATACTGTAATATACTGGGTCACATATCAAATTACCAGCTTGAAGGCTATGTAACAATTGCTTGGACAAGTGGCCTTTGTGCCAGAATATGTGGGAAATCACTCTGCCCACAACAACAATACTTCAGATACTGTAATGAAAACAAACTAAGAATAAAATATACAAATATCTAAATTATACTTTAATGATTAACTTTAAATCTTTTTTTTGTCAAGCAATTGTAGCGTCAATTCTTTGCGTGTCAAGGAGTTATTATTTTAGAGTAATACGTTTCCGGTTTAGTAATTATGTGATAACAATATGAAACTGAAATAGGTACAACAATTAAAGATTGGAATGTGGCATTTCAAAAGTATTCACAGTTCTCAGAGTATCGTGACACAAGAGAAAGAAAATAAATCTGACATTTTACCAGATCTGAGCATCGGAAACACCTGACTTATAAACTGAAATACATTAGCCATATTAAACTCCACAGCTCAGGGGTCTAATGCATGGTTGCTGGAAGAAGAGACCGCGGTCTACCAGCACGAAGCATGATACTGCAGACAGCTTGGGTATGAACAGCATGCACTAGGAGAACTGAGAAGACAAAATCTAGAAACTTTCCGACAGGACGGGATTATAGTCGCGCTCTGGAAAGCGTCCGCTGCGAGATGATTATGTTAATGTACTATCTGTCTGGTCCAAAGACAGTAATTAAAATATATCATAATGGAAGTAATGAGGATACAACAATGAGTTGCTCTGGTAGAATATTAGCTAAAACTCCACATCGTTAAAAGTCGCTTCATTGCACCGGGTTTTATCCCATATGGCTCGGTCTTTTTCCGCAGCGCGGAAAGTGTCGCACAAAGAACGAACTCCGTAGCTTTTAGCGACGGCCCACAGGAGTCTCCGAAACATTTAACCGAAGGGCGCGGCCCGGAATCGAACCCACAACCCTCGGAGCACGAGTCAAACGGCTTGACCACTTCGCCACAGAGACCCCCATCATTCCTCGTTACATATATATAATTAAAAGACAAGTGTTGACAGAGTGGTTATTATTGTTGTTTGTGTGATAAAATTGGTTTTTGCTTTGCTTAACTACGTTACGAGGGCTATACTAACTACATCCACATACCTCAGGGAGAGGAATGTTGGCCAAATCTACAACCAGAGCCACATTTATTTCTGCATATTTGCCAGATGGAATGTTGGTTCCCGTCTTACACATAAAAACCTCACAGATTTCTTCGTCATCACAGTTCTGTAAGAATATATCCGACACATAATGCAAATTTAGTTGTGAATAATTTTATATGCATAGATTAAGATATAAACGTATTCATGGAACATATATTAACTGCCATATTTGATCCGATTGCCTTTCATCGTGTAGTAACTGCCATACATTTGGTACAGTTTTATTTGCTCATGTAGTAACTGTCATACATGTGGTACAGTTTTCATTGCTCATGTAGTAACTGCCATTCATTTGGTACAGTTTTCTTTGCTCATGTAGTAACTGCCATACATTTGGTACAGTTTTCTTTGCTCATGTAGTAACTGCCATACATTTGGTACAGTTTTCTTTGCTCATGTAGTAACTGCCATTCATTTGGTACATATTTCTTTGCTCATGTAGTAACTGCCATTCATTTGGTACAGTTTTCTTTTCTAATGTAGTAACTGCCATACATTTGGTACAGTTTTCTTTGCTCATGTAGTAACTGCCATACATTTGGTACAGTTTTCTCTGATCACGTTGTCACTGCCATACATTTGGTACAGTTTTGTTTAGTCATGTAGTAACTGCCATACATTTGGTACAGTTTTCTTTGATCACGTAGTCATGTGAAGACACACACTGAAAAACATTGTAGCGACTAGAAAGATCAGTGGTAGAGAAGGTAAGAGCATTCAGTTGTAAATGATGCTGGATGATATAAGACGACAGTGGATGGAGGAATATCATCAACATAACTGATCCAAAACACAAAGGACCGAGATCTGTAGATACACGGGCATACCTACGATGTTTGAGAAGGCACACAGTGATGTGTGTTTTGCATATCCTTTACAGGACATCGCTGTCAACATCAGCATCTTTCAGCTGATTGTCGATTTCTTGGCAAGATTACGCTCAGTAGTTTGCCATTGCTTTCTGAGCGACCGGCTCCATACTCTCATAAGTCACTGGCGCGACCCGAACCGCTTCCAATTCTCGTGTGCTCACGTCAACCAAGAGAGTATTCGGGGTTACGGAGAAAGCTGCTAACTCCTCGACCAGGGAGACCGGCACACAGTGATGACACCAAGCATATATTGTATCCTGTAAGTGATCTCAGCTATATACAATCGCAGAAGGTTAATGAAACAATTTAAAAAAAATGTTAGCTGCATATCCTTTGCAGGACGTCGCACTCAACCCCAGCATTGTTTGGATGTTTGTGATTTCTTAGCAAGTTTTTAGGTTCAGTAGTTTGCCATTGCTTTCTGAACGACCAGCGCTCGTACCTTTGTATGGAAACCAAAGTAAGGCGGTCTGCTTCCAAATCGCCCAAAGCTGCGTTTCGAACGCTATCGTATGCTAGGTTACGAATTACATTTGCAACCCCTTCGCCACAGAACCGACTAAAGAAACAATAACATGTGACTAGCAATAAATATGTAGACTTTCAACATGGTAATGAAATCAATGAACAGATTAGAATATTCATGATTTAAAGACATACAGTTCAAATTATGGAGCAATGTACACATGTGAGCAGTTGTGACAGTTGTTGGAGAAGTGTAACATACTGCTACGTACTTCAAACTGCACAACATATAAAGTAAACAATGATAAAATGAAAGATAATACCAGTGCAGAAACTCACATATACGTGTGAAGTGTTAACCCTTCACATGTTCTAGACTGTTACATAATGATGAACTCAGGTTGCCAGTTCGTTCCCTTCTTCATCCTCCTTCATTTATTCTCAGAAAATTCTTAGAGTTATCTGGCACATGTTTTATGAGATTGGGATGATCCCAGAGTTGTATTTGTGGATAAAAAATAATCTTGTAACTGCTGGAGATTGAATATGTACCATTGCTTTTGTAAGTAGCCCATTTATCACTACAGCTCCCCAACGTTGAAGCACATATGTTGAAACATTTTGGCCATACTCATATTAATAGGTTTAACAGTTTCCTTCCTGGGCAACTGACATTTGTATTCATTCTGTCATATGCAGTTACTATTTTTCGATTAAAGGAGTTACAATAACTATTTAGCAAAAGTAGTAAAAAATTGCTTCCGGTACAATGGCGACAAGATGAAGCGTTACTTTTCGGAGGGACGCTATTTAGTGTTTTTCATTGGATTTCGTGTGATTTCCTTTGGATTCCCTGTGAATAGTGTTTCCCTGTTGATGATGTGATGTTATATTGTGTTCCTTTTATTGGAAGTTTTCAAAAGAAGCCACGGAAGGCAGGTGGTGGATGTAATTTTGAGGGCAGCCGACAGATATTTGTGGGTCATGGCCTCGATTTACACGACGGCAGGCAAAGGAACTCGTCTTGAGTCAATGGCTGCGGTCTCCGACCAGTAAGGTCACTGCCATAGAGGAAAGCAACGGCAAACTACCTCTTTAAAAGTGCCTAGTATATCATGATTCGCTTAAAGACTGATCATCGCAAGACAAGGACAGAGACGTTAAAATTAGCAACTTGGAACGTTAGGACGTTAAACAACGACGGAAAATTAGAAAACATAAAACAAGAAATTAAAAGGGAAAAAATTAATATTTTAGGTATGTGCGAAACGAGATGGACAGGAGCAGGCATCAAGATAGAAGAAGATTTCAAGATTATTTATTCTGGAGGTGAAGATCGTCATAGGGGAGTGGCAATTACATCAATAACATTAGATATGCAGATGATACAGTATTAATTGCAGACAATGAGCAGGACCTGCAACAATTAGTAGATGCGTTTGTTGTACACAGTGAGCAACTGGGGTTAGAATTAAATTGTTAAAAGACTCAGGTTATGGTCGTCAGTAGGAAGGAAGAAGTGCCACAATGTAATATACAAGTAAATGGAAATATTCTTCAACAAGTGAATCGGTACAATTATCTTGGAACAGTTATAACATCTGATGGGAGATGCCTTGAAGAGATTAGAACAAGAATCGCCATGGCGAAAGTAGCCTTTAGCAAGATGAAAAACATTCTGACCAATAAGAAGATGTCAATTGAAACGAGAAAAAGAGTGTTGAGGGGATACATAGAGCCTGTTCTTGTGTATGGATGTGAAACTTGGACAATGAGCAGTCAAGCTGAAAAGCATCTGATGGCTGCAGAAATGTGGTTTCTGAGGAAAATGCAAAGAATACCATGGACAGACAGAAAAACCAATGACCAAGTACTACAGGAGACAAATGAACATCGTAAACTGATTAGAGAAATTAGACGCAGACAGTCAAAATTTATTGGACATGTTATGAGAAGAAATGGATTGGAGAACTTAGTGACAACTGGCAAGATCGAGGGGAACAGACCAAGAGGAAGACCGAGAGGAAAATACCTGGATGGCTTGGCCACATGGCATGGACGAGACAGGAACACTGAGTTGATCCACGACACTGGTGATCGAGTGAAATGGCGAGTCATGACCGCCCACGCTTTCCGGCATGGCACATGATTGATTGATTGAGTAAAATATGGATAGAGTGCGTTGATGTAACAGTTTGTTGTAGCAGAAGGAGTTACAATAATAACCATATGACAGAAGTAGTAGACTGGGGATACGGATGGTTGGTGTAACACATGCATGGAGAAAGAGATAAAAACAAAGCATCTCATGCCAGGATTAACCAATGAACATATTTTCTTCTTCTTCTTTGTTTTTATTCTCATACTTTCTTTAAAGAGAGGATAGCGCGAACGCCAGCCACTATACGAAAACAAATACGCACTCGAGGCACCCACATTTTGGATGATCGCAAGCGTTAACCCAACCCAAGTGCAATGGAAGGGCCTCAGCCAGGGGGCACCATTTTATTGACTAAGGTAACCCCCGTGCCAGGTATGTACATATGAGATTCACGGCACAGAAAAAAAGTTAATCATCTAGGAAATAACTAACGAAGGTAGGCCCTCTGGAAACTGGGAGGGCGGATGGCCTAGACAGCAATAGACTCAGGACATCACGGTTTCAAGATGGTGCAAAGAGATGCAGGACAAAGTCTCCTTAAATCTCATGATGTTAGATCAACTATTATGAGTACAACACTCTAGCAATAGTATAATAAACAGTTGCTTGTAGTAATGACACTTTCAGTATTACCAGTGTATAAACCTTGTTGTCCTCTTTATCATCAACGGCACGCTTCTTTCTGGCGTTCACGGGCCCGAAACCAAATGTTGTTTCTTCGGGTGTTGTCGCTGTGAAGTCTGCGTAAATATATCCAGATGAGATACATAAGATGGGAGTAGAGGCAACATTAGACATCACACATAAAATAAACCTACCATCATTAACAGTGCCTTACCAACATGCATCAGCGATCACGTTTCTCCACATCTCACTACCTCCAACAGAATGGGCCATCTTCTCCTCTGCCATCCTTTTTTCAATAAATCTTCCAAGGTATTACATTACGTTTCAGTTTTATCTTCTCATAACATGACCAAACATATTGGTTATTTATTTCTTGTGTTTGTTATAAAATGTCATTGTATCTTGGCCTATGTCAAGGCATTTAGATTCGTTATTTAGTTTCTTTTGTAAAATAACATGATTGTAGCTTCAGTTGATTTTCTCTCTCACTTGTTTACTAATAGTCTAGGATATATATGGTTATGTTAAAACTGATTCTAAGTAACATGCAATAATTATTTGTCTAACTTCCAATAATTACAGGGATTTATTGCACATGATCCTCATTTATTAAAGACCATGGCTTATTGTGGTAATCTATTCTTCACTTCCCTCCGCTAGCCTACGGGACACCTTGGGCAATGTTGAGTACCCGTTTAGGCATCTTCCTCCTTCCCCTCAACACCAGGGATAGCTGTCATAATCTCCCCATTAGTTCTACCGCGTCGTCGTCAACAACGCCTGGCGAGTACGGCCAGGGGTCCACCTGTGAGCGACACTAACCACACTGTGGCAGGAATAGCCAGTCGGTGAATGCGTGGGTCATGCAGTCCATGCAGGGACGCAACACCGACTAGCGAGACTCACAGTGGTTAGCGGGCAGACGGCTTGGACAAGACAGACGGAATGAATGGTGCTCGAATACTTGAGTGTATGAACGCGAATAGAGAGAACGCCTGTGGGAATAATAGAAGACTGTGCGCTTGTGAGTTGTATACATTGTATTGATATATCTATTGAATGTATTATTGCATCGTCATTGTAATTGCACGATGCATGTAATGGTTGTGATGAGTGAGATGTGTGAATAAAGTGTTTGAATTGTAGTTGTATCATGTCACGTCAAGTCATTCTGTGACCGTGTTTGTATCACACTTGTTGGTGATTACGAGCCTGTGTTATTGCTGTATGCAAGACTCTGACAATAGCGTTATATCTCTCCATAGTACACAGCCTAGACACCATTTGTTGCCTATGCAGCACGATCCCTCTCTCGGCCTGTCTAGTTTACTCCAGAGGAAATGTAATACCAGTACACCTGGAACAAGACCAGCTTCAGAAGCTGCCGGATCGGTAAAGCAATGCTGTAACTATCCGCCTGTTGGAGCTTCGATCCTAAAACAGTTGCCAACCAAGGCTTACGGCTTGGTCTGCCTTGCATAAGATTTAGTCCTGAGGTTGCATTTCCCAGTTGTGCTCCTCCGCACGAAGCCGTCCAACAGGCGCTAAGAGAAAGCAGGTAGTACCGCCTACTATTGTACGGTAGCTCAGTCATATCTGACTGGTAGTGACTTTGGTGATATCTGGGAGTTCGGCTCCTTTATGCTATATACTATACTTCATCCAGCAAACCAAGACAGTGTCTGTGTAGAACCAGCCATGGACCCACAATCACGCCATCATGTCAGATTGAACATGTGAGAAGCATCACTGAATGATGTTGTCACTCTTATACTCAGTCGCCTTTACTAAGTTAAAGGTAAAGATCCCAATTCCATGTCACGTGGCGTATATCTAGACCAATCTGCACTCAATGAAAGGTGTGGTCAGTATGGCACTGGTCACCTTTCACTTCCCAGAACAATTTATGGTATAAATTGTATGAGGCTAGATTGGCCTCACGACCCAAGGTCCTCTATGCCACCACATTCCTGACCACTGGGTTCTCTATGCCACCAAACCCCTGACCACTGGGTTCTCTATGCTATTAAACTCTTGACAACTGGGTCCTCTTTACCACCAAACATCTTACCACTGGGTACTTTATACCACCAAATCCCTGACCACTGGACCCTCTATACCACCAAACCCCTGACCACTGGGTCCTCTATACCACCATACCCCTGACCACTGTGTCCTCTATACCACTAAACTCCTGACCACTGGGTCTTATATATCACTGATCACTGGGTAATCTAAGTCACCCAACTGCTTTAATGTCTGAGAATTGTGTCACATAAACCAAAACCACAATTTTATTTGTTTTTCTCCAAATGTGAGAGACGAACGACAGCAATGGAGAAATATAGTATATACACAAGAAAGCTGGCCTAATTAGTCAATATAAATATTTTAAAAAATTGCTAATGCAAACAAAGGTTCAGCGACATTTCCACCATTATTATCAAGTGTGCAAATTAAAATACACATGAATCAAAAACCGGTGATTTATTATACCTGCACTTCAGTCGTGTGTAAGGAAGAAGCAAAATATGAAGAAGTAGAAAAGGAAGAGAAGAAGAGGATGACCATGAGACGCAACAGCAGCAGACGGAGAGAAGTATTGCCAACATCATCAGAAGGTGACGTAAAAGGAAGACCAGGAGAATAAAGAAAACGAGGAGACACATTTTCATCATCAACATGAAAAGAAGCAGAATGAAGAGAAGAAAGTTAAAGAGTAGGAGGGAGGGAAGTGGCAGAAGACAGAAGAGGAGAACAAAAAAGGACGAGGTGGAGGAGTAGAAGAAGTAGAAGTAGAAGAAGAGAAATAAAATAAGTGTCATGTACATGACATGTTACATCTGTATTTAACATCACATGTATGTATGCACATTATTGGAGTGGTGAGTGTAAATACCTTCGCTGCCCGAACTAGTTGTCTCTGTAAAATCAGTTTTAATTTCAGAGCCTGTAATAGCAATGGTTGAACTTGTCGTCATCCCTTCAAGGAAATCAAAGTTCTTGGTACCTTGGCACTGAGCCACCTTCCCATCGGCTGTGGCAATCTAAATGAAGTCAACAGATTTGTAAAGGAGATTAAAATGAGCACAGTCTGAAACAGGAGATATAACAGAAATATTGCCTACGTCTTTGTTGTAAAATGCGTGTTTCTTTCCATTCACCGTGAATGCTATTTATTTTCAAAACAATTAATAACATAGCATAGAAAGCCATGTAAAAAACAAAACAGAATAAATAAAACGTTTAGCAATATACCTATGAGAAATAAACACGTACAATGAACAAAGAAGGAATACATAAATACAGTTAATAACGTAAGGGACCCTGTTCCATAACTGAAGGTATGTTGAGTATATGGTGCTAGCCCCCTATTGTTTCAGCATAAACAGGAAGCATCTCCTTAAGAGTGTCCTTTGCAGGCAGTCCTTTTGCCCCCCCCCCCAAAAAAAAAAACGCACAACAGCACGCTGCTCTTTGGTTGTACATTCCGTAAGTACAGTCGCCATTTTGTTTATGCGCTGCGCATGCGCATGAGGCACATAGCGCCACCTGACGAATGGGAATATAAAGTTCGATGTTGCTGTCACCTAATGACACCTGTAGAAAGTACCAACTACATTTATCTGCCATCCCACAGAACTGTGTGACCTACTTATTGACTCACCCTCGTAATAACGGGCGGATTTGTGTAATTGTTATTAAGGTAGGCTAACAATGGCATGAACTCGGATATAAGACATGATATTTGTGTGAATAGCTCATCTGTATCTGTAACAACTATAGGGGTATCTCACTTCTGTGTATTGTTGGGGAAGTATTTGCCAGAATTGTCCTGCGCAGACTTCAAGTCCTGGGAGATCAAGTCTACCCCGAATCACAGTGCGGCTTCCGTCAGAACCGGTCTACCATTGATATGATATTCTCATTGCGACAAATGCAAGAAAAATGCCGGGAACAAAATCAGCCACTGTTTATTGCCTTCATCGACCTCACAAAGGCATTCGATTTGGTCAGTCGTGAGGGTCTGTTCAAAGCACTAAAGAAGATTGGCTGCCCACCAACTCTTCTGTCCATTGTGGAATCGTTCCACACAGGCATGAAGGGTATAATCAAGTTTGATGGCTCAACTTCAGAAGAGTTTGAAATCAAGAGTGGAGTTCAGCAAGGTTGTGTACTATCCCACACCCTCTTTGGGATATACTTTTCACTTCAATTGAAATATGCCTTTCGTGATCAGGATGACGGTGTATACATTCACTCACGCTCAGTTGGTGGCCTCTATAATGCTCAGAGATTGAAGGCCAAGAGCAAAATTAGCAGGGTACTAATCAGAGAGTTGGTTTTTGCGGATGATGCTGCGATTACGACCCACTCTGAGGAAGAATTACAACAGCTACTATCTGCATTCTCCAATGCTTGTTCTGAATTTGGTTTAACAATTAACAAAAAGAAGACACAGATTATGTCACAAGGTGCACATGGTGTACCATCAATCTTTATTGACGACGCCGAACTGGAGATAGTAGACCATTTTACATATCTAGGATCAGAGGTAAATAGCAAATTATCCCTCGATCAGGAAATCAACATCAGGATTGGCAAGGCAGCAACAACAATGAACATGTTAGCAAAAAGAGTCTGGGAGAACATGAAGCTTACTACCAAAACAAAAGTCCTCGTCTACCAAGCCTGTGTCCTTAGTACTCTTCTTTATGGCAGTGAAACCTGGACAACTTACTCACGCCAAGAGAAACGTTTAAACAGCTTTCATATGCGGTGTCTGCGAAGAATACTTGGTATTAAGTGGCAAGACAAAATCACAAATACTGAAGTATTGGAAAGATCAGGTTGTGTGACGGTGTATTCCATGCTCAGTCTTCATAGACTTAGATGGATAGGGCACGTTAGGAGGACGGATGATGGTAGAATACCAAAGGACATCTGTTTTGGTGAAGTACAGACGGGTAGGAGATCTCAGGGTCGGCCTCTACTACGATACAAAGATGTGTGTAAGCGGGACATGATTGATACAGGCTTTGATAATGCACATTGGGAGCACGTCGCCGCTGAACGTGTTGCATGGAGGGCAACTATCAGAAATGGAATAAAGACACAGAAGAAAATGATTGCAGATAAAGCACACACAGAGCGTGAGAGACGTAAGATGGTGCAAAACGGTGGAAATGACCATGTTTTCACATGCACCTACTGTGGGTAAACATTTGCAGCAAGAATTGGCCTTACCAGTCACACTCGTCACCGCCATGGATCGTAGTTAGTAAGCCTTTTTGAAGCACAATGTACCAAACTATCGTCTGTCAAGACGGAAAGGTGCCAATGAATCTTTGTATGAACTAAGGATGGTGTAAGACCTTTCATGTTTGTGAATTACTACCTGTGATCTATGTACGAAGTGAATGATGAGGTAAGCCGTGCCTACCATATGAATACATTTCTTATATTTATCCATGTACAAACTTTGTGGCAAGAGAAACCATGAATATTATGTGAATAGCTGTCCTTTATCTATGTGCAAATTAAATGATGATACAGAAATACCTATCATGTGAACAAGTTTCCTTTCTCTACTTATTGCGTACAAACATGATGTGTGAGACATCTGTATAGAATTTAGTTTGTCATCGCTTTCCTTCACTGCAGTGACGATGCTGGTCGGTGACCATAACCTTTGTCTCTCTCCCGTGTGTTGCCGGGGCCCATAAGTGAAGCAAAGAATAGCAACACTGTAGCCTACCACGCATGTCGTAAGAGGCGACTAAGGAGGCTTTATGGTTCCGCCTCCCTGCTACTGAGTAAGTGCGTGGCGCGACACTGTGAGCTGTGAGTTTCGTGTGAAATGCTTTTGAATCTGCCCAAGTTTTTTTTAGAACGTGATTGCATGTTCGGAGCGATGGCAGGTGGATATGTCCCAGAGTTGACCGGTTTTTACCTTATGCAGAAATGCCTGGCTGCCGGGTGTGACATATTCACCAACCATCATTTGCAGTGCGTCAACATTTTCGCACCAACTACAGAGAATAACATACAAGTAACCGCACCATTGAGAATTGAACACAACTTGACACTTGAGATGGACATATGTCGGCTATTAATAGGAATTACAGCGTCTCCAACTACTAAGACGATTGGAAGGAGCCGGTCACATGACACAACTTTGACCCGCTCAAGCGTTGATTTCTAAGACCCCGAGCAATTCTTCCAATTTAGCCCTGACGAACGGTCAGAAAGCCAAATGTGACCTGTACTTTACATTAAAGAACGGCAGTTTGATCATCTACTCGAGGTAAGCTTGCGAATCCGAAGATCAATGTATTACCCAGATGTATGCAGCTGAGGTATACCGTGTTTGTGTGTCAAAATAAAATGTATTACTTATAAAATAAATCTCTGAAGTGTGAAATGGTCGATGCAACCTTCGAGCTACACCGAGCCTTTCCCGGGCAAACTAACAATCTCGCACTTCTCAAAAACTGCAAACTCTGAAGTTCTTCACTACATCTGTTAGCTTTACTATGTGCATACTACACTTATCTATCACAGAAAACTTGTACGAGGGGAAATTTCAAACGCACTTTGACGCTTTTATCAAAACAGTTTTAAAATGCTTTTTGCAGACACAAACCAGTTCTGCACACGAACCACCACCTCGCTTGAAATTGTATGTATTTCTGCCTATTTGAAATCTAAGGAGCTGAGAAAAAGATTGTATCTTTCCTTTCCTCTTTATACGCACTAGACAACAATGAAGAATATTCTTTGCAATTTATCTTTGTCAATTGAGGTGAGGATAACCATTCTAAAGAGCTACACTGAACCAGTCCTGATTTACGAAAGCGAATCATGGACAATTACCAGAAATTTCAGGAATTATGTGGAGGCTGTGGAGATGAAGTTGTGCAAAAGAATGATGAGAACACTGTGGAAGGATAGAAAGACTAATGAAGATATCTTGAAAGAGGATAACTCCCAAAGAGAACAGATTGTTGGCATCAGAAGGCGACAGCCAACATTCTTTGAGTATATAATGGGATAGCTCCATTTTATAAGGCTAAGGAGAAACATTACATCAGGTTGATCAAAAATAATACTGTCTACTAAAATTACAGCACCTACACACAATCATTACCTTCACATCCACATCATCAACGAACTGTGTTCGGTCCAGTAGGAACAGGGGTACACTGATATTAATACTTGTACTCGGAAGAAAGCTTGGTCCTTTATTTGTCACTAGGATCTTGTGAGTCACATTGTGAGGCTTGATATCATACCCCGTTTTACGGAAATGAAGCCGATTTTCTGGTTTTTCTGTAAGTGAAATCTGTATGGCTTCACTAACAGTAACTTCAGATGGGGATGAAGATCTAAAGACGAAAATTTTGTTAACATTTATGAAATATTATGAACACTGTCTAACATTATAATGATAAACAAATTATGATTCTTACATATTTAAATTCACGTAGAACAAAAAGAAACATTTCTCATTTATTTACAGTGGTCTGTGTGTTTAACCCTGCTGTGTTATAATGTGGATATACTGTGTCTGTTATTGTTTACAATTATGAAATTTTATTTGTTTCTGCACATCTTTTCAGCACTTTTGATTTTAATATGTTTGCTTTCCAACATCTTTATAAGGATACTAGCTGACCCGGCCCGGCTTCGCCCAGACTCTGGTGGGGAGCATCTCATTTAATTCATATAAGTAGTCATATAAGTTCTCGTTCCCGTTACCGACTATCTGTCTGTCTGTCTGTCTGTCTGTCTATCTGTCTGTCTGTCTGTCTGTCTGTCTGACCCGGCCCGTCTTCGCCCAGACCCTGATGGGGAGCATCTCATTTAATTCATATAAGTAGTCATATAAGTTCCCGTTCCGACTATCTATCTGTCTGTCTGTCTGACCCGGCCCGGCATCGCCCAACTCCTGGTGGGGAGCATCTCATTTAATTCATATAAGTAGTCATATAAGTTCCCGTTCCCGACTGTCTGTCTGTCTGTCTGTCTGTCTGTCTGTCTGTCTGTCTGTCTGTCTGTCTGTCTGTCTGTCTGTCTATCTATCTATCTATCTGTCTGTCTGTCTGACCCGGCCCAGCCCATGGTCGAGAGCATCTCATTTAAATTATATAAGTAGTCATATAAGATCCCGTTCCCCACTATCTGTCTGACTGTCTGTCTGTCTTGGGTAAATGTAGGAGGGAGGAGGAAGAGGGAGGTGGAGGAGGGAAGAGGAGGGAGGAGGGAGGAGGGAGGAGGAGTAGGGAGGAATAGGAGGGAGGAGGAGGGATTAGGAGGAGGAGGGAGGAGTAGGGTGGTGGAGGAGGCGAGGAGGAGGGAGGAGGAAGAGGGAGGAGGAGGGAGAAGGAGGGAGGAGGAGAACGCAGGAGGAGAAGGGAGCAGGAGGAGGAGAGGGAGGAGGAGGGAGAGGGAGGAGGAGGGAGGAGGAGGAGAGAGTAGGAGGAGGGAGGAGGCGGAGGGAGAAGGAAGAGGGAGGAGGAAGAGGGAGAAGGAGGAGGGAGAAGGAGGAGAAGGAGGGGGAGGAGGAGGAGGGAAGAGGAGGAGGGGAGTAGGAGGGAGGAGGAGGAATGTGAAGGGAGGAGGAGGGAGGAGGTAGAGGGAGGAGGAGGAGGAGGGAGGCGGAGAGAGGAGGAGGAGGGAGGAGGAGGAAGAGGGAGGAGGAGGAATGTGAAGGGAGGAGGGGGGAGGAGGTAGAGGGAGGAGGAGGGAGGAGGAGGAGGTAGAGGGAGAAGGAGGGAGGAGGAGGAGGGAGGAGGCGGAGAGGGAGGAGGAGGAAGGAGGAGGGGGAGGAGTGAGGAGGAGGGAGGAAGAAGGAGGAGGGGGGAGGAGGAGTGATGAGGAGGAGGATGGAGGAGGAGAGAGGAGAGGAGAGGGAGGAGGAGGGGAGGAGGAGGGGAGGAGGAGGAGGAGGAGGAGGAGGGAGGAAGAAGGAGGAGGAGGGAGAAGGAGGGATGAGGAGGAGGAGGGAGGAGGAGGAAGAGGGAGGAGGAGGAATGTGAAGGGAGGAGGAGGTAGAGGGAGGAGGAGGAGGAGGAGGAGGGAGGAGGTAGAGGGAGGAGGAGGAGTGAGGAGGAGGAGAGGGAGGAGGAGGGGAGGAGGAGGGGAGGAGGAGGGAGGAGGAGGAGGGAGGAAGAAGGAGGAGGAGGGAGAAGGAGGGATGAGGAGGAGGAGGGAGGAGGAGGAAGAGGGAGGAGGAGGAATGTGAAGGGAGGAGGAGGTAGAGGGAGGAGGAGGAGGAGAAGGGAGGAGGAGGGATGAGGAGGAGGGAGGAGGGGAAGAGGGAGGAGGAGGAATGTGAAGGGAGGAGGAGGGAGGAGGTAGAGGGAGGAGGAGGAGGGAGGAGGAGGAGTGAGGAGGAGGAGAGGGAGGAGGAGTGAGGAGGAGGAGAGGGAGGAGGAGGAAGGGGGAGGAGGGAGGAGGAGGGAGGAAGAAGGAGGAGGAGGGAGAAGGAGGGATGAGGAGGAGGAGGGAGGAGGAGGAAGAGGGAGGAGGAGGAATGTGAAGGGAGGAGGAGGAATAGGGAGGAGGGGGAGGGGAAGAGGAAGAGGGTAGGAGGAAGAGTGGAGAGGAGGAGGGAGGAGATAGAGGGAGGAGGAGGAGGAGGGAGGAAAAGGGAGGAGGGAGGAGGAGAGGAGGAGGAGGGAGGAGGTAGGAGGAGGAGGAAGAGGGAGAAGGAGGGAGGAGAAGGAAGGAGGAGGAAGAAGGAGGAGGAAGAGGGAGGAGGATGGAGGAGGAAGAGGGAGGAGGAGGAAGGAGGAGGAAGAGGAAGGAGGAGGAAGAGGGAGGAGGAGGAAGAGGGAGGAGGAGGGAGGAGAAGGAAGGAGGAGGAAGAAGGAGGAGGAAGAGGGAGGAGGATGGTGGAGGAGGAAGAGGGAGGAGGAGGAAGGAGAAGGAGGGAGGAGGATAAGGAGGAGGAGGAGGGAGGAGGGGAGAGGAGGAGGAGATAGAGGGAGGAGGAGGAGGAGGGAGGAAAAATGAGGAGGGAGGAGGAGAGAGGAGGAGGAGGGAGGAGGAGGAGGAAGAGGGAGAAGGAGGGAGGAGAAGGAAGGAGGAGGAAGAACGAGGAGGAAGAGGGAGGAGGATGGAGGAGGAAGAGGGAGGAGGAGGAAGGAGGAGGAAGAGGAAGGAGGAGGAAGAGGGAGGAGGAGGAAGAGGGAGGAGAAGGAAGGAGGAGGAAGAAGGAGGAGGAAGAGGGAGGAGGATGGTGGAGGAGGAAGAGGGAGGAGGAGGAAGGAGAAGGAGGGAGGAGGATAAGGAGGAGGAGGAGGGAGGAGGGGAGAGGAGGAGGGAGGAGGCAGAGGGAGAAGAAGGAAGGAGGAGGAGGAAGGAGGGAGAGGAAGGAGGGAGAATGAGGAGGGGAGGAAGGAAAGGGAGGTGGAAGAGGAGGAGGAGGGAGGAGGAAAGATGTAGGGGGAGGAGGAGGTAGAGGGAGGAGGAGGAGGAAGGAAAGGGAGGAGGAAGAGGAGGAGAAGGGAGGAGGAGGGTGGAGGGAGGAGGAGGAGGTAGAGGGAGGAGGAGGGAGGAGGTAGGAGGAGGAAGAGGGAAGAGGGAGAAGAAGGGAGAAGGAGGAGGGAGGATGATGAGGGAGAAGGAGGCAGGAGGAGGAGGAGGGAGGCAGGAGGAGGAGGGATGAGGAGGGAGAGGGAGGAGGAGGGAAGATGAGGGAGGAGGGGGAGGAGGCGGAGGGAGTAGGAGGGAGGAGGATGGAGGAGGAGGGGAGAGGAAGAGGGAGAAGGAAGAGGGAGAAGGAGGAGGGAGGAGGGAGAGGGATGAGAGGGAGGAGGAAGAGGAGAAGGGTGGAGGGAGGAGAAGAGAGGAGGAGAGAGTTCGCCATTCCGAATTCATACTCGTCTAGTTCTTCCCTTCTACACGACTGTAGATAACTTCCTTACACATAAAAAGATGAATTGTTATTGATATTGCCGTGGCATGGAGGAATATCAGCAGCAGAGTTGATCCAAAAAACCAAAGACTGAGATCTACGGAGAGCCATGAACGCCTACGCCAGCCGGCACGGCACTTGATGATGATGATTGCCGTGTGACGATTCTGTGTAGTCACGTCATTTTCTTCCCTTTCCCTAGCGTTTTGGTTCGGGGATTCTTTCATCATCATCATCATATATTTACGTACGTATTTTGGGAGGGGGAGGAGGGAGGAGGAGGAAGAAGAAAAAAAAACTATGACAGTTGACAGCTCTGGAATGAAAGGAAGGCGTGTAGAAAATTTCATCTCAATCGGATGGGCCGTTCGCGAACAAATAAAGGACATACATATATATTTACATATATATTTACATACATACACTTTGTTTTATAGATATAGATGTACTTTTTTCGATTTCATTTTGTGCAGGCTAGGTATTCTTGCTGTTTCTACTTTTTATAACACCGATTTTTGCTTAAATTAATTAATTTCACTTCCGCATAAGTTTCTCTTTAAAGAGATGTGCGTCCTGGTCATATATTACATAATCCTACCCCATAGTACTTTAGAACTATCTATCTTTGACTTGTTTTACATTTTGGTTCAGTTCAATTTAGATGATTATCATTGGATCTCAGACACTTCCATAGATGCTTCCATCTCCTTTGCAGTAAATGCATCAGAGTAAATTGACCACATGCCTGTCCAGTGTTGCTTGATAAGCGTCTTCGTGCATTTACTGTTTTGCACATTTTCTGGTAATACTGATCTTCATTCCGAACGGTTTCATTATGCCTATTGGTGCTGATTCATCAAATGAAAGTCAACATTTCAGCAAAACACTATACGGACCTTCAGGTTGTCTGCTCAATCTATTGATTAATCATTTGATATGGTTGCAGTGCCAGCCAGCCTATCCATTCTTTTATTTCCCTCGACACTGTAGGTCCGATTGGACAGACAAATTTAAATCAGATGTGAAAAAGCTAGTGCACTTACATATCAACTATCACCCTTACTGAAACATCCAAACATACCCATGTCCGCAAAACGAAAGATAATAAAAAGCATATTCACACCAACCCTATGCTACCAGTCTCAAACCTGGACTTTATCCAAATTACACCTTCGCAAAATCAACACCTGCGAAATGAGATGCCTGAGGAGAGATGCCAACTTAACAATCCGAGACTGAGTAAGAAATGCTACTATCAGACAGACTGTGGGATCAACACCTTGTGCCACATTTATTGAAAGACAGAAGATCAAGTGGTTTGGCCATGTCGTTAGAATGCAACATCAGCAACTACCATCACTGGCCTTACGTCAAAGATCATCTGTGACGAGACCACGAGGACGTCCAAGAAGAAAATGGACTGACGACATCAGAGACATCGTACAATCACACGGAATGACACTATCCAGTGCCGCTCACCGGACGCTGGAGCGCAAATTATTCCTCCTCACGACGCTTGACGGCAGAAGTGGAAGATGATGATGATGATGATGATGATGATGGCTGTAGGTTCTGATACTTGCCTTTGCTCACATATTCCCTATTTAGCACCCTTGATATGTTTTACACTCCAGAGATTAATGTTGTATATTGAGTTGAGTCAAACACCGATATTACAGCACTCGAGACAGAAGAGTTCGAATACTACTGATATCAACTACAGTCTGATTATGTGTCCGTCTGGCCTGTGCTCGGAGTACTGAGTGTCGACCAGATACTCTGATCACTCCCTGTCCACCCATTCTCATAGACCATGATGACGTATTACTGAGTGTCGACCAGATACTCTGGTCACTCCCTGTCCACCCATTCTCATAGACCATGATGACGTATTTGTTCTTCCACTCTAAATGATCCCAAAGGACCATGGACACGTCTGTCTTGTCATGTACTAATAACCCATCCAACAATGCCGAACCAGCCAATTTACCTGCCTGATGTTTTCCCAAAACACCAGCATAGCCTGGGAACAGATCCAATAGATACTACCTATTGGAACAGATACAATAGATACTACCTATCTATGATTATTTTTAAGTGAAGCACACAACGCTGCAAGTAGCATGCCTGTATTCACCCTTCTCAGCATGCTCCGTGTGTCCGTTGCAATCAAGGCATTTGTGTTAAGTTTGTCTCACTGCCAGTGGAATCTCGCGGTGATTTCCTCCATCTCCATTATCAGTAATGTTGTATCATATGCTAGTCTTTCCTGCACTAAACACCTTCCACAGGCACTTCTTGTGTCTCTTAGAAAAGAGGTTGTATATTATTCAATAATATATCCATATGCTTTATAATATTCTTCAGGCATTCAGCACCATTAGGTTATAATAAACAATTCAGTTGTAGCAGAAAAAGAAGTATAATAAGAACACATATACAGACTAACTGCAAGCACAGCTTAATAAACTTATATTTGTTGAATGATTATTCGCATGTAATTTTGACTTCCTCTTGCACACTTCCCTTCTACTTATCCCCTCCAGCACATTTTTCAACAAGCAGCTGTCTATGTGTATGGTTAATACATTAATTATTGGTCTGTGATTTAATCCGGTTATAATTACTTCAATCTTGTCTCTTGTAATCCTTCATTGATTTTGTTTCTCCTGCCGTGATATATCTTCTATTCATAAATATATACATACTTTTTACAAGCTTCCACTTTAAATGTTTCTTCACCAACCAGTGATGACATATGAATATATGTCCACTTGATCTTCTGTCTTTCAATAATATATATATATATATATATATATATATATATATATATATATATATATATATATATATATATATATATATATATATATATATATATATATATATATATATATGCAGTACTTGATAATCCTTAATTTTTATTCATAGCTTCGTTATTTAGAATTATTTGTTGAAATTAACAGGATTATCAATTAATATTAATTCAGTTGGTCTGTAAGGTGTGGAATGCGCCTGGCCCTGCAGCCAGCAGGGTTAGGATCGGCTAGCCTCTCCCAGGAGGGGTGAAGAGCGAAAATTAGTAGCCTGCCGATGACCCGCAGACTACACAAGTCAACCCCCACCTCCACGTGGTGCAGACCGGGCAACCATGACCGCGAAGTCATGGGCTAACGGGGCTATGGCTCTCCATAGGGGATGGACTCCCTGTGGTCAGATTAGTGTCCTAAACCTGCGACTGGCCTAGCAAGCCGGCAGGGGATCTTCATACTGCTAGTAGAAAAACTAAGAAGTATAAACGGACTGACCCAAACGGCTATCGACCCGGCAATGTTAATGGACTACGAGATAGATCAGCGATTAAAAAAATAGGCACAATGAACGTCTGTGGTTTCAATAGTAAAGAAGAAGAGCTTATAGAAACAATGGAGGAGAGGAAAATTGGACTGATGGGAATAGCGGACACCAGAACAAAGGGGAAAGGATGCAAGGAGCTCCACCGCAGTTACACGTTTGTTTACTCTGGAGTAGAACAGCAAGAAAGGGCAAGACAGGGTGTGGGAATAGTCATCGAACCACGGCTAGCAAGAGGAATACTAGAAATAAAATATATATCAGAAAGAATCATAACAGTGAGAATAAAAGAACGAACAATTACAACATATGTACAGATATACGCACCATGTAATGCAAACAATAATGAGCAAGAATGCGAGGACTTCTACGAAGACATACATGACGTGCTAAATAAAATAGATAAGCAGGACAACATCATAGTTATGGGAGACTTCAATGCAAGACTAGGACATAACAGAGTGGGCATAGAAAAACATCTGGGAGCATTTGGAGATCAGCAAAATGAAAGGAATGATAACGGAAGTAGACTGATAGAGCTTTGCAGCCAACACGACCTCTATATAACAAACACATTCTATAAACATAAAGATTCACAAGTATACACCTGGTATAAATGGAACGATCTAGATACTAAAAGCCAAATTGATTTTATATTAACAAGAAATAACAGAAAGAGAAATATATTAGATGCAAGGGCAGTGCCCAATTTCAGTATAAACACAGATCATAAAGCAGTCGTTGCCACAATAAGAACCATCAGAAGAAGAAAACAAAGAGCAGGAAAATACATGCCATGCGAATCAGTAAACTTAAAAAACCTTAAAGACGAGGCAGTAAGGGAAAATTATGAGAAAGAACTAACTGAACTCTTCGTAAAATTACCTACAGAAAGAAAAACAGTGGAAGAAGAATGGGAGATGTTCAAATCAAGCATTTTAAATACTGCAAAAATAACATGCGGAACCACGAAAAAACGCAAAACACGGATAAAGAAAATAACAAGTTGGTGGAACGCAGAAGTAAAGAAAGCGGTAAAAGAAAAAAAGGAAAAATATAAAAAGTGGTTGAAGAGCAAACAGGAATGTGATTCACAGAGAATATAGAATAGCGAGAAGACATGTGAGTAGAATAGTAAAGAGGGAAAAACAAAAAGACTGGGAAGAGTATGGAGAAACCCTAAATAAAAACTACAAGGAGGCAACTAGAAACTTCTACAAAAAGATAAGTGCAATGCGAACCAGAGGAGAACCCTTTGACCCAACTGAAATAATTAACAGCGAAAATGGAGAACCAATAAGTGAACAAAAACAGATCCTAATAAGATGGAAGCAGTATTTCGAACAACTTCTCAACATCCCATCAGATGTCACAGGAATTCAAGAGACCTACACAGATGTCACCGAAGAACTAGAACCAGACATACTAAAAGAAGAAATTATAGAAGCCATCAGATTAGCCCCATTGAACAAATCACCGGGACAGGATGAAATACCAAATGAACTAATTAAAGCAGCAAGAGAAGTAGGAACAGCTTGGCTACATAGACTATTCAACCATGTTTGGGTAGAACAACAGACACCACGAGACTGGGGAAACGCCATAATTATCCCAATTTGGAAAAACAAAGGCAGCAAAAGAGACTGCACACAATACAGAGGCATTTCACTGTTGAGTCATACTGGGAAAATATTTTGCAAAATTCTTGAAAAAAGATTACGAACTACTTTAGAACCCCAGCTAAGCGAAACGCAACTTGGATTTAGGAAAAAGAAAAGATGCACAGACGCCATTTTTGCTCTTAGACAACTTATAGAAAAATCAATCGAATTCAATGAAACACTCTACTTAGCCTTTGTCGACCAAGAAAAGGCATTTGATAGGGTAGATTGAAACAAGCTGTGGGAAATCCTTAAACAATATGGAGTGAGTACACATCTAACAAACCTATGTAGAAGTTTATACAACAACAGTGAATGCATAGTGAGAGCAACTGGAGGACACTCAGAACCCTTCACCATAAGATCTGGAGTACGACAAGGTTGTGTCCTGTCCCCTCTCTTGTTCATAACATATATAGACAACATATGTAAAGAAACCAGCCAAGCAGAGACAGCAAGAATACCGCATGACGAGAACACAGAAGAAGAACCATCTGCAAATCTAACCATTAGAGAACTCCTGTTTGCGGACGACCAAGCACTAATAGCAAAATCAGAAGCTGAATTACAAGACCACATGAATAGTCTAAACGAAATGTGTAGGGAATATAGCATGACAATTAGCACAAGCAAAACAGAGGTAATGACTATAACTAAAGAAGAACAAACAGCAACAATTCACCTAAACGAACATCCCTTGAAACAAGTAAAGAGTTTCAAGTACCTAGGAAGTATAATATCATCAAATGGCAGATCAGAAGACGAGATCGAAAATAGGTGCAATAAGGCAAATCAACTCATTGGACAAATGGTACCAATACTAAAGAACAAACATGTATCAATAACTACTAAGAAAGCACTTTACAACACAATCTTCCTACCAACTCTGTGCTACCAATGCCAAACCTGGACAATGACAGAAAAAGAGAAAAGAAAAATCACAACAACAGAAATGAGGTTCCTGAGAAGAATACGCAACGTATCAAGAAGAGATAAGATCAGAAATGAAGAAATCAGGACTAAAGTGGGGGTTAAAGCAGCACTAGATTTTATTAGAAAGCAGCAAGTCAAATGGTTTGGCCATGCAAGTAGGTTACCAGTCAACAGCATGCCACAACAAGCAATGATGTACAGACCAGATGGAAACAGAGGAAGAGGCCGACCACGTAAACGTTGGACGGAGGGAATAGCAGAATCCATGGGAATGTCGATATACGAAGCCCATAACCGGGCACTCTCACGAAGTTTATACTTCACCTCGACACCGCAAGTTACAAGAGGAACATGATGAGATGAGATGAGATTAATTCAGTTACAAACACTAAGCAATGAAAATGACGTAAGCGGTAGTATAAAAAGAACACAAATTATTATTTAAAACAAAGATAATACCAATTCAAATTTTAAAATTCCATCGAATGGAAAGACAATTCAACAATCGTTTCTTATCTAGGATGTTTAATAATAGAGAAATTAGGCAGGGACACATATTTTCAAGCGTCACTCACTAATTTGTAAATGTAAAAGATAAATGTACCAACTGTAACCTGAACTATAGGAGTAAATGACATGACAGGCTTTTCCAGTCATTTTCCCTGTTATATTAAACATTTTGCATGTCATTTACAGGACATTGCAATGAACACCACCCCTAGGTAGATATACTAAGCACGTTTACGTTTAGCGTTCGCCATTGATTTCTTGACGAGAATTCACAGTTGAAGTCCAAGTGACTGGTGAAGGGAATGTACATCGTAGCCGGCCGTCAGCGCACAATGTATGTGAGGACAAGCGAATTAAGCCATATGGCCACGCTGACTTATTCCTGTTATTATATACAATAGACACATCCTGAAATGGTCAGAAGCATTTTGCGCACCTTTTGCACACCGTTGTGCGATTACTTGCTGTAGCATGTATACCTGGTCAGATCCGCATCTTGTCCAGGCAATTAGCCGTTACCTATTTGTACGTTCTGATATACTTCAACTGTGGGAGCCGGTAGACGTTAATTGGCCGGTGTGGTGGTCATGGATTCGATTAGGCGAATATGAACTTTTAGACATTGACCTGAGCTTCCAGGTAGACCAAGAATAAAATGGGCACCAGGAAAAGTCTTGTTAAATCAGGGTGGCTGGCGAGGTACTTATCACGGCTCTCACCGAGTGCCGAATAGTCTATTAAAAATGTGTGTTTAGCATTATATGCCGATGCGACTTAAGGTGTGTGAGAAGGGCCCCCTACCTACTTACTCTGCTTCAGGTGTGCCACAGATCTCACTGTTTTGCATTAAGAGGTATTACTATTCAATAGATACCTCTGACTGCCATATTCTCATACTTCGTGTACTATGGAAGGGCATTTTTTACTCATGTTTATTCCTGAGTTCACGCACGTAGTTTAACAATTCAGCCAAGACGGCTGGGTGTGGCCATCTCCATAAACAAACTGTATCCGTGGAGATATACACACATGAGCTAGAATGGGAGAGGAGAGCCTATCTGAATCCTGACTCTCTACAAAGGGCATGGTTATCATTCAAAACTAAGAACAACACCCTCTCTCTCTCTCTCTCTCTCTCTCTCTCTCTCTCTCTCTCTCTCTCTCTCTCTCTCTCTCTCTCTCTCTCTCTCTCCCTTTCTCTCTCCTTCTGTCCTACACCTCGTTAAGGTTATTATCAACCTTATAAGTGCTTTCTCTTTCTATTCCAACCTTATAAGGGAAAGCATGATTTTATTTGTATGTAATGTGATGGGATTGTTTTCATTCGCACTCATAATTACAATGTACTTTATAAAAGCATGAAATAGAATGACAAAACTATACACAGGCAAAAGAATCAAGTAAACAAAAATGCAACTACGAAATTAAGTGAACTAAGGTGAGACCAGATATAATCTAGTCATGTACTTTAAAATAGAAAGTATGTGATTACCCACCCAGCTAGATATACATCGGCAATGATCTGAATAGAGGTTTGCATAGTGATGGTATTGTCATCCATGGATACTTCTGGGTTGTTTTCATTTTTAGGCAGTGCTTGTACTTTAACTGTCAATGCCCCCTTTGTTAGTTCCACTGGTTCAGCTTCAAACACAACAGTGAGGTCAAAGCTGGCATCCTGGTGTAAAGGCTTGTAATAATTGCACAAAACCTGTTGGGACGTAAGGAAGATGTCACTAAACTATACACATTTGTTTAAACTATACACATGTATATTATCCCCCAGTTATATACTCGTAATTAAAGGTAAGTAAGCATGGGCGAATGGATATGAGCGCTCATTCTTAAACATCCGGTGTGCTGATGCCGGGGTATTAGGTTCAACCTCTCCACCGATCAGCTGGACTAAAATGTTGACTTCTCGTCTTTGACTGAGGGACGTAAATTACAAGTACCTCTAGGGTCGGAGTGGATTCGACTGATGGTAGTGGACTCTGATTTAGGGAAAGCTAATCCACACCAACAATAAATAAATACAATTCATTAGAAATAGATGCCGTTATATGGATTACGCTTGAGATCAATACGATTGAACGCCAAACAAAATAATTTAAATAAATTAAGATAATCCTGAAAAGATGTTATCATCACGACACACGTGTATATATTATATAATGAATTGATGCATTCTGCTGAAGCTCGAAATATGTGGCAAGAAATGACCCAACACTCCAAATGGAGACTACTAGCTGATCATGATTATATATTCTTAGTCAGACTGTCAGAGAAAAAGAAACATTTTATTGCAAAAGTTGTCATTATACTCAAAGTGAGTGAAAAACAAAAAAGTTATACATTTATTGTATAATATCGAAAGCGAGTTACATTTGATTGTTAAGTCTTGACATTAATGTTAGCAGTTCTCGTAATAGGAATTCCATTTCTAGTACATAGCATCTCATTGTCTTTTACAACCAATATGATGTTCCCAGATTTAACAAAGCAGTTTTATGTCACAGATGACATTGAAGATAAATAGGATAGTTTTCTTGCTATCAGTTAACACTATTTTCAGGTATATCCTCACGTCATTTTTATTTGCAAAGCAACCCATATACAACACCTGATCATGCTTAAATAACAAACAGAAAAAATGTCATTACTGCCTTGCAGTAAAGTATGTAATGGTATCAACATCAGGAGTGGCTGCTGCAAACAGGCAAGTGAACGAACAATATAAATAGGAAACTCAATGTTAGAAAGACTTTAGTAAAAATGTGCTTGTATCAGTATGTCTCTTTGGTCTAGTTTTCTATTTATATTTTGTAATAATTCTTTAACTAGTATATGATGGGCTTGTTAGATAAGAAGATGACATTATTTAATCTTGATACTGAAGTAAAAATGTGAATCTGGTGATTACGTGCTTTGCCAGTGTTCATTATTCTTTTTTAAATTTTACATGCACATGGAAGATTACCTCATTCCTTGCGTAAAGTGCACATCTTTTATGTGTTTTTCTTTGCTTCTCTTGCTTGTTTTATCTAATATTCTATCACAAGAATTGCTGTTGGTATAATTAGTCACCAAAATGTCTTAGTGCTGTAATATCTTTGATTTTACTGCATTAATTGTCCTATAATTTATTGTGCATTCTCCAAATGTGAGCTACCCAGCTTAGGCAGAAACCAGGTTTATAACACGGAACTACACACGCATATATAACAGAGTGCTAGTTCTTTAGATCATATATCCGTATTGTAATTATCTATACCTGATATGTAATAGAAGTTACTTAGCACCTAGTGTAGAGATGCAAGCTGTCCTCATGGCAACTACTGTTATTGATGTGTGAGGTACATAAAAACTTCAGTTTTCGTTGTCTTCGGTTTTCGTCGATGTTTTCCGTGAAACATTTGTCTCGGTTTTCGTCGGTTGCCTCGGATTTCGTCGGCGTGCCCACAGGATCTTGCTGCTAATTTTGCGAAAACAAAGGGACCCTCGCGTTCTTATGCTCAGTTTAGCGTTGTTTCTCGATGTCTGAGCATCACTTGCTAATAAGTTAACCCTTTCCTGTTAGCTTTATCATGGGATCAAAGAAAGTTTCCTAAGCCGGCAGCCCTTCGAAGAAGAAGGCCAGCAACACGATCGGGTTGAAGAAGTAAATGATTGTAAAATACGAGAGCGCATTAAGATTGCTGAAACCCGGTCAACAAACGCCCGTAGATGTCGGATGTGACGGTCTAAGGGCGCAAATAAACTTGGCACAACGGAAAAACGTCCGAGTGAGAGTGGAATGTCCTTCGAAGAACCCTGGCAGGTTAACCCGGTCAACAAACACCCGCAGAAGTCATAAAAAGTCCGAACCGAAATCTCGCTGAGTGGATGTCGTCTGCAGATGACCGTTCCTGTTTTGCGAGGGGAGCGGCCAGTAGCGAACGAAACACCCAATATACGGAAGTGAGGAAGTGAAGCAGCCATGCGCCGGACGTGACGATTCCTTGGCTTAGCCCAGTACCAGAGCGCTATGTGTTGGCTCCGCAATTATGGAAAGCCCCCTTGGATGGCGGGAAATGCCCATGGTCTGCCCCCGCCTTCGCTTGAGGGTTGACCGTCATGTCTTTGGCCGTTCTAGCTTGACCAGCTGAGATCTGGACTTCACTACAACAGTGAGAGTCGAATGTCCTTCGATACCCTCAGTAAGGTTGACTCTCAGTTTTTGCCTGTTTTCGTACAGATTATCGAAGAAAACGGAGATGTTACTAAATTAGACAATTACGTAGTCACACCCACCTACTACTGTGAAAACCTGAGTTTGAGCACTAAACATGATCTCTCTGGCATTATGTAATTTGACAAATAAAGAAAGTGTATTATTAAATAATCTTCATCACGCTAGTCAGCATTAAAATAGGTGTCGGGGTCATTTGATAATGTCACTCGTCATCTATGTCATCTTCTATTTTCATCATTTCCAGGTCGGTCAGTTTGAAGACTGGTGTTAAAGTCATCCCATCATGTCAGTTCTCTTTCTCCTGTTCTCATCATTACAATGCCGTACAGTTTGAAGACAAAGGAAGTAACAAACGAACTAATGAAGTTTATTTTCAAATGGTTAATTATTGGGCACTCAAGCCCATATGAAATATTGCCTTTCTCGTCTTTCTCAGTCCATACACTGTTTCATGTATATATCAATTATTAGATTAATTTTAAGCAACAGTGTATGTGCATTGTAAATGCAAGGGCATTTTAGTCAGTGTTGAAGCGATCATATCATATCATCATATCATTCCATTATCGTCTGATCCTAGCAATTTCTCTTCAACTTAGCCAAAGCCTGAACCCCAATGTCCGTACAAGCCTGACCGACTAACTATCCTGTCTCTTGTCTCCTAGTATTTCATAAACATATAGTATTTTCAATAACAGATCTCCATGTTTCCTTTTGCAACCAAGTTGAGACAATACACTGCCTTTTCTCCTTCAGCCAGTGTCAAGAATCTCTAAGAAAGCTACTTTAGTTACTACAATCGGCTGTCTTAATTCAGCTTCGCAACGCGCATCGTCTGCAATAATTTGGTCATCATAGCGAAACATATTTACTTAAGAAAATGTTTCACAAATATATACATACATACTCTTATAAGAAGAAAGACTCTCAACGATGAGAAGAAAGATAGTAATTATAAAACAGTACTTACTACAGTTTTTTCCTGTGCAAGTCCCCGTGTGTTGGGCACACCACTTGTGCCATCTGACACTGTCTTCTCCTGCTGGCAGCTTACTGGGACGCTTGATGTGGAGCGGCTGTAAGGCAGTGCTGAATCAACCTCTACCGTGACGTATGTCCAGTAGGATGTTTCTCTGGAGTTTTTGACTCCGATGTTGACATACAACTCCTAATAATAATTCATGTCATGTATAAATGTCCACATACATTTGTGACTTCCTCGATGTAACTCTATTAATCTGTAGTTATTTTTTATCACCCGTCTCTTTTCTCATGGATTAAATATCTAGTGTTTCTAATAATCTCCATGTTTCCTTTTGTAACCAATCCGAGACATTAGTAAAGGCCACTGTAACATGTCTTACGGTACATTGAGCACACGGTGCTAGACCCGTAGTTTGTATAGACCAATCGGCACTCTGTGGGTGATGTGATCAGTATCAAGCCGGCCTCCTTTACTTTCTACCACGATCTTGGTAACTATTTTAGACTGGGTTAGCCTGGAAGACCAGGCAAATTTGTAAAGACCCAAATTCGCCTAACTGCGGATCGAACTCGTGACCACCTGGTCACCAGTGGTGGTCTAAACCATACATATTTGTAAGTATACATAAACACATTAATTTTTTCACGAGTGTAATTATAATACACATTTTGCACATATGTAAACAAATAATTTATATCAACATTTGATAATCTTCAAAACGTACAGATATTAAAATTTATAGTTCAAAATAGCTGTGCCAGACGTCCCGGTTTTCCAGTATAGTCCAAATTTTTATGAAATATTTAACTGTGTCGGAAATGCTGACGGGATGCCAATTGTCCCGGTTTGTTACAGTTAAATGAAAGATTTAATTATATAGAATAGTTTCTCGATTTTCAGTCGGCAGAACTGTTTAATTTGTAAGTGAGTTTAGGAGCAGAAATTGAAAAAAAGCTATTTTTCAGAAAACAAAATTTGTTTTGCAAAAATGAAACTACGATCATCGAATGTCAGAAAGCATTTGCTGGTCAGTTATATTGAACCTGTTTTGGTGTAGGGTAGTTAATAATGGAACGCAAGTGAACAAATTAATAAGAACTTAGAAACAACGTAGATATGGTTTCTGAAACAAATGTTGTGAAAACCTTGAATTGCTAAATTAACTAACAGCGGTTGTCTGAAAGAGGTTAATGAAAATAGAACATTATATACAACTATAGGAACGAAATGAACGTTATTTAATCATATAATGAGAAGAGAAGCGTCGGAAAACATCATGACAACTGGAAAGATCAAAATGAAAAGAAGTAGAGGAGACTTAAGCCACTATACCATTCTGAAACGCACAATTGCAAACCCTTCTCAACTTTCAAAACCTTACAGTACAGGTCACCTGAATTATCTGTTGCAATCTATGATGCCAGGAAATCCCAAAAGGAGTGGTTGTATTTGTGTAGCATGGGCGACAATGGGATAGGATGGTATAATTTGCAAACAGATTTCTGATTTTCGTGGCAGTCGCCAGGAAATTTTGATGTGATTCGGTGGAATTAATTTATACAAATTCTGAATTTCTGTATACATCGAACGAGGAACATCAGCATCCGGAGGATCGAAGTCCTCAGTTAAGGATCAGGGAATTTATCTTTCTGCTACAGGAAAAGTAAAGGACCATTGAACCGCATTGACCACTCCGAACTCAGAGCAACACCAGCCTTGTGGACTTAAGCTGAGCATAATAATGATAACCTCAGTGGCAACCAAAGGCAAATGGATTAGACCAGTCAATTAAGATTACCAAAGATTTTCTATATCCACCCCAGTTAGAGGGAATAACCAGAGAACTATATCGTTAGCCCCAGAAGAGAAGATGGTCAGTTTATTATGTGGTGCCAGTACAGTGCATATTGATCCATAATTTCAGAGACAGAACATTATAGTAATCACATGTGATGGATCAGAATAGTATAGTTAATCACACGTGATGGATAGTTATAACCAATTATGTCTTTTGTGAATATTCGAGATGTACATCTCACATGCCCATCGATCACACACCTTCCCAAATGTTTCATTATAATAATATGATCTTATAATATGGAGTGGTTCGATTGTGTTTTAAACTTGTGTGTAACTTTGTTGGCTACTAGGTTAAAATACTACATCACTTAACAACAGATCGGGAGAGCTGTGTGGCAGGGATACTACTCGCTTTCAGTCTAATTAGAGTGAGCTTTGTCCTCGCTGAATGCGGTAACTTTCCTGTGCTCTCTCGGCCTTCTACTAGAAAACCTTACTTTATACCAAGTGGAAACTTACCAGATGTGTCTGTTCCAGAACTAGGGAATCTGACGAACCACTTCTGATTTTCATGTAGTAGTTGGCGAATGGTGAGTTTGGGATATCTATCTCCTATTATTATTTACCATACCACGGAACACCTAATGACAGATATCTCTGGAGAGAAATGAAGGCTTACACCAATCGGCAGGGCAGATGATAATGATGGTAAGTGTAAATACTAATTTGTGCAACATCTTTGATTCTATGAGAACCGTCCCGGTTTGTCATTTACAAGATCCGGCAACCCTAGTTCAACAAGAAACCTAAAATATTTTTGTCAGCACATTTGGCAAAGCTGTCACAGATTGCCTTTGTATGCACCTATGATTATTTTTACTCTGCTATCTTGGAAACTTAATTTTCGAATAGCTTCGATACTAATAATATGAGCAATCGTTCAAAGACGTATTTTAATATGTGTATTTGCCTATTTGACTCATTACATAATATTAATTGCTGTGAACATTGTCGAATAATAATGAAACATATGTTTACCACATATATGGTATTGACTTCTCGTCCTTGACCTGAAGATGTAAATTAAAAATACCTGTGAAGTCCGGGTGGGTGCGCCTGATGGCGAGGTACACGGGTGAGCTAACCGACAAACAAAAATCAGTCCAGTGCACTACATGTAGCATCACGTGCATGGACTACGTTTGAGTTCAAAGCGAGCGAACGCAAAAAAACAAAAATCCTGTATTTTGTACACACAAGTACTGACCTTTGTTCCATTGACAACGATATGACTCCAATTTCCGGTATGCCTGAAGCCGAGGCCCCCCCTGACAGCAAGGTCAGCATTACATATGTTGTCATCTCCACAATTCTTTACAAATGTCACCTGTAGATTTGGGGCAAGATAAGACTTAAGTAATGCACAGAAATATCTGCAAGACATCTTCCGACTATCTCAACCAAGTCAGACTGCTCCTATTGATTACCCACTTATGCCATTTACAAGGGGCTTCTCATAAGTCTTTAGCCTGACCATGAAAGAACAGGTGAAGAAAATTGAAATTTGCACAGTGCTTATTCCATCTCAATGTAGCCACCACCTGAATGTAAGCAATTTCTGCCATCTCTGCGTGAACTTAAAAAGACCTTCAGAATAAAACAACCTATTTTTCGAACTAAACCAGTTATCACAAGCCAGTATGACATCTTCGTCCCTGTCAAAACGATTTCCTTTCAGCTGTTTTTTTTTTTTTTTAAAGATTTGGGAAGAAAAAAAAAGTCTGATGGAGCCAAATCTGGAGAATATGGTGGGCGTCGAATAGTTTCAATATTTAAATCGTTGGCAGTTTGCAGCACAAGCCATGCTTTATGGGAGGGCGCGTTGTCTTAAAGCAAAGGCAGAATTTGCGTACGCGCTATCCCTCGTTTTCTGGTCACAGCCTTTCTTAGTTTGATAAGGATATCTGCATAGTACTACCCATTAACCGTGTTGCCATGAAGCATGGAATCTTTCAATATGACACCTTTGACGTCCCATCCCCCCTCCCCCCCCCCCGCCCCCCAAAAAGAGTCAGCATCACGTTTCTTTCAGATTTTTGTGCTTTTGGCTTGACATGTGTTAGCGAGCCCGGGGTTTTCTACTGCATGTTGGCAATTTTGTATTCTGGGTCATAATGGTGAATCCAAGTCTCATCTACCGTCACCGTGGTGGTCAACATGTTTTTCGACCGCCACACGTTGAGCAACTGGTCGCAGCAATCAACCCATGTTTGTTTCTGTTCACAAATCAGCAGGCGCGGACCCTAGCGGGCACACACCTTTCTCATGTTCAGTCCTTTGTGTAAAATTCTAAAAACTATACTCTTACTCACTTTTGCTGAACCCGATATCTCTACAATTGTCATTTTCCTATCCTGGTCTACGATTTTCTTTACTTTTGCAGCATTTGCACCATTACATTCTGAGGACGGTTGTCCTGATCTTGGTAGATCAGCAACTTGGGAACGGCCACACTTAAACTGCAAGCACCATGTTTTTACAGAAGCATTCGAAGGACAGACTTCCTCAAACACTGGCTCCATCTCCCTGTGTATTTCTGTAGGTTTTTTCCCCTGTAACATCAAGAATTTTATCACAGTCTTGGCGTCTGATTTCTCCATTGTTCTGACAAACCGTTGGATGTACAGATCGAGTCTATAGGGTGTGGTGTGCCATGCATCAAATCGGGAACACCAGTTGAGGAGGGAAATTCATAATTAATATGTCCATTACAAGTTGAATGAGCTATATATGTGCCCAATTTAAAATCTATCCACCTACTCCTTCATGGTCAGGCTAAAGACTTATGAGAAGCCCCTTGTATACTAATTGACGAAACATTATTTTCTAGGCATCTGTAAAGATGACCTCTCCTTAGCCCTGCTAATTATCATAGGTTTCGCATTTTTTAAAATATGTAACTTAGATATTAACATTCAAAAAACGAAAACTATGATAATTAGCAGGAATAGGGAGGGTAATCAATTAACATCGCAGTAAATGGGGAGATACTAGAACAAGTATGAAATTTCTCCTGTCTTGGACACGTAACAGCAGATTATGGCAGAAATGAAACAGAAATCAAAAGAATAGAATTGACCAAAAGGAAAATAATGCTTTCAACAGTATGCAATCCGAATAAACATCTAAAGAGATTAACAATGATTATAATGAGAATTGTCAAATGTTATGTATATTCAACACTACTATATGGCACTGAAGCCTTTACATTGAACAAGCAATTAGACAGCCGAATAGAAACCCGGGAGATGTGGATATACAGAAGAATATGCCGTATTTCATGGAAACAAAAAAAAAAAAAAAAAAACAAATACAGAGGTTCAATAAAAACTGGCAATGAAAAGAGAGTTGATGAAAGAAGAAAAGAAAGGCAAGTAAAATATTTCGGCCACGTTAAAAGACACAACAATCTTCTAAAAAAACATACTGGAGGATAAGGTTGTAGGCAAACGAGCAAGAGCTAGACAACGATACAAGTGGGAAGATAATATCAAGAGATGGGTGAACAGCAATCTGACAGAATGTACAGTCAGAGCGAGAGACAGACAGTGTTGGAGATCCATTGTAGCCAACCTTCATTGTGGAGACGGCACCTAATTGAATTGAATTGAACTGAATTTGTAAAAATTTTTGTGTTTGTGGAATTATAAGTTTAACAAAAACTCACCACCAGGCTAGCATTGTTGGCTTTTGTGGCATCCAACATGGGACTGATCGTTGAAGATGGATCCTCTAGCAGCTTGTACTTTGCTACAATGAGTACTGGGGTAAATCTGTCTTGGTTTACCTGATGCTGGTGTATTTAAAGATTAAACACCATTACTAAATGCAGCATTATTAGAAAAACAAGTAACAACAATGGCTTCTAACATTGTTTGTAAGAAGAAAATAAACTTATATGTATCTAACATGACTTTAGAACGTTATGTATAATTTTACATAAAATGGTACATGGACAATATGAAGATAAGGCAGAAAAATCGCTGGAAAGGCAAGAGATATTTTACAACTGAATGTGAAAGTTATTTTAATTTATTCTGGTAGAGACGTTGGAGGCCAGAGTGGAGTGACATTTTGTTTAGATAAAATAGCTACAAATGCTTTACTGGGATAAAACACAGTTAGTGATAGAATCCTCACTATTAGATTTAAAGGCCTTCCAAAAAAACACAACTGTCATACAGGTATATGCACCTACTTCAACAGCAGATGGGGACGAAATTGAAGATTTTTACAACACACTCCAAGACACATTAAATAAGATTGGTCATAATGATATAGCAATAATAATGGGAGATTTTAATACAAAAGTAGATACAGGAAGAGCTGAAAATGAGAGACACATTTTAGGAACATTTGGATTGGGAAATATAAATGATGCAGGTGACAAATTAATTGAATTTTGCACAGAAAATTACTTAACGATACCCAACACACTTTTTAAACAACACCCAAAAAGACGCTTCACTAGGAATTCCCCGGAAAGTATTACCAAAAATCAGATAGATTATATTTTAAAACAAAGAAGATGGATATCAAGCAAAAACTCTACGAAGTGCAGACTGTGATACAGATTATCAGTTATTAGAACAGTGGTTCTCAACCTTTTTTGGCCAGTGCTCCCCCCCCCCCCCCCCACCCTTTCACCATATTTTCAGAACGTCATTCCCCCCCTTTCTATCAAAAATTTGGCCCGTGCCCCCCTTCACCGTATTTTCAGAACGTCATCCCCCCTTTTCATATTTCCTATCTAAATATTCCCCCACCCTTACACAGTATACGTAAAAATGGAAGGTAAATTTAATAGCATATACTAAGACAAGTCTAGACATCCAAATAAAACATGATTTGTGGGTCTACTTACTTTATAAAATTAATTTTAGAAGGATGAGACGTACATAACTATAAAGTATGAAGGGAAAAACAATATCAAGTAATCGGTTCTTGTATTAACGAACGAACGAACGAACGAACAAACTTTATTTTCAAAGGGTTAAGAATTGGGCACGCAGGCCCGTCTAACATTCTGCCCTTCTATCACTCTCTTTCATACATTATTTCATTCACACATCATTCAAGGCTAACAAAGAACAGCAACAATATAAAAGATATGCATTATAAAGGCATGGGCAAAATGCAAACATCAAAACTACACGACACAGTAATATTAGATAACGGTCTGACACTTGTTATTAGCCATGTGGAATATACTGGCCTACAAAAAGGGGATTGGCTGTTATACTAGGGTTTTGTTATTATTATTATTATCTCAATTATTAAGGGGGAAGGTAATCCGTATTGAGATAGTGTTCGAATAATTTGCGATTATATGAATAGGGATTGGTAATGTCTTTGATTTCTTGTGGAAGATTGTTCCACAGCTGAGCTGCAGAGTACGTTAAGCTTGTTTTGTATAAGTCAATTCTAGGCTTCGGAATGTGTAGTATATTTAAACGTTTACTGTGTCTAGCATTATATTTAAACAATGGCCAAAGGTAATTTGGGGCATTCCGATGCAGGGTTTTGTGAATTAGTTTAGCTTTATTGAAAAGCAGGCGTTTGCGGAATGGTAGTAACTTAAGGAGTTTATGCTTGCTTGCTTGTGTTCGTTGGCTTTAGCTCCAACGCGAAGTCCTGTATGTCGGATGAAGACATCCTGTTGTCCAGCATCAGTGTGATGTCATACAGGACCTGAGGTTTGCGTGAGTATCCGTTGTCCCATGTCTGGCTTATTGGTGTGCAGACTGGTGGTTCCTCGCCGTACAGGCAGACACTCTCCGACTTCGGAGGAATCAGCGATCCTATTGACTTCAGCCAGGACCCCGAAGGGACCTGTTGCCCAGGACGCTCGACGAGGACGCGTCAATAGGTCTTGGCCAGTATATAACCCGGCCCTGGTGCCTTGGAAACACATCTGCGTCCCAAGGCGTTTATAAAGGTTAGGATTGTCAGATAAATGTTTGCTATAAATTAGACGCATGACCCGTTTCTGGAGTGAGTAAAGTCGCTTGGTGTTTGAATTAGAACAACCGTCCCAGATTGTAGAGCAGTAGTCAAAGTGTGTCTGTATATGAGAAGTATAGAATAGTTTCCTTGTGTCCTCATCAAGGAAGTTTTTAATCTTGGCGAGTTGGTAGACTTTTTTCGCTGTCTGTTTAATGAACGCTTGAACATGGGAATTAAAGGTTAGGTTTCTATCAATGATTAGGCCTAGTGTTTTGTGCTCAATTACACTTTCTACTGGCATGTTATCGATGTGAAGTTGAAGTGATGCGTGTGAGCTTAGAGTTTGTTGTCTTTGTCTGGTTGTTAATAACATTGCTTTTGTTTTAGTGATGTTAATTTGCATACGGTTTGAATAGCTCCACTTAACTACATTATTTAATTCTTGTTGTAAAGACGACTCCAGTAAAATACTGGATCAAACCGTACAGTCATCTGCAAATATATCGCAGGACGACGAAAGATGCAAAGGTAGATCGTTAATATATATGGCAAATAATAGAGGGCCACGAATAGAGCCTTGCGGTACTCCAATATTGAAGGTAGTGGTTTGAGACAGATTTATTATGTGATACTACTTGCTTTCTGTTTGATAGAAAAGATGATATTAGAGTGACTACATTAGGGCCAATTTTCATTGTCTCGAGTTTTTTAATTAAAATAACATGGTCTATCATATCAAATGCTTTCTTGAAATCAATAAACGCAGTTCCACATAGACTGTTGTTGTTTATATTCTGGTGCCAATTTTCTATCATGTTTGTTAGTGCCGTATGTTAACGCGATCTTGAGATGGTCTTCATACACCCCCCCCCCCCTGGAAACCTTAAAATTACCCCCCCCCCCCGGGGGGGGGGGGGGAAATTCCCCACCGGTTGAGAACCACTGTATTAGAAGCAGGTCTGAAATTAAAACTCGAAAAGCTTACCCGAGGACCAAGGCAACTTCGTTTTGATCTCACAAAAATATCAGATGCATATATCGTAGAAGTTAGGAATAGTTTTGGGGTCTTGATGTCAGTTTTTTTTTTTTTTTTGTTTGTTTAAAATTTGCATATCCTTTACAGGACATCGCTGTCAACAGCAGCATCTTTCAGCTGTCTGTTGATTTCTTGGTAAGATTACGCTCAGTAGTTTGCCATTGCTTTCTGGGCGGCCGGCTCAGTTATCCCGCAAGTCACCAGCGGGGGTCGAACCGTCTCCAGCTCTCGCCCGCTACGAGACTGCGTGATAAATGGGATTACGGAGAAAGTGTTGCAACCCCTCGGCCAGAGAGACCGGCCTTGATGTCAGTACAAGAGGAAATAACACCTGATGAACTGGCAGTACAAGCTAGAGATATCTTGATAACTGCAGCCAAAGATTTAATTCTGACCAAGAAAAAAGCAACTTAACCCATTGATTACATCAGACACGTTAGAATGAATAAAACTACGAAGGGAATTGAAACAGAAAGGATGCGAATCCGATAACAGAAGGATGAAGTATAAATCTTTTACTCGAGAAATAAGAAAGAACACAAAAAGGACAACAATCAATATATACACGATTGCTGTACCAGAATAGAGCAATACCATAAAACAGGAAGAGATTACGAAATGTTCAAAGAAATACAGTTATTGACAAGAAATGTTCAACATCAATTGAATGTTACCTGTGACAAGATGGGAAATACCTTAACAGAATCTAGACAAATTCTAGAAAGATGTCAGGAGTACTGCAGTGGAATTATGATATGAGTGACAGCGAGGATATGAATGGGATACATAAGCCAATGATAGCAGGGACAGAACCTGAAAACTCATTAGGTGAAATTGCATGGGTAATAAAGAACCTGAAGAATGGTAAATCACCTGTATGTGATGAGATGACAGCTGAACTAATTAAAGCGGGAGGAGAAGAAAGCATACAAATCTATCATGCATTATGTACAAAGATTTGGAAATATGGTATATGGTCAAAAGATTAGAAGAGAACTATCTTCATTCCAATACCAAAAAAGGGCAACCTAAAATTATACACCAACTATAGAACTATCGCCCTGATCAGTCATGCAAGTAAAATTCTACTAAAAGTCATAATGGGAAGATTTCGTAAGAAAATGGAAAAAGAAATTAATGTGGTTCACGCTGGATTAGACAAGGAAGAGGAACAAGAGATCACATTCTCAATATGCGTTTAATAATAGAGAAGTGCAGAGAATTTAATGTAAACTATTCTTATGTTTTGTGAATTATTCAAAGGCATTTGACTGTGTACAACATCAGAAACTTTGGGAAATCATGAGGAATATGGACTTTCCACCTCATGTAATACAATACTCTATCTAGACCAACAAGCAGCGGTTAGAATAGATGGCAAGACATCAGATTGGTTTGACATCAAGCAAGGAGTCCGTCAGGGATGTGTGCTGTGACCCTATTTGTTTAACATGTACGCCGAAAATATAATGAGAAATGTAAGAGATGATATAAACAGGGAGCTATATGATGCCCTAAATATCGGCGGTCATGACATACCAGAGATTCGATATGCTGATGATACAGTATTACTATTCACAACACAGAATGGCATAGAAAACCTAATAGCCTCAACCCATCTGAATAGTGAAAATCACAACTTATATCTTAACATAGCAAAAACAAAGATAATGCATACAGATAAAACTACTATGGAGAAAGAAATATACATTAATGGGAGAAAATTGGAGGTGGTGGAAAATTTTGAATATCTTGGGTCATTGATTACCTATAACGGTGACACAATGAAAGAAATTAAACGGCGACTATCCATTGATATTAAAAGACTAAAACAGCTGAATAAATTATGGAGTGGGATACTCAGAACTACAAAAATTAGATTTTTAAGAGCATGCATCTTTCCCATTGCAACATACGCCGGTGAGATCTGAACACTTACTAAACAAGCTGAACAGCGCATAAACGCCTTTGAATATAAATGTTATAGACGAGTTCTAAGAATATCTTGGGTAAAGAAAAGAACAAATGCACCCATACTTCAAGAGTTGAATATTGAGGAGGGTTGGCTATTAAAGACGATAAAACAAAGAAAATTGAAGTATTTTGGTCACTTGAAACGTCACGAAGGTTTGGAGAGAACAATTATGGAGGGGTTTATGCCTGGGAAGAGAGGAAGAAGAAGGCCAAAGAGAAGATGGGTGCATGATGTGGCGGATGATTTCCAGATGGGTGTATCGGGCGCGAGACATCTTGTTTATGATCGAGAGGTTTACCGGAATGTTGTTATGGGAACGAGGTTCTGCAAAGCACATGCTACTGAATGAATGAATGAATGAATGAATGAATGAATGAAGGCGGAAAAACTGGAAGCAATGGAGATATGATGTTGCGGGCAGAGTGAAAACTAAGGAGTGCCTCGGTGGATGTCAATGCTTGAGTGTGTGCCAATAACGTGTTGGCCATAGCAGACGAATAGTGGCTAGAGAGCTTAGACAGGTAAAATACTGTAGCCATCTGTCAGAATTACGTGCTCCAGAGAAAGTAGTATTTCTCAAATATGAGGAGGCTGGAAGCGGAAGTAGGAATCAGTACACTGTATACAGATAATAAAGCAAACATCACCGTTTAAACAAAAAAAACAAACTGCCTCCCATCGTAATGCTGCTGATAATCAAAATAGAGAAGGGAGAAGAACAAAACTATGTTGTACTCTTTTGTATGCTTATATTTACCTCCCTCAGGACAGCCACAAAGTCTGTACAGACATCCCTATCACTGATAGTGATATTTTTCATAAACTCAGGAACAGACTCCACAAAGTTGGTGCTATTCAGTCGGATCAAAGCTCGCTTCAAGTTTGGTCGAACCAGCACATCTATGTCCAGTCCAACCTGGAATGCTATGTGTGCAAGGAAGACAAATATAGTCAGATGTAGTGTATTACGTAGAATATATCAGCACCGTTTCCTACTGATGTGGTCTATACACAAATGTAAAGGGTTAAGATAATACTATTCTTGATAGTTCATCTAGGTGTGACATGAGAATCACACTACACATACACGCTCAGAGCCGTCACATGTTCTCCGCCATGTTGCCGCCACTGTCTCCAACTCAGGTGATAACCAAGTGCCTATCTTCATTCATTCACTCAGGAGCATGTTCTTTGCAGAACCTCCCTTCCATAACAACCTTCCGGAAAACGTCCCGGTTATAAGCATGATGTCCATAGTCCGATACACCCATCTGGAAATCATCTGCCACATCTTGCACCCATCGTCTTTCTCTTTGGCCTTACTTTTGCTCTCTTCACCTCCATGATTGTTCTCTCCAAACTTTAATGACGTTTTAAGTGATCAAAATATTTCAATGTTCTTTGTTTTATCATCTTTAGCAGCCGGTCTTCTTCAATATTAAACTCATGTCATATGGATGCATTTATTTTTTTTTTTTTATGTATCCAAAGTATTCTTAGAACTCGTTTTTAACATGTATATTCGTTGTTCAGACAACATCACAACATAAATGATCAATGCCTTAGAAGAATATGGAATAGACCAAGTCACCAGATTGCTGAACACAATAAATGATTCCGGAGATATACCTCCTGAATTAGATAATTATATATTTATTGCAATCCCAAAGAAATTAGGAGCCTTGGTGGTGATCAACATCGAACAATTAGTATAATGAGCTACATCATGAAAACTTTGCTAAGCAAATATCATGTATAGAGTTAGTAAGAAAATACAAATCGAAATAAATGAAGAACAATGTGGGTGTGTAGAAGGCAAAAGTATAATTAATGCTGTGTACATGCTGAGAACATTAATTGAACATTCTATAGAATTAAAAAAAAGAGACCTACACATTTACTTTATTGATTACACAAAGGTTTTAATAAAGTAAGACGTGTCAACATGATAAAGATGTTTGCAGATCTACAAATTGATGAGAAAGACCTTGAACATGTAAAAAAAAAAACATATATTGGAAATAACAAGCTACCATAAAGATTGATAATGAAGTAGGTCAATATCAGCCTATTAACAGAGGTGTTAGGCAGGGATGTTTAATGTCTCCAGATCTTTTTTCCCTGTACAGTGAAAATATTGTCAGAAGTGTAGAAGATATGAAATGAATTATCACTGAATGGGGAGGGGGGGGGGGGGGGGGAGTAACATCAACAGCATTAGATATGTGGATGATACAGTATTGATTGCGGACATTGAACAGGATCTGCAACATTTAGTAGATGCAGTTGTTGCAAACAGTGAAAAAATAGGATTAGAATTAAACTGTAAGAAGACCTCACATTAATGGTTGTCACTATTAAGAAGGAGATACCAAAATGTAATGTGCAAGTAAATGGGAATATTCTTAAACAAGTGAATCGGTACAATTATCTCGGAACAGTCGTAACGTCTGATAGGAGATGCCTTGAAGAAATTAGAACAAGAATCGCCCTGGTGAAGGTAGCCTTTTGCAAGATGAAAAATATACTGACCAATAAAATGATGTCAACTGCAAAGAGAAAAAGAGTGTTGAGGTGCTACATATAACCTGTATTATTTATATGAATGTTAAGCGTGGACAATGACCAGACAAGCTGAACAACATCTGATGGCTGTATAAATGTGGTTTCTGAGGAAAATGCAAAGAATACCATGGACAGGCAGAAAAACCAATGACCAAGTCTACAAAAAAAAACAAAACATGAAACTCGTAAACTGATTAGAGAAATTAGACTTTGGCAGTCAACTTTTTTTCGTCACTTTATGAGAAGAAATAAATTGGAGAACTTGATGACAACTGGCAAGATCTAGGGGAAGAGAACAAGGGAAAGACAGAGAAGTAAATAATTGGATAGCTTGACCACGTGGTATGGTCGAGACAAAAACACTGAGCTGGTGATAGCGTTTGATGGCGAATCATGACCGCCCACGCTTATCGGCATGACACATGATGATGCGCTCTTCAGTTTGTTTAATCATGGTTGCTAGGGTTTCTTGTCAAGTTTTGCAGAATGTAGTTTGCCATTGCTTTCCTTCTGGGCAGTGACTGTACTAGTCGGTGGCCATAGCCATTGTCTCTACAGATGAGATCAGCTGCCTATCACCGCAGACTGCAGACCATAACCAACAAAAATCCATCGGCTGCCCTCCCACGCTATCCACCAACTGCTGCCATGGCTTCACGTAAGTAACCCTGATGGGAGTGGGAGGAAGGGGGGAGGGGGGGGGGGGGCTAAACGAGTACTCCACCTTGCTCCTATCTTACGACTGGGAAAAAAAATCATCGGTTTTATTTTTTGTAAATGTATTCCATTGGTTCCATATAAAAAAGGGAAGAAATACAAACTAGAATCAACTCTTGAAAGAAGATATACTATGCACTACAACATCTACTAAAATCAAAGGCGCTATCTCGTAACACCAAAATCACAATATACAAAACACTGATCAGACCAGTTGTGCTGTATGGCTCTGAAACCTGGAGTGCAATGAAAGGAGACGAAGCCTTGTTACAAACCTTAGAGAACAAAATTTTAAGACGCATCTTTGGACCCATTAGTGATACACAAAGTGGAGAGTGGAAAAGAAGACGTAACAAAGACATTTATGATCTGTTTAAGTCCCCACTAATCACTGGTATCATGAAGGCTAATAGACTACAATGGCTGGGGCATATAGAAAGAATGGAAGATAATAGGGAAACAAAACTCGCTTAACTCAGGAAATAAATGACCGTAGACCCCGAGGTAGACCAAGAAGACGGTGGAGAAATAATACATATATAGACCTACAAGCACTTGGAATCAACGACTGGCAAGAGAAGGTCCACCAGAGAGACGAATGGAGACGGGTTGTATCTGCAGCAAAGAACCTCAATGGCTCGGAACGCTGAAGAAGAAGAAGTATTCCATTGGTGAATTTAAGCAAACAAGCTACAAACAATATGTTGTATGATTTATTGCTTGGTATATTTCGATACATCACGTCAGGTGCATACTGCAGAGTTATATATCATATGAAATAAATAAATGATCAGAAACATTTAATACACGTAGTCCACATGTATTGTCCAAATGAGGAACATTTACTATCCACATTCGAACAGTACCTGCAACTATGCGTTTTAAGTGTTTCAGCTAAAGTATTTTTCATTTATTCACTTTATATGATGTATAACTCTGCAGTATGTACCTGACGAGATGCTTGGAAATATGCCAGGCAATAAATCGTACAACATATTGTTTGTAGCTTCTGTGTTTAAATTTATATTTTATATAAAATATTTTGTTTTAATTTCAATCATCATCCGGTGCCTTGCCCGCTGGCGTGGGCGATCATGCCTCTTCAGAAATTACGATCTCCGACGTCATAGATTAATTCGTGTGTTGAATCTTTTCCGTGCCATGACATAAGACTGTCAATAATCGCTTTACGCTGTCTTCCCCTACCTCTTTTTTCGTCAATATTTCCGGTGTCACAACATGTTCCAGTGTTTGTCTTCTCATAACGTTGCCAAAAACGATGACTGTCTCTTTCTGATGTTTGTAATAAGTTGTCATTGCGACTCAGCTTCTCTTAAAACGTCCTGATTGCTCTTCTTGGCTGTCAAATTCATTTTCAGCATTTTTCTATAAAATCACATCTCCAGTGCTGTCAGGGATTTTTTTTCGCCTGTTTACTAATTGTCCAGGACTCGCAGTTGTATATTAAAACTGGTTCTATGTAACATGCAAGACCTTTGTTTCTGACGTTAAAGGACAGTGACTTATTGCACAAAACTTTCTTCGTTTGATAGAATGCAGTTTTTGCTTGTCCTATCTTGATCTTTATCTTCCATCTGATGTTTCAATATGCCTAGATATCTGAATTTCTGTACTTGCCCCAAAATAACGTTCTGTACTTTAATTGCACAGTTAGGCACAATCTGTATATTTGATATCACCATGACTTCTCTTTATTATTCAAACTAAGGCCCATTATTTCACTCTCCACAACCACTGTATTTATAATTGCCTGTAAATCGTTTTGCCTTCTTGCTATTAAGACGGTGTCGTCAGCACAATGTAAGTTATTTATATTATGTCCACCAACCAGGATCCCTGACATATCTGTAGATCTCATTATATATTCACTGTACAATGAGAACAAATGAGGAGACAATACACAACCTTGTCTGACGCCCTTCTTTATACACTGAAATGCTCCTTAAAGGTTGTTGTTGATTCTTATAGCTGCTGATTGCTACCGATATATGTTCTTTATTATTTGCAGGTCTTTGCCGTCAATGTTCAGTTGCTTTAGTAATTGTATTATTTCTTCATGCTTCACATTGTCAAATGATTTTGTATAGTCTATGAAGCATAAGAATAGATCTGGTTTTAATTCTATAACTCTTTCTAATAGTGTCCTGAGAATATATAGCGTTGTTTGTGTCATGTCCTTCCACAAATCCACATTTTTCATCACCAATTTCTGGTTTAATCTTGTTTCTTCTTCTTTTCATAATTATTCTATGTAACAGTTTTGTCATGTGACTCATAAGATTTATTGTGCCATGCCCTTCGCATTCTAAAGCGCCTGGTTTCTTTGGCAGAGCTATAAAGATGGATTTTAATAGGTCAGTAGGACCTCCCCCGATGGTGTTTCCACCTTGTCGTGGTGGGGGAGCTTGAGTTTCTCAATGACCCTGAGAGCTATGCCGGCGGTAGCGTAGCTACCAGCAGGGCCTCCCAAGCCGGACAGGTCAAAGGGTAGAGAACAGACAAAGAGAAACACCCTGGTCCTCCAGGTTGGGGGTTGAAGCGTGGGGTTAACATCCCCACCTTTGTAAAAACCTTTCTTTGTTACGAAACAAATACATGAGCCTCGATATCGGACTGACTTATCTGGACAACGACCTTGGAACGTTAAAGGACTTTTGAGATTTGGAACATGGAATGTACGGACACTATATCGAGCTGGAGCGGCCGAAGAACTAACCCGGGAGCTGGTTGAATATCAAATGGATATCACAGCAATTCAAGAAATAAGGTGGCCAGGAGAGGGTACTTTAGAGCAAAATGGAATGATTATAATATATGGAGGAAACACCCAAAATAAACATGAATTAGGAACAGGATTTGTCATCAAAAAAGAGTTATGGGGGAACATTTTAAACTTTAAAGCTTTTAATGACAGGATTAGTAAATTACGAATAAAAGGTAAATGGAAAAATATAACGATGATTAATGTACATGCACCTACTGAAGAGAAAGAAGATGATATTAAAGAAGACTTTTATAATGATCTGGAAGATGTCATAGAAGAAACCCCCAAACAGGACATCCTGATTGTGCTGGGAGACTTCAATGCAAAAATAGGTAGAGAGCAAACTAATAAAAAAGTGGCCGGTATGGAAAGCCTACATACAACTTCAAATGATAATGGATGGAGAGTCATCAACCTGGCAGAAGCCAAAGGACTGCAGATTAGCAGTACCAGACTACAAAGAAAGGATATACACAAACAAACTTGGAAATCATGTGACAAGAGAACCTATAATCAAATAGATCACATTTTAATTAACAACAGAAATGCATCAAACATACAGCAAGTCAGAAGTTATAGAGGAGCTGAGTGCCATAGTGACCATTTCCTCGTTGGAGCAAAATTTAAAATAAAACTTAAGAGAGCTTTCTATACTAAATTACAAAGATTACACCCAACATATAACAGAGAAAAACTACAAGACATTACAGTCAAAGAGAAATTTACAGATGAAATAAAATGTAAACTTGAAACTTTGCAAAACCCTTTGGAGGAAAGCGTTGACCAAACTTGGTTGAACATCAAGAATACAATTCAATCTACCGCAGAAGAATGTCTCGGTGTGTCAACCACGCATAGAAAGAACAGATGGTTCAATCAAAAATGTGAAGAAGCAGTCACTAAGAAGAAGAATGCCAGACATGTATGGTTAAATGACATCAATAACATCCAAAAGGAAGAGCATTATAGAAATGAATGTAAAGAGGCTACAAAAATAGTCAGACCACAGAAGCGAGAATATATGAGTAATATAATCAAAGATTTGGAAACTAATCACCAGAAAAATGAATCCAGAAAGTTTTTTAAAGTACTGAAGTCAATGAAACGAGGGCACCAACAAAACACATATGGTTTAAAAGACAAAAATGGGAATATGATAAATACCAATGAAGAAATGTGCAACACATGGAAAGAATATTTTATTGAATTACTAAATTGTGAAGCTCCAAGTAACATTTTCCCACAGGAAGAGGTTCTAACATGCGAACCACAAATTGAAGAACCTACATTTGAAGAAATCCTATATGTAATCACACGACTTAAAAACAATAAGGCAACTGGGACTGATGGAATTGCTGCTGAATTTATAAAGGCAGGTGGCCATGCATTACATCTAAAGCTATACGAACTAATAATAAAAATCTGGAGGACAGAAGAATTACCCCATGACTGGAAAGAGTCATTATTGATACCTATCTTTAAGAAAGGAGACAAGTTCCAATGTGGAAATTATAGAGGAATATCACTACTGTCCACAAGCTATAAGATACTATCCGCAGTATTACTAAATAGACTAAAACCATATTCAGAAGACATATTAGGTGACTACCAGGCGGGTTTTAGACAAAACAGATCAACAATAGATCAGATATTTATCTTACGACAAATAGCCGAGAAACATTGGGAATATAAAAGAGATCTCCATAACATTTTTGTGGATTTTAAAAAGGCTTATGATAGTGTCCATAGGAATAGTCTATGGAATGTTATGCAGGAATTTGGAATACCAAGGAAGTTAATTAACATGACCAAACTATGCATGGAAGATACTTATAATATAGTAACATATAAAGGCAGGAAATCAGACCCCTTCCAAATAACATCTGGCTTGAAACAGGGTGATGCACTATCGCCGCTACTCTTCAATCTGGCTCTAGAGAAAGTTGTAAGGAAGGTAAAGGAGGAATGTGATATTGGAGGAACATCCAAGCTGCTTGGTTATGCAGATGATATAGATATTATAGGGCAAAGTGAACAAAAGACATTAGAAATATTGACTCACTTAAAGGAAAAAGCCCAACAGATGGGGCTGGTTATCAACCAAGATAAGACAGAATATATGGTAATTTCAAGAGACGGAATGGCTAAAAACTCTGGCCACATACAAATAGATAATATGACCATTAAAAGAACGGAAACATACAAATACCTGGGTACAATCTTCAACTGCTCCAACATCATAAGGGAAGAAATACAAACTAGAATCAACTCTGGAAATAAGATATACTATGCACTACAACATCTACTAAAATCAAAGGCGCTATCTCGTAACACCAAAATCACAATATACAAAACACTGATCAGACCAGTTGTGCTGTATGGCTCTGAAACCTGGAGTACAACGAAAGGAGACGAAGCCTTGTTACAAACCTTTGAGAACAAAATTTTAAGACGCATCTTTGGACCCATTAGGGATACACAAAGTGGAGAGTGGAAAAGAAGAAGTAACAAAGACATTTATGATTTGTTTAAGTCCCCGCTAATCACTGGTATCATGAAGGCTAATAGACTACAATGGCTGGGGCATATAGAAAGAATGGAAGGTAATAGGGAAACAAAACTCGCTTACACTCAGGAAATAAATGACCGTAGACCCCGAGGTAGACCAAGAAGGCGGTGGAGAGATAATATACATACAGACCTACAAGCACTTGGAATCAACGACTGGCAAGAGAAGGTCCACCAGAGAGACGAATGGAGACAGATTGTATTTGCAGCAAAGAACCTCAATGGCTCGGAATGCTGAAGAAGAAGAAGAAGTAGGAGTGTACCCACTAGTGTAGATTTCATTTATAAATGTTGTCAATATTTCTGTTCCAAAATTACTCAGAGCCTCAATTTCCTCTACTGTAATGTTGTATGGACCGGGTGCCTTTCCTTTCTTTATGCGATGTAGTGCATCTTCAACTTCAGCTGAAAATATTAGACCTGTACCATTGTTTTAAATATTTACATCCGGTCTCGTATTATCATACAGTTCTTCCAGATATTCCGTCCATCTATTGACTATATCATCTTGTTCCATCAATACTGTACTGTTGTTCGATTTTAAACATCCAATGGTATTTTGTGTCTTCCTACCTGTTATTGTATTGATTCATTGATACACAGAATGTAAGTCTTTCCCATAGTTTGTCCCTATTTCCATACACCGTTGATTCAGCCATACTATTTTAGCCACTTTGCATTTATTTACTATTTCTCCTAGTATTTTATTATATTCTTATGTGTCTTGCTGCTTGTTTCTTCTTTCGTTCATCATCTGCAAAATGTCATCTGTCATCCATTTCTTCTTTTGCAATTCCATGTTTAGGTGGAATGATTTCAATTGATGTCTGTTAGATTGATTCCAGCAACATGTCCCACTGTTCATAAATGGTCTGTATTATCTCCATGGCATTATATATGTTCTTTACAGTAATATTGTACCTTTCTCTAATTACTTTATCTGTTCTAAGTAATGCTTGATCTAGCTGGATGTTCTTTGGGGATTTCTTTATGTGTAAAAACACTTTAAAAAAAGACTTAAAAGTCGTAACCTCAAATTTTCTATAAGTGACACATAGTCATGCTCCTGGTCTAGGTTTTGCTCCTACTAAACTGCATCTGAATCTCTTTGAATAGATTATTTTTATGTTTTCAACTTACAAAGTGGTAGGTTTCCTCCTCCTCTTATTCTGTATTTCATACACAGTTTCACTGTAAAACAAAAGCCGGTAATTCCTTTTTCATTGCAAGGTACTTCGTCATCAACTGGATTTGGGGCCGCAGTCAGGTTGGTCGTAACGTCGACTACTGGCCTGGAAACAATCCAGATATAAAATGATACACTACTGTGTAGCAGATACGGCATCATTAACTATTAATATGCCTGCAAAATAAGCATGTTTTAACATGAGTATTCGCGTGCGTAAGCTTAGGGACACGAACAACAGTTTAGCCATTCATCAACAATTATTACAGAATGGTAACATACAATGAATATTAGCAACATGTTAGGATGGTAATTATAGAACATTTACTTTAATTGGCACAGGTGAAGGTTATCCCACTGCCGTAATGGTTTGAGCTATTCCACATAAATTCACATATATAACTAAGCCAGGAAATAATGAGATGTGGGATCAATTCACATCCCTGTGGCCTAACAATTTCCACAGGAACATTCTGAAAATTACCTGGTAGCCATTTTACTAGGCTGGCTCTGAAAATGAACTGATTTGGACAGGAGTAGTAATATTGTTGGCAAAAGCGATGAGATCACGGTGGTGGTTTGCATCAGTTTTGATTATATTGGACTCGGACATCACCGTTAGTGTCTAAATCCCCTCCAATAAACTACACAAAGAAACTCAGTACAGTGCATAAACTCTGTAGTATTTGCGAAGATCAAAATATGCAATATGTGTTGAGTATAATCAAGGACATTATATATTAATTTTGTGTGTTAAGTTAGTTGCATATCATTTACAGGACATCACAGTCAATCCTAGCTTTTTATTACTGTGATTTCTTGGCACGTTTACGTTCAGTAGTTTGCCATTGCTTTATGAACGACCGGCACTCCTACCATTGAATGTAAACCAACGCAAGGTTTCAAATCGCTCTCAGCTGTGTTTCGAACCTGGTATGCAGGATTACGAATTATATTCTAACTCCTTCGACACAGAGCCACTTTAGTGGGTCACTTTTCTAATTTTGAAATGTTGCTCCGGAAGTGGCCTATTCGGCCTGCCCCTTTCAACTTTCCATTGCCGACGGATTTTTCTCGTGTTAAATGGGCACATATCTCCTCATAGTTTTTCGCCCCTATCCAATAAGACAGGATATACAATACTACCACAAAGATCAGGTGGGAATATATCACAGTTGTTCTTATTTTGAAAAGGATTCACATACTATTTTCTCGTCAGCCAAGATGGTTGGTTCAGTATACAATTTGTCTGATGCTGGTTGGTATATGACATCAGATTTCTCCGTGTTTATGATAAACCCAAAGTTGCAACAGGCTTCGGCGACATATTGGTGTACTAAAGTCACAGATCCACAGGTATGTCTATCACAACCACAGATCCATATGTTGCTATAATTGATCTTCAAAACTCTCTCTCTCTCTCTCTCTCTCTCTCTCTCTCTCTCTCTCTCTCTCTCTCTCTGTCTCTCTCTCTCTGGCTGTCCTATTAATACTAAAAGGAACAATTCAGAAAAACGTGTATATCTGAGCCGACAGATGGACTCCTCATATTTTCACATGTGTACATATACATATGATGTAATGGGAGCTATGATAGTGTAGTCGCTATCACCCATGCCGGCCAGTCCAGTGGTCACCCGTTTGAATCAATTTAACGGCTGGGTTCTAGTGCTCCAAGGTCGAAATAAATTTTGGTTAATTTCACGGTAAGTAAAGGTAGCTGCCGTGATACTGACCACGTCAACTATCTAACAATATAGAACTAACACCGTATACCCAATACGCCTCATGGAATAAAGAGGGGTCGTGTAATGATATGTAACTTATTATGTGATGTTAGCAACACGCACAGTCTCAGTCATTGACATGCGTAACATTGACAGCTTTATCTTCACTAAATACCAATACCTGGTTCTGAAGACAAATATGGCGTCACTATCAACAGCTGATGCTACAAACACAGGATATGCTTCTTTTGCTGGCACAGCGTGCTCTGAGAAAGAAAACCCAAACCCTCTCACAGGTTCTGACAGACCAATCGAAACCTGTAGAAAGGCAGATTAACATTTGAAACCTGCATAAAGGCAGATTAGCATTTAAAAATATAGGAGGCTGAACGCAATAGTTTAAAAAATTAGTGCTTAATATCAATATCATCTGCATCTTCATCATAATCATAATAATAATCATCATCAGCATGTGTTATACCGATTGTCTTGGGCAGTCGTTGTTCGCCATCTCATAGGATAACCGGATTATTGGACCAGATCTGTGTTTTTGTCCCGATTATGCCATGTGGACAAACTATCTCCCTAGCTATTTTCTTATCAAGTTTGATAGCTGACAACATGTGCGTTTTACATGTTTACATGTGTGTAATTGGAACACACATTTCCTACAGTATCCAGATTAATGGAAACCAAGATAAATTTATGATGAAATACACTGTCCTTAATGTTATTATGTTATGTGCTGGTGAGCATAATCAATGATGTTCTATCATTACCATCTGATTCTCCTCTTCTGGGTAAATTGTACACCTGACGATTTTCTGTCACTTCGCAAATCTATCCATCATATTCTTACTCTGTCATTCGTGTCTCATCACGTCACAAAGAAAATAGACGGTTATCTTGTTTTTACGTTGTCAGTAACATTATTATTTATTTGCAGAAGCCATCAAAACAGCTGGGGAAATAAGGGCAAATTGGTGCAGGAGAATATTCTAGATGGCCTGGTCGGACCAGGAAACACCAGACGATTTGGCACATAGCAATAATTGTACCAATTCGGAAAAATAAAAATAATAAGAAAGATTGTACTATGTATAGAGGCATATCACTACGTAGCTACACAAGGAAAATGTATGCCCACATAATTGAAAGAAGACAAAGACCATTACCTGAAGAACACTTATCAGAAGCCCAATGGGGTTTAGACCAAACAGAAGCTGCACAGACGCAATATTCACACTTAGACAACTGACTGAAAAAGCAGTTGAACATGATACGGCTTGTAAAGTGGCATTTAGAGATCAGGAGTAATGCTTTTGACAGAGTTAACAGGAATATGTTATCGGACTGCCTAAGAAAATAATTAGCAAACTTCTAATTAATATTTTAATTAGCAAACTTCTAATTAATGTTTGCAAAAGTTTATATAAGTCCGGCAAACGCTGCGTAAGGACAAAGACAGGGACAACACATCCTTGTGAAGTATTAAAGACTAAGGGATATGTGTTGTCCCCCAACATTTTATAATATACATTGACAATGTATGTCGTGTCAGAGAGTGAAGAAGCAAACACTTCAGAATTATATTTTTGCGGACGACCAGGAGTTATTAGCAGAAGATGAAGAGAGCATTCAGAGCCATCTAAATCAACTCCAAGAGTGAGAAATATAACATGAAAATAAGCATGAAAAGACAGAGATAATGGTGCCAGTCAGAAGTTCAGTAAATAAATATAAAAAATTTTCATTTCGCATGGAGGTGTGAATAGCGAAATCAAAACATGTTGTTTAAAGGCAAATCAGGTACTAGGACTACTAGCCATGTCTTTAACATAAAAATATACCTATAAGCACTAACGCATGAGAATAAATTATTAGCCGACGTTATGCTAGAAATGTCAAACATGTACGTTTACTGCAGCTAATGAGAATATAATCATAACAACAAAGATGAGATGTTTTAGAGCTGCTGGACTAACAATGAGAGGTAGAATTAGGAATGAGAAAATTAGAAGACAAGGTCTGAAACTCATGTACTTCATTAAAGAACAACAGAATACATACTTTGCCACATCACAAAAATGTCCTGGTACCATATACCCCAAAGAGCCACATTGAAGAAATAATATACAGAACAATAGGAAGACCACGTAAATGATGGATTGGTGGTATCAAAAACAACCTTAGAGAATTACATACCAACTTACAAAGAGCACCACAAAGAGTACATACACGATCTTTACCGTCCCCTATCCTTCCTCCCAACAAAAATAAACAACAACCTCACTGGGGTAAATGGAGGAACAGAAGAAGAAGAAGAAGAAGAAGAAGAAGAAGAAGAAGAAGAAGAAGAAGAAGAAGAAGAAGAAGAAGAAGAAGAAGAAGAAGAAGAAGAAGAAGAAGAAGAAGAAGATACATCCTTTGTGAGTTTGCTTTCTGCAACATCGCATCATATTTGTCTCTTGTAACAATAGATTATTGTCGGGTAGGTATCCTGGGTTCGATCCCGGTCATGGCGGCTTCGAATGTTAACAACTGAACTGAGTTCCCAGATTGACCCAATCTACCATGGGTACTATTAAATGTCTTGGAAAATAAAGGTGGTCTGCGTGACACCGAGCACATCACCCACCGAGTGCCGTTTGGTCTATCGAAGTCTGGTTCTTGCTCAGTATGCCCAATGTCCTGTAGGCGTATAGAAGAGACTTCCACTGACATTTTACTAAGATCATATTATAATTGTGCTTCTGCTGAATTACTGGTACGTGAAAAGCATGTACATTTTGTTATGTTTAAAATGGGGATATATGGCGTGCGGTGTTTGAGGTACTATATTTACTTTCACTAAAGGAAATGCTGTTAATGTATTAACATCAATGCCTTTCTACAGGTAATGTGGATAGTTTTCATCAACTAGAATATAGCATGCATTCCTGTTGGTGGACTAGAGATGAGGAACATAGCTGAACTTACGCTTTCCAAATTAGGCATTTGATTATTCTTATCTTGAAGAGAAAGAGTTTAAACGTCTTGCAATTACATAAATATAAAGGAAATAATAACGATTTGTATTTGTTTACAAACCATCCCATAAACTTTTACAAGGGCTACATTGGAGATATTTACAGATATTGCCTTTAATACTTGTTCTTCAAAGATATGCTACATGTCTCAATATACCAGATCCATGTGATAATGTGAGAAGTACTTACTTGTTTTGCAGCAATTCTCTGACTATGTGAATTAACAAGTCCTGCAGGTCCTCCAAGGTAAATATAAATGCATCCAGCTCCATCGTCCTCTCCTGGTGCACCAACAGCAACATCTGGTTTTAGAATAAAACAACAATAGATGAGAGAAATATCATTGTAATCAAATATACACATTATTTTATAACAACTGACATAACTTAACTTCCGGCAATCTCCAACAACAGTAATCGCACACTAGGTGTGTGCATGTCTGTGTATTCAATGTTAATAATCTCTCTCCCCAGTTCAACACTTAAGTACAGATTCCAATAGATCAAAATTTGGGTGATATCATTTGTTGTATCAAAATTGGAAAGTATATCATTCTTTGCTATTATTAGAATTGCACTGATACTTATAATCAATAACGCTAATTTGATTGTATTTTAAGTTCCTTAACGATCAAACAAGTGTGGACATTTTGTTTATGTTTTCTTTATCTTCATAAGTATGTTTAACTCTTCTAATCCCTTAGCAATATTTCAGATGAGGACCATGTCATATATATATATATAAGTTTTGGAATTCAATTCTCACCAAGTATACATGGATGCTGCCAGGGCGCTACATGTTATGGGCTAAGGTGATGTGCCAGGGCGCTGTTCTAGGGGTACAGGTAATTTACCATAGCGTGATTCATAATGTGATAATGGATATTTTGGTAACACCCTGGTTTCCACGGCTTCGATGACAGTTGGAGTTGGGCGTAACACTAGATTCCAGAGTGCTACTGTAATGTTATATTGATGCACTCTTATAATCTTATTCAAGTTGCCCTTGAAATGGTTTTAACTTCAAAGACCCCAATCACGGCCGTGGTTCGGGTTCCTTATTTATTGGTCGTTAACCATAATAGGTGTTGATCTACAAAGGTTAAGTCACTGGATTGTCCTATCAGTTAGCACTACAACACATCTACGAACTTCAGTAAAAACAGAAGACTGACGTATTTCATTTCTATAATTTCACTGCTGCGCATACAATAAATTCGTATTCTGATATGCGCAATCACAGTTATACACATCTATACAGCCATTCTGAAATACATAAAATTTCAGGCTGCACAATCACTGGCCATTGCCGATTTCACAATGTGATGTGTCCAACCTGAACCACATAACGACTCTAATCGCTTCACTCCCAGTCACCTTCGCGAATCTTACTTATTCGCTTCAGTGACTACTATTCGCTCGTGGCTCAATATCTACGTCTGTCACATATTTCGGCGTGACTATATTGTAATATAAACCTGGTCTTCTCATGTTGCCTTTATTTGACCAAAAAGAAAGAGATTTTTGAGAGCCCGTCTCCCTGGCTAAGGTGTCAACGACATTGTTCGTAATAACGTATTTCCACGTGGGGAAAACAGTAGCTACGAAATTCGGTAGCGAATTGCGCCGCGCTGGTAAATTACGGGGGTATGTGAGCCTGTCGTTCAGAAAGCAATGGCAAACAACTGAACGTAAAACTTGCCTAGTACATCAACAGCAGCTGAAAAATGCTGGTGTTTACTGAAATGTCCTGTAAGGGATATGCAACATAAAACAAAACATTGAAATATGCCAGGAGACACAAATTAGAACATGTCATTCCACTAACGGGCCTAAAAAAATGTTTTGCATATTCTTTACAGAACATCGATGTCAACATCAGCTGATTGTTGATTTCTTGACAAGATAACGCTCATAGTTTGTCATTGCTTTCTGAGTGGCCGGCTCACATACCCCGTAAGTTACCGACGCGATTCGAAATACTGCTGATTCTCACCGTCGTCACGTTACCTACGAGAGTATACTAGATTACGGAGAAAAGTCGTTAACCTCTAGGCCAGGAAGCCGGCACTGGCGGGCCTAGCAAAATAAAATTGGGAACCAAATTATTTTTTTTCCTTTTTATTCCCTTTGTACTACGCAACGGTTTGAAAATTGTGACTGATCTCATGTTTCAATTTTCTCGTTACATTTTCTTCATTGATGTTGAATAGGTATGGGGAAAGAATGCAGCTTTGTCTTAATCCCCATTGCACCTAAAACCAATTTGACATTTCACCAGCGACTCTGCCTGCTGCTTGTTGTTCAAGGTGTAATGAATCAGTTAAATTAATCAAACGTGCTGGAAGCCCCATATATCTCACGATTTTCATAATTTCCGATGTTGAACACATTCGAAGGCCGCACTGTAATCTGCAAAACAAGTATGAAGATCTACATTGTACAGTCTGCATGTCTCCAAGATGTTATTCAAGTTGGAGATATGATCGCTGGTTTCTTTGCCCTACTGAAACTTGCTATAATCTTGAATTCTATTTTCTAACTTACTTTAAATCCTCTTGATCATGGTTTAATGGCGAAGTTTAACTGTAGACCTATTAGTGCGCTTCAGCTCTGTGGCAAAGGGGATAGAAATGCAATTCGTAATCCGGCATACTGCGTTAGAAACATATTTGCTGGTGATTTGGAAGAAGGGCGCCTTGAGTTGGTTTCTATACAAAGATATGTGTGCTGGTCGTTCAGAAAACAATAGCAAACTACTGAACGTAAAACGTGTCAAGAAATCACAAACAGCTAATAAAAGCTGGGGTTGACTGTCACGTCCTGTAAAGGATATGCATCTAACTTTAGTTTATTAGTGTGCTAGTACCATAGTTGGTTTTAAATTTCATTTTCTTCGGAGAAAAAGTAGAATGTTCTCATCCATGCTGTGGACCAACAGACTTGTTCCAGAATTTCACACATTGTACACGACAGATACAGACACTGGTATCTCCTCCTGCTTGAATGAGTTTTATTGGTATATCGTCAGATGCTAGTAGCATCATCTTCTCAGGAATTGTTACTACTGATCGCATTTCCTCTAACAAAGGTTGTCTTTCTTTTATATTGGCTTTTATGAATTCAATATGCAACAAACAAATTAAATGTAACGTACTTTTAGTTAGTTAGTTAGTCTTTCTTCTTGAGCCTAAGGCGGCGCATAGGGCAGAAGTCCTGTCTCTCCATGCTTGGCGGTTCGCTGCTACCTGTTGTAGATCTTGGATATTTACTTGGTCATTGAATGAGCCTTCTCTAATGATGGTTCTACGCAGGGTCTCTCTCGGTCTTCCCCGTTTTCTTTTCCCTACTGGTGACCATATGAGGGCTTGGTAGGGGAGGCTTGACTTGTCCATTCTGAGAACATGGCCAATGTAGTTCCAACGGCGTCTTCTTATGAAATTGGATACTGTATCTTGCTTAGTCTCTTGTCTTATTTGCGAATTGGTTCTGAAGTCTGTCCAGTGGATGTTTAGAAGTCTTCTACGACATTTGTTCTCAAAATTGTCTAATTTTTTATCTAAAGCTACCGTTGATTTCCAACTTTCACATCCATATGTTAACACTGGAATCACACAAGAGTTGAAGATTTTAAGTTTTGTGTGTTTGCTGAGTGTCTTTAACTTCCAGATGTTTGACAGTTTATTGAAGGCACTAGATGCCAGTGCGATTCTAGATGATATTTCTGGTGTTGAGTCCACTGTAGATGTCATTTTGCTTCCTAGGTATGTGAAGTTGTTGACTTTTTCAAGAACGTAGCTGTTCAATTTGGTGTCATCTGAACTGTTGGTAAGATCAATAGTCTTTGTTTTTGTGGTGTTAATTTGGAGACCCATTTGCCCTGAAACATTTTGGAGGTGGTTTATTTTCTCTTGGGCATCCGGGTGTGTTGAACTCAAAAGCACTATGTCGTCGGCAAAGTCCAGGTCTTCTAGAATTTTGTCAACCCAATGGATACCCATATTTGTGTTGTTTGTGCATTTGCGCATGACCCAATCGATAGCTATTCCAAAAAGCATCGGTGATAAGACACAACCCTGTTTCACTCCTGTTTCGACTGAGAACCAGTCAGAGTTGCCTGTTTCTGTTCTTACGCAGCAACGTGTTTCTTTGTAGAAAGATATATATATATATTTGGTAGGAAAACCATAGATGTTCAGTAGATTCCAAAGTGAAGGACGGTGGATACTGCCGAAGGCTTTTTGAAAGTCGACAAAGTTGGTGATTAATTTCGACTGGAATTCTACGGAGTCTTCAATGATTATTCTGAGGGTGAAAATGTGGTCTATGCATGACCGTTTTGGTCTGAAGCCTGCTTGTTCTTCTCTGAGCCTTTCATCTATAGCTTTTTTCAATCTCTCAAGTAACATGCTACAAAACAGTTTTCCTGGTACTGACAATAGAGTGATACCACGCCAATTATTGCAATCAGACATATCGCCCTTTTTAGGCAGTTTGAAAATTACACCGTCTTTCCACTGTTGTGTGGATTCGCTTTGCCAGATTTCATTGATCAGCTGTAACAAACGTTGTAAGGTGTTCTCATCTGCTGCTTTGAGCATTTCACCTGAGATTTCATCTTCACCAACAGCTTTGTTGTTCTTCAATTTTTTGATGGCTGCTTTAATCTCTTTCATGGTGAATGACTCGCAGGAGGCATCTAGTGGGGGCATAGTAATTTCTCCATCCAGGTTCGGAACAGTGTCAGGCTGCGGTCTATTTAATATTTCTTTGAAATGTTCTGCCCATCGTTACTTTTGAAGGTCATCGGTCAACGTACTTTTACTGATTAATAAATGTGACATTGCCCAGCTGTATGTGAAATACAGAAACTGCAGCATTCACATTGTATAACTACCAAATTAATTATACAAAGTAGTATATATCATACGTCATTAATTTGTGAGCTAGTTAATTCAATAGTCATAAAATATTGTTACTACACACTGATGCAGGCAATGCGGTTCACCACTTTATCAACTGTAAGTCCAGGTACATTAATAAGTTAACTGAAACAGTAAGAAAATTATAAGTTTATCTAAAGTACTTTACCTCAATCAATCAATCGATTAATCGATCAATCGATAAATCAATCAATGAATCAATAAATCAATGAATCAATCAATCAATCAATCAATCAGGTACCGTATCAACAATGAAGGTTGGCTGCAATGGATCTCCAACACTGTCTGTCTCTCGCCTAGACTGTACATTCTGTCAGACTGATGTTCGTCCATCTCTTGATGTTATCTTTCTACAAGTATCATTGTCTACCTCTTGCTTGCTCGCTTGCCTATAACCTTGCCCTCCAGTATGGTTTTTATAAGATTATCATGTCTTTTAATGTGGCTGACGTATTTCACTTGCCTCATCTTTCTTTCATCAACTCTCTCTCTCTCTCTCTCTCTCTCTCTCTCTCTCTCTCTCTCTCTCTCTCTCTCTCTCTCTCTCTCTCTCTATTTCTCACTTCATTCCCAGTTTTTATAGAACCTCTGCATTTGATTGTTTTTGTTTCATGAAATACGACATAATCGTCTGCATATCCACATCTCCAGAGTCTTTATACGAATTTCCAGTTGCTTGTTCAATGTCCAGTCTTCCGCGCCATACAGTAGCGTTGAATAAATATAGCATTTGACAATTCTCATTTTTACTTTTTACTTTTTTTTTTACCTCAACACTTGATTAAATTTATAAACTTGTATGATCAAGATACTTAACAACAGTTCCAAATAGGTAAATAATAAGTTCATTGTAATTACTTACCACTGTATTTGTCTAAATTTATGTCACCGACATGCTGAACAGCAGTTCCAAATCGAGCAAATTTTTGCCTGGTGCCATCTAAATAACTCTTTAGTGTGAGTCTCTTGCAAATAAAATGGAACCATTGTTAGATATAAACAAACTTTTGTAATTTCATATTAACATGTTGCATTTTTAACGAACGTGATGTATACAAAATATATGTATTTAATGAAAGAATAATTACAATTGTCTATTGGTTAACAATAAATAACATTTAAACCAGGAACAGACATACACTCACACACATAATGTATATGAAGCCGGGGGAAAATGATGATGTAAGGTAGAGAGCGCAACGATGACTGCGTTGGGGACTAGAAGAAGTCGTCGAGCGATAAGCTGTAGAAAAGAAACTGAGGTAAAAAGAATAAACCCCGCATTGTCCCCCGAACTAACAAGAACAGAGAAAGTAAAATGAAAGAAAGAAAGGGTTCCTTGACGCTAAAGACATAGATTAGGATGGTTCCTTCCAAACCATATTGACGAATAAAACTGTTGGGCTGTGATAGCAACAGTGAGCGCACAAATTAAACCTACATAAATTAAACTAACAAACCAGGAACAACACAACAGCACGTTATTTCTCTTCCTAAAATCTACAACATCTGGGACAACTAATGTTCCCACAAACATCGGAATACAATAGGAACAAACACTAAAGATAAATGTAGTCTAGAAATAAATACTAACAATGGTGAGTGATTACAAAATAATCTACTTCTGTCCAATATCTAGGTCAAGCCTGTCAGATAAACGAAGTACATCAATTAAATAGTTAAACACATAAGTTAAGTGGAATGTGACACTTAATCGAAAGAAATGGGACACATTGAAAGAATTTTGATACCAACAAACACTCAGGAGAACTTGGATATTGAACTAATTATCCACTCGCTTCATTGCCTCAAAGACTACGTACAAATCAACTATTTACACAGGGTAAAACTAATCAACGCTCGACGCTCTAACGAGAACAGATGCAATCGGATAACGCAGAGGATGCCTCGCGTTAAAAGTGCCGCGCAGAGACATGCGCTATATGCAGCCGGGAAGAAGAAGGTAGAGGCGAGGAAGGCCACTGCGACTGCTGAGCCCACTTCTACAAACAGCAGGCCTGTTCCTACACCAGCTGAAACCGTTCCCGTAGCTGAAGAAACAACAACTGAAGCCAGCACCAGCCGGGAAGTTCCTACCAGCACTAAGGTGATGCAGTCCAATCTACTAGAGGCCTCCACGCAGGAGGAAACCACAACAACAACAGCTGAGGACTTCACCGGCAGAATACTGCTCAAACAGACAAGCGCGGGAGAAGCTAAACTGTCGGCGCTACCAACAGACAAGATACTGAGTCTGTTGGACAACGAGAGACGAGAAAGCCGTCATCCAGCTTCACCACGGCATCATATTGGAAGCTTCCCGGCACCGCACGAGCAAACGATGGGGCATTAAAGGAGTGAAGACCCATCTCACCAATGACCAGATCAGGGAGGTCCTGACCGGGAAAATAGGAAACTGAAGATCACCAGTGCTGAGAGGATCATCGGTAAGAATGACATCCTCTCCACCGTCGTCATCATAACAGCGGAAGACCGAGTGATCCCTCCAGTTATCAGATGGCGCAAGAAAGATCAAATTCCAGAGTACTACATACCGAGAGTGCTGCAGTGTTCTACGTACCAGACACTTTGGTACAACCGTACCATCTTCAAAAGTGATGCGGAGGTATGTAGGTACTGCTTTGGACCCCATCAATATAGTAAGTGCCATATAAAGAGGCTAGCAGGCAGTACGAGGCAACCAATCGACTTACAAAAAGTGATAAGGCACAACTTGAAGGCCAACTCAAGAACCTGAGGTCAAAATTCCACAGCATGGATGAAGAAAGAGACAAGACGCAAGAAACATAGACGACAGCCGTTCAGCGCATCCTGGACGAATTGAAGCAAGTTCAGCAGAAGATTTAACAGGACGTCTCTCGAATGGCTGCTATCAAGACTAAAACAGAAAAATAATTGCAAAATTCAAGAACAGAAAGAAAAAATCGTAGAAACGCTCAATCAGATACAAGTGGAAAGAGAACAACTTCAACTGCTCAAGTCAAAGATAGAAACACCAGAAGCAGAAGATGCAAAGTACCAGACAGAAAAAGAAGCAACAGAGGAAGAAATAGAAGAGCAGGAAGAAAACCAGAACGACAGCGATCAAGACCAAGACTGGACAAGGGTCAGGAGAAGAAACTACTACTCACCTCACGGACCTCGTCACAACCCCTCCACGATACAAGGTATCAGAGAATACCCAGACAAAACGGAGATAGATCAAGACGGGGAAATAGGTGAAACAACAGGAGAAACGACTACAGGTAACCATCCCTGAAGGAAACGGCACCATATGACGGGGAAGGCACATAATTACTCCATACCCCAACAAGTGCGCGATTCTGACCAGATATGTAAAGCCACACTGATGAAACGAACACAATCACAGTGCCATGAGTCTATTCGGAGGGGAAATAGACTGATAACAAATAAGAAAATAGTTGGTATTAGTGACGACTAACAGTAAATTGGAGAATGAACGCTAAGAAATAGATGGTTAAATTGAAGAAACCAATCAGATAGCGAGCTCGGGCCACGTGATGTGTTGGACAAGCGCGGACAGCGGCAGACGGGAAGGCAATCTGCCGGGAACCGCCGTCAAGTCAACATCGCAGAAACGGCAAGCCAGAGTTCTAATATGAATATGAGGACAGAGAATTGAAAGTTAATGTGAAAACAACGATCGACCATCGGGAGAAATTGTTAACTAGCCGGCGAGATCATTGATACAGCAAGAAGATGGCCAGTACACACGCCGCCGTAACCAGGCCATTGAACACGTTACAGCACAGCGAGCGAGTCCAGCTGTGTCTCTAGAGTGGGCCGCCAGCCCTGTGATGACCCAGTACCGAAGGTTGTAAGTAGGTTGTTAGCAATAGTGTGTAAAAGAATTACATTGCAACTTGCCTTGACGAGAGGACGTAGAGTATAGGCAAGTCAGGGCTAGTGGGTACGTGATACGACGGAATATGTCGACGTAGCTAGCTGACTTGTTCTTTAAGGAAATAAAGACATGTGTTTGGTATGCTCCACGCCTATTACGCAGCTGTTGTTCATTGTGTTCTTGAGCACATTCAAGCATAACTGTCAGTGCAGCTACAACATACCTCTGAAAGCACACTGACACACAGCAACTCAACCCTTTCAAGGAAGCAGATATACGCAGCTATATTTTCGAAAGAAAAAGTCTTGAATACACCATAAAGGCTCCAATTACAGCCAAGTCGATACACTCGAAGGTTGAACGGGGCCATTCGTCTCAAGCAAACCAACAAACCAACCTCTGCAACCTTCTTAGTTATAATGCAGGTGGGTCGAAGTCAAAATAAAAAGGACTGACAGATTTGCTTTGTCTTAGTTTTAAACAATCTAATGTTTCCGAGTGGTGGCTAAGTTTTTCAGATATAACTGGTCAAATCTTATGTATATATTTATTAGTGAACGATAACTGCACATACGTATATGTGTGGAGGTGATCCCACACTCACACATAAAGACGTATATAGGGTGTATTTTTAGTAACGGTCGAGTTTTTAAAATATTTCCGTTTCAAGTTGTTTTGTATTTACCGTTTATGTACAGACGGTGAATACAATACCTGAAGTAGAAATATTTTTAAAACCCCACTGTTATTAAAGAAATACACCCTGCACATGCAAACATACACAGCCGTATACATACTAATTAAAGAAAAACACATTTACACATACTGTTTCTGTTCTGGAACGTGCATAGATAAAGACTCGTCCCTGGTCATAACCATTGATCGCGTCACTTTCGTCAGTATAATATGGAGCTCCCACGAGAAGTTCATCATAAGCATCGTTGTCAGTATCAACAGCACACAGGGCATAACCAAAATAACTCCAAGCCTGCAGTGACACAAATACATCAATACTATGAAGACACTGATGTCATTGTTTCTAATAAAGCAATCAGTCATACCCAGAAATGAAACTTTGATAATTCACATTCATTTCTGAAACCAAAAAATAATTCATTTTTCAAACACTTTCAAGATATGCAGCAGAGCATAGATAATATGAATGTGCCCACCCTTGATGTTACCTTGTGGTTATCTTCATTCTGCATGCAGTTTCAACATTTATTCCTTTCCTTCCAGGTTTGAATTGTTCTTTCATTTAATTAGTTTCACTCTTGTAATTATATCTTCTAATGTAACTCAAATGTGTGCAGTATCTACTGTTAAATTTATTGTCCCGTAATTTATCTGTTTAACTTTTTTTGTTTTTCACTCTCACATGTGGTTACTAAAGTTGAGAAATAATAATTATGATCATCTGAGAATATAATCTTTAAAGTAACTAAATGCACAATTTAAGAGACCACATTTTTGTTCCGCATATCTTTTAAGGACATCGCTGTCATCATCAGCATCTTTCAGCTGATTGTTGATTTATTGGCAAGATTACGCTCAGTAGTTTGCTATTGCTTTCTGAGCGACCGGCTCACATACCCCGTAAGTGGAGAGAACCGCTACCATTTCGTCACGAATCCCCAGGCACTTCTTTTACCTCTTAGCATATATGCATCCGTTTATATGATTACATCGCCTGGTCGCCAGTTGTGGATCAATTGTTGTTCCTCCCATTCAGTGCAGCCTACCGGCCAATCCTTGCATTCCAGATCCAATGTTATCATGGCCCTATACAGGTCTGATTTTCCACTGGATTCTGACCCACTTGCCGGTTTCCCTGGTCGAGGAGTTAGCAGCTTTCTCCGTATCCCCGAATACTCTCGTGGTTGACGTGAGCGCACGAGAATTGGAAGCGGTTCGAGTCCCGCCAGTGACTTATGAGAGTATGGAACCGGTCGCTCAGAAAGTCGTGGCGTGCTGATGAGCGTAATCTAGCCTAGGAATCAACATACAGCTGAAAGATGCTGGTGTTGACCGCGCAATATCCTGAAACTAGATGGAAACGCGGAAAAAAATCTGACCCACTTGTATCGTCTCTCAATGTTCTCAAGCATGCAAACTTCACTTATTGTGTCCTCTGCCTGAGCCATCCATCATTTTCCTCTGATCAGCCCGTAGCCCTTAACTGTGTCCAGGGCTAATTCAGTTGGTGTTCCGTGTCTGCAGCCACTCGGAGTTATGCTTTAGCCCGCAACACCTTGAGTCATTTTTTAGATCTCATAGCCGCTGCTTTCACATGGTTCCTCAATGACAAGCATCCGTCGAAGATGATTCTCGGGTACATCAGTTTACTCTCCCTTTTAACATTTCTAACTTGGGACGTCAGTCTTAACAATTCGATTTTCCAGAACACCATAACACAGACGCCGTATCTGGGTTTATGACACCACCTGTCTCTGTATAACAGTCGATCATTATGTTTACTGTTTCCCGCAAATCTTTAGCTATTCGCATCCTGTTTCTTCCCTGTCTATACTTAATGACAATACATTCATATGAAAGAGCCAAGCACACAGCCAGCCTTGCTTGCGACTGAAAGAATTAACATTGTCAAGGCAATTATACCTCTAATAGTTATATCTTTGCTTATCTTGTTTAGCTGCTTTGCTGATACGGCAGCTTCTGTAGCTTTTCTTGTTCGTGCCATATTTGTGTTACCTTTCCACTGGAGTAAACTAGGCAGGTCGAGAGAGGGATCATGCTGCATGGCTAACACATGGTCTCTAAATTCAGCCCAGGATTTGCGCTATGGTAAAATATAACGCCATTTAACAAACGATTGTCTGTGAAGACGGTACTGTACCAGTTATCTTGTTTAGCAACATACTTCACACACATCATACTCTGCTTAGGAATTTGCATTAAAGCAATGGCTAGCATGCTTGCCTATTGACCCGGTAGTCATGGGGTTCAAATTCACATAAATTGGATTTGTAAATTTGACCCGGGCTACCAGGTGGACCGAGTCTAAACTAGGTACCAGGAAACGTCTTGTGAAGTAAAGGCGGGAGAAGAGATGCCGTCAAAATCAAATCGATATTGATCTATAAACATCGCAATATTTTTATTTATAAAGGGTGTTCGTAAATCCTCACTACACTTTGTATGTAGAACACATTTGAAAAAATGAATACATGATGTCATCGAAAAATGTTCTCCACAATCCATCGTGATGCAATACGCAGCGAATGGCTGTCGTCCGCTGGAGTAATTCTTTACACTCCAAACAGAATAGAGTTATCAACGGATGAAAGAATTCAAGAAATAACAACATACACGTTGTATAAGGTATTTGACAATATGAAGAGACGTGTACAGTCATGTCTTGAAGCTCGTGGTTAACAATGAATACTTCAGTGGCACTTTCCAGATTTCTCAAAAACAGCGTTAGACCATAGCAGTGATTATTGTAACTAATGTAAGTAATTGTTTAGCACATGATTGCAAAAGATAGGTGCTGAAGACGGAGGCATAACGCCGTGAATTATGTCGACAACTGCTACATGTTATGGTGCTCGCCCTGCTCTGGTCCCACAGACAGGTGCAGTGCCGGGCCTTATGCCTCGTAAGGGTCTAACCACAAATAATGGAGGTCCTTCTCAGATGTCCAGCGGAGCCAGAGGGCCTGACAATAGACCGTCTGGCCGTACCAAACAAAGACTTAAAATAATGCACTGGAATGCAGAGGGTATCACCAAAAAACGAATAGAACTAGAAAACATCTTGGCCAATGAAAATGTAAGTGTATGTTGCTTGCAATGAGAATAGATTCATCCTGATTAACAAGCCGTCTGACCCACATACCTTCTACTCGAGATCATGGCACTCTACAATTACACCTGACCTGGCGTTTCATTCACCAGACCTGGAGTGGAACATTACACGAATTGTTGGGAAACAACTTGATGGCAGTGACCATCGGCCAGTCTTTCTAACTGTAGAAAATGAACTTGTAAGTGAAAGCAGCACCCTCTCGAGGTGGAACTACAAGAAAGCAGACTGGGCAATGTACAAGCATCGCACCAGCATACTGGTTAAAAACCTGAATACTGAGAAGGACATAAATAAAGTGGTTGAAGAGTTTGGGAAATGCATACTACAGGCAGCACGAGAAACAATACCAAGAGGAGCCCGTAAACATTATAAACCTTACTGGAATAGTGAACTGGAACAGTTGCATAATGATGTGGATGTATGTAGAAAACAAGCAGAGGCCAATCCCAGCCAAGAGCACCACAATAAATATCGGCACGCAAAAGCCAAATTTCAAAGGGCCCAACTGCAGGCTAGACGGAAAAGCTGGCAGGAGAAAACAGAGTCACTGAACTTTGAAAGAGACACAAGGAAGTTATGGAGACTAATAAAACAGCTTAACGATGAGGGCACAGGGAGAAACTCAAAAATTGCGCTACATAAAGACGGAAACATCTTAAAAGGAAAGCAAGCAGCTGACCATTTTGCGGACTCATTCGCACAAGATAACAATATTGAAATTAGTCCAGAGAAACAACAGGAGATTCGAGAGAAATGGCAAAATACAGGACAGAAAGAAATTGTACATGAGGTTATGGAGACACCTATCACATTCAGTGAACTGGAGCTAGCCATATCAAAACTGAAAATGAGAAAATCACCAGGAGCTGATGGTATCTCCAATGAAATGATCAGGAACCTAGGAACAGAGGCCAAAGCAAAGCTGCTACAGATCTTTAATAATACATGGACCTTAGGCAGTGTTCCACAAGTCTGGAGAGAAGCAATCATGATACCCCTCCTAAAATCTGGGAAAGACAGTTCCATTGCCTCCAGCAACAGACCCATTAGCCTCACCAGTTGTCTCTGCAAAACAATGGAACGCGTCATCAATCACAGACTACAGTGGTACATTGAAAGTGAAAACATCCTTGTGCCACAACAGGCTGACTTTAGGCAGTGCTACTCTACAGAAGATCAGACAACCTACCTCTCTCAAGAAGTTGAGGATGCATTCCAAGAGAAGAAGCTGGTACTTGCGGCTTGGATAGATCTGAAGAAAGCCTTTGACAAAGTCTGGAAAGAAGGTCTGATGAAGAAACTGAGAAACTGTAAAGTCAATGGAAGAATGTACAAATGGGTAAAAGCATACTTGCACAACAGAAGAGCCCGAGTACAGATAGACGGTCTCAAGAGCAAGAAAGTACTATTGCGTCACGGTGTTCCCCAGGGCGGAGTTCTGTCCCCAACACTTTTTCTAATCTTCATCAATGAACTTGTTGCTAATCTACCCGATGGAATTAAAGCGGCAATGTACGCTGATGACCTGGTTTTGTGGAGCGCAAATGAACATGCATCAGTGGCCACCATATTGCTACAGAGAGCTGTAGATACATTTATTGCATGGGCGGATAGATGGTGTATCAGCATAAACACTGACAAGTGCAGCACCACTCTATTTACCCTTTCTCCGAAACAAAAGGCAGGGAGCATTCAGATAAATGGAACACCCCTAAGAGAAGATAAGGAACCAATATACCTTGGTGTAACATTCGACGACAAGCTGACATGGAGAAAACACATCAAAAAAGCAGTAGCAAAAGCCAGAAGGAAAATTGCCATCCTGAGAAAGCTAACTGGGACCACGTGGGGAGCCAGTGGGAAAATACTTAGCAAAGTTTATCAACAGAGCATACGACTACACTTGGAATACGGGTCAACTGCGTGGTGTTCAGCATCAAAAACTGCATTGCAGGAGCTGGACAAGGTGCAAAATCAAGCTCTTAGAGTCATCACAGGAGGGATGAGATCAACCCCTATAGTAGCAATGGAGAAAATGGGGAGGACACAAGCTTTAAGAGAACGCAGAGATACAAAAACACTAATACAAGCAGAAAAGTTCCTCAGCTTGCCAGGCCACCCTATGAAGAACAGATTTGAAAACCTAGCTATGGGGCGGTTGAAAAGAAGTAGCTTCATCCACCAGGCCAAACAACTCTGCAGAGAAACCATCGATCTTCCCACAGTTGGTATCCCCCTGACAACTATTCCAGAGCGAACCCCGTGGAAAGATGAACATAGAATATCGCTACAAATCCAGTCAAAAGTGAGAGGAATATTTGACAAGGAAGAACAGAACAGTGTACAGCGCAGAACAGCCACTCTCAGCTTCCTTGATGACGAATACCCACAGGACCTCTGGATCCGAGTCTACACAGATGGGTCAGCACAAAATGCTGTTCGAAATGGAGGAGCGGGAGTGTACATAGAATACCCAAATAATACTAGAGACACGGCCAGAATTCCAACAGGAAAGTAGTGCCATAACTATGATGCTGAAATTGAGGCAATCAAGATAGCCACAGAGAAATTACAAAATACCAGCCATGGTACACAACCTGCGGTGATATTGACAGATGCAAAATCCGTAATAGAGGCCCTACTGTCTGGGAAATTGCCAGTTCTGAGGACACTACTTTCTGAACTTAGCAGTCAGCGTAAGATCACCATACAGTGGATACCATCCCACTGTGGAGTCCCCGGAAACGACAAAGCTGATCGATTGGCTAAGGAAGGAGCAAAAGAAGAACAACGTGATGCACCTATTACATACCACCAAAAGAAAAGAATGATCAAATCAATCAGAAGGCCACCAAACCTTACTCAAGACGACTACCACGTTATGGACAGACCAGAACAGGTCATTCTTCTGCGCCTCAGAACAGGACACAATAGATTACGCAACCACATGTATACAAAATTCAAGATTGGTGACTCAGCCATGTGCACATGTGGTTTGGCGTCGCAGACAGCAGAGCACATACTCCAGGATTGCCCAAACTACAACATACCCAGGCGAACCTTCTGGCCTAGAGAGACAACAGTGGAGGATAAACTCTATGGACCGCTGAATGAACTAAAAAAGACTGTTAGATTCATACAAGAGACAACATTGCAGTTATAAACATATTTCAGGCGAACGAAAGAAGAAGAAGAAGAAGAAGAAGAAGAAGAAGAAGAAGAAGAAGAAGAAGAAGAAGAAGAAGAAGAAGAAGAAGAAGAAGAAGAAGAAGAAGAAGCACATGATTTGATGACATCATGTACTTCATTTTCCAATTTTATTTTCTACATACAAAATGTAGTGAGACCTTACAAACGCCCTGTATAATCATATGGCCAGTATACTTCTAAGCGTGCATGATGGGTTTCTTATTTTACTGTTATATAATGCTTACCGGTGTCTCTCCAAACTTGAATAACTGAATGAGGTTTAAGAATTTCTTGTTTTCCCATCTGTAAATAAAAATCTGTAAACAGGGATATAAGTATCTTAGTCCCAAAATAAAACATTATGTATCACACTATCATCAGCATGTGCAATGCCGATAATCGTTGGTGCTCAAGCTTCACCATCTTACACAATCACCAGAGTCGTAGATCAGCTCTGTGCTTTTGTCTCGACTATATCATGTGGTAAAACCATCCAGGTATTTACTTCTCTGCGTTCCCCGTGTTCTATACCCCTCAGTCTTGCCACTTGTCACCAAATTCTCGAGTTTATTTCTTCCCATAACATGCCAAAAAAGTGCTATCTGTCTTAGTCTAATTTCTCTAATCAGTTTACAGTTTTCATTTACTTAATTTAGCATTGCTCATTGGTTTTTCTATCCATTGCATTCTTTATATATTTTCCTCAGAAACCAAATTTTCACTGCTATTATGTTTTTCAGCTTGCCTGTTCATTGTCCACGTTTCACATCCATACAAAAGTGCGTATTCTATGTAACACTCTTTTTCTCATTGAAATTGACATATATTTATTGGTCAAAATGTTTTCCATCTTGCAAAGGGCTACCTTTGCCATCGCTATTCCTGTTCTAGTTATATATACCGGTATTATATATTTCAGTAAGTTTTCATGTATGAGAATACCCCATATGCATTAATATACTATCACGAAGTTCTTGATGATAAGTTCGTGATATGGTCGTTGTCTAGGTAACGATACTCCCGGTGTGTCAATTGAGCTATCTGTCTCACAATGCAACTCACCCCAGTAATACACATCCATCAGTCATTAAACAAGATTGAGTTGGCGCACATAATCCTTTAATACAGAAAGAACACGGACAAACGGAACATCCTTATATATCCAGAAACAATATAATCCATATAATATAAATATCCTCCTCACAACTTAACCAGCACACATCACTGTCTTCTCACGGCCTGCTGAATCTCAAATTCACAAGACAGTTAATCCAGCTACTTTCCACCGCTGGACCTCACACAATCTAATCCTTATCAAATATGTGACCCAGACATATTGCCTGGGTAGCCCTAAGTATGGCTCCACCTTACTCTAGCTACCACACTAAATAATACATCACATGCTCATAGTACACTCCCATATTGCTTACACATCAATACTGCTGAAGAGTGTCTTAACGAACTTCAATCAAAACCATTTAACAAATAAGGTGTCCAGGGTGTGACACTCTTTCAACAAACTTGAAGCAGGAAAACTTAACAGCAATCAAAAGGACTGAAGATCGGCAAATATATTATTCTTCTTTGTAATTTTCAAACGTAAACATGATGAGTAATCAATCGTCAAACACTAGCCCTTTTTTAATTTAACCTTGCCGTAATATATCTTGTCTCGTTTGGATCTGTTGCCTTTGTTCTATTCTTTTCAGGCTCCTATGACTTTCCTACTTTGGACATGGTCCTCTGCCATCTAACTTGGCCATAATGATGTCGTCCTGCTCTTCAATATTCTTTTCCAAGGGCTGGACAATTTCAATATGCTGGTTCCTTGTTGGCATCCATGATCTCACTCCCGTAACCCTTGATCAACCAAACTGACGTGATCCGCTAGTTTCTTAGTTATATCTGCGATTCTGATCGAGAGTTCCGCTCCTTCTGTTTTTCGCGTCATGAACTTAAGTCACGACTTGGCAGCATGCCCCTCCTTTTTGAAATGGTACTTACCATTTTAGCTTATCTATTAGATTGACAAGACGTAGCACAGAGTTCATGTGTCATACTTATATCATCTATTATTACTGTGAAGGAATGGTCTCCTATCAACCACCTACAGCCCTATAATTAAATTTAACAGGGCACCACTTCCTATTTACGCACTACGGTAAATGTCGTGAAGTACCAGCTCATGAAAAAGCTAGGCTAAATAAACTATAAGTTTAATCCCTCTAATGGCCCAATGGGCATGTATCGCCATCCAAATTTACAAAACCCGACTAAGGGGATGTATGTGATTGATTGGATCATATCCTTCTATATTAGTTTTGACATATAACTATTTCTTCATTTCTCTCTGTCCTGTCCCATTCGGCTATAATGTGACGCTTGTTCTTGTCCCATTTGTTCCGAGAGGTCTTTTGCTTTTGTCGCTGACGCCTTATATATGTGAGCCACAAAGACTGGCGAATCATATCATGTAAGCAGCTTATGTCATTATCACTGTAACAAGCAAATACGTCAACAACTTAACCATTTATCTAATTAATCTAACTTGAAATAGAAACCATATAATACATAATTTATATCTTTCGTTCTGACATGCGATTCATCCTTTGTATATGTCTGTACTGTTATTCGTAATTGTATGTCTGAGGTGTAAAAGTTAATCACTTTATATTTCCGTTCTCTCCGTGATTTATGTATGATACTGTATGGACTGTTAAAAATTATGTGACTAGATGAGTGTCATGACTCTTTCATCGTTTTCGAGATGAATGAATCATGATTTACAATAACCAGGTGAATGATAATTGCGTCATGATGTAACAACATTTATGTTTCGTATGAGTGGTATCATTAATTATGTACACAACTGAATGAATGATCATGTCGCGATGTGTATAAATAAATGAATGACTGATCGCGTCATGAAATAACTAACCAAATGGATGACTGAATGAATAAACAAATTAATGATTGCATGATCGTGTCATATACCTAACTGAATGAATGATTGATTTATGACGTAAATTTGCGTTTCCACTATTATGCAATGCATGTCATGTGTGAACTGATGATTGATATGGAGTATGCGCACAAATTAAATACATTTAATTAATAACTGTATTTCCTTCTAGATTCAGTCTGTTATGTTCCTCTGACATAGATAACTGGTTTCGAGATGTTCGGAGCACGGAAATCACAATTTCATAGTCCCAGTATTCATAGTGACACAATACGATTCGCGAAATGTGAATAGTCAGTCCAGTTCACCTATGTCTTCTGAGAATGCTGATTTGCTTCATTTAATCTGTCAATTACATCAGGAAATATGTATATATGTAACATAATCAATATATCATAAATATGAACTGTTTTAGTGAATGTTTTTCTGTGGGCGTCTAAAAGAGAAATAGATATTTGGCCTGCTGTATTTTATATATCCCTATGAAGATTTATAACCAAAACACAAAATATTTTAATCTTGTAACAAATAATCCGCCATGGTTTGTAAAGAGAGTAAACCATAACTATCCAAAATAACTGGATTGATAAGAGTTTATTAGCAACTATATATTCAGAGAATTTTCCAATGTTTCCTATTATAGCTAAGGCTTCAAGTTCGGTAGCCGTATAGATTGCTGTATAAAGAGAACTCTAGGACATAATGTAGTTTGCCATTAATAATTTGACAAATACCGCAGTTGTACCGTAGTTAGAAATTTCTTAATAATGCAACTCTGCTCAATTAATAACTAAAGGATATGTTATCATTTTCCATTAAAGTTAATGTTTTAAGAATAGTAATCAGGTAGAAATAGTATGTGAATTGCTGATATAATATGATCTGTGGACCAATTGATATTCCCAATTATACTACTAGTATGGGAATTTCCGATATAATGCATAATGAACATGGATCAAAAATGTATTGAATGTATTTACTGTCACGGGAAAATCCGAAAGTAATCTAATGTTAGTAATGTGTTGATGTGTCGTGTGTCATATGTCTGCATATTTCATTCACCCAATTTGCACACAATTTAATGCAACATAAGATAATATTTCTTTACATGTCGCCACACATGTTTTGCTCTGTTCCCGGTGTTGGTATAAATAAATTGTAAGGATTTTGAGAGGCAAATTGAGGTTTGTTAACCATGACGCCTCTTATTACTGGACTAGTATGACGAATAAAAGAATAAAGAAGCTGTATCAACCAATACTCTTTTTGACATTTGTATAGTGTCTTTTCTGAACGTATATTTTTCTCTTTATATGTTAGCTTTGCTGATATGCGTAATGGTATCGTTTTTCTCGTGTGTATACTATATACCATATTTGCAGTAATGAAATGAGTTTGGTATATCTGAAATAAAGATAATTGAAGCAAACAAAGACACAAGCATTTTGTTTTCTGTATTGTTCTTTGCACTTATTCAGCCAGTTTGTATAACAATTACTTGTTTGTACGCATATTTTTATGACATCTTTCTTGACTTTTGTGTACATGTTTGTAACATGTTTCTTGACGCATGTGTACCTGTCAGTAATCGCGCAATCAGTGGTGTGAGTGAGGGTGTCTTTACTTAAGATCATTATCCGGAACATACACATGGTTATGAGTATGACGTTCCACAGTTGTGTATGTCGTTTGTTCACTGTGTCAGTCATTTTTGTTGTCTCTTTGTGTGGTTTCTGAATGCTGTTATTTGTCAACGGATGAGTTAGTTTGATTGTTTGCTTTTGTATTCCACTTACGATCACGGGAACAACTTCGTTTAACTGAGAAACTAGCTGTATTGACTTTATTTACCTTATGACGTTTTTGTATTGTCGTGTTGTCTCCCTTTTTTGTTAAAGAGCAGTGTTTATTACTAGTTGAAGTAACCTGTAGTCCATTGCGTATATTCGTCTTCTTGTATCTCGTGACCTTGGGTTCTGGCGAGTACTCTGGCAATTTTGGCAGGTGTGTGTACATTTTTACAACATTTTTGTAGCGTTGGATCTTGTTTTTGTTCTGTGGCTAGGTCCGTTGTTATCACTAACCTGTCTTGTGTATTGTGCCTCGTTTGTGGGGTTGTGGAGCGTGCATTGTCTTCTTCTTCTTTCTGTCGACGCACTTGAGCTCTGGTGAGCGTATTTGTTGGGGTGTGGTCGGCCTCCCATTTCATGGTCTCTTCATGAGTGCAATCTTTTACCTTGGGAATGTTCCCAATGAGAACCCCGGCACAGGGGTTTGGTAGCACCGCTGCGTTCACTATCCCTTTGAAGTAGGGCGATTGTATATTGATCGATGCAATTCTATATCTTTCCAAAGTGCCACCAAAGGTTCTGCAGGTAACACTTTTGCCTGTGTAATCTTGATCTTTCACCAGCCTTTGGTCCACGCCAACAATAGAGGCGGCGCTATCCCTCACGCATGTGGTTGGTGTACCATTAACCCATGCTTGGTGGACCTTTAGTGTGCCAGTTTTGAATATTTGCCGCATTGGCCTCTTGTATTCGTAACTTGGCATTCCTCGTCAGAACAATCTTTATCTGTTTTCTCCGGGTTGTCATTAGTATATGGTTCTATGATGGCTGCATGTGCCTCTTCCGTATCTTCTGAGTCACTACTAGTAAATATATATGCAGCATTTGCTTCTTTCCACGTTCTCTTCATCGTACATGACCTTGAGGTATGTCCCCAGGCTAAACACGAGAAACATTTGACATTCCTTCTGTATGACTCGTATTTATTCCTCCTCTTATTAATGAGTTCTTTCAAATATGCTGCATATTCCGGGTGACGGTCACACATATCCGATGAGATGTGATTTAGCCTGCAATGTGGACATTGTGTGAAATGACCCTTTCTAGGCCTGTCTGATTCTCTATGTGTGTTCTGATACGGTCTTCTGTTTCTGTGTTGTGCAGACCTGTTACTTTTACCATACTCTCTTTGGCTCTCTACTTTTGCACTTGCACCTATCACGAGTTCTGGTTGTGTGCTGTCCGCAAATACCTCACGGTGTGCATTATAGTATGACTCACCCCTAGTTTCCATCTCAGGTATTGATTTACACTTGTTCTCAATTAGGAATGTAGCCATCACCTCAGGGACCGATGATAACAATTTATCCCTGAGCATTAGGTCGCGTAATTTGTCAAAGTTTCCATTCACTTCTGCAGCTTTTAACCATCTGTCATATAAAGATGCGGTTTCAGCTACGTAGTCCAGAAACGTTTGGTTTGACTTAGGTGTGATGGTTTTGAACTTTGTTCTTAATCCCGCTTCGTCCAGCGAAAAATGACTCAATACACGATCTCGAACATATGTGTAATTGGTCCGTAAACTTTCTGGAATCAACTCGACGACCTTTAAAGGCTCCAACCCGAGATGACGGTGAAATAAGATGGGCCACATTTCTTCTGGAATTTTATAGAATCGGACCAACAATTCAAAGTTGGCCACCCATGCTCCTATTGAATCGCCTTGTGTGAAATTTCTAATTGCTCCTTGATATTTTTTTATAGGGTCTTCTGTTTTCGATTGCAATTTGGTCTGTGCAATCTCTGCTTCTTTTTCCATCTCCAGCGTCTTAACTTTCAGATTTCCTTCAATCTCTTTGTCCTTCATTAATACCTCTGCTTCTAGCTTCATCTTCTGAAACGCAAGCTCTTTTTCTTTGTTCTCTTTCTCCAAAGTAAGTTTCTCCCTTTCCAATTCCATCTCCTTATCTCTCGCCAATAGTCTTTCTTTCTCCAACTCCATTCGAAGTTGTCTCTCTTCCTTTTCTACTGCTTTGGCTGCAGCCCTCTCCTCGCGTTGTAGATTCTGGAATTCCTTAAATTCAAGCTTCGCCCAATTCCTGAGGTCTTGGCCTGTTAATCCGGACCTTTCACCTATGTCCATAAATTCTTGAAATGTAGACATGTTTAACACAATCTTGTCAATTATATCGCTAATATAATGAACGGTATATTTGTATGTGATACAAACTCGACTGAAAACAGCAATTCAAAGTGTCAATAGCGTAAACTTAAATCCAACGTCAAGAGAATCAAACTGCTATAATTCAAAAGCAAAGCAAGAGATTTCAGTTACAAACACTGATAGGAACAAACCAATAAATTATACTGGACTTCAACCCCAGCTTACGAACTACGATACAATTAATTCGGCCATATCAACAATGAATATCAATTTCAATTTTGATAACACCCAACAGAATATTCAATCAACTCAAACAATTCATTCTGGCCTGATTCTGTATGTGATAAAATACTACATATGTTGTAGCGCAGATCTTGGTGTTTGTGCCGATGTATCCAAACTCCTGTAGTGTCGTAGGTTGATAAGACGAACAGCGTTGTTGTGTAGATCTATGAATCTGCGTCTGGTGTAAACAATCCGCGATATCTGACAAGTTCCTGTGTATTCCCGATTAAAATTCCTTCACGAAAATGGTGCTCCAGTGTAACTAGAGTAAAGCACTAAAACCACGTCAAAAGTTTGTTGTCCAGTAGCTGGTAATAGGTACTTATAGCTGACAGCTTCTTCGCCAGTAACGAATAAAATGTTGTATGTTCCTGGTCTACTAGCTGGTGACAAATCCGAACTTATAATGGCGGAGTTGACTTGCTTCTTGCATATCTGCCGCAGTAACGTATCCAAGACAAAGGAGCTGGCAACATTCGATTTCCTGTACTTCAATAAGATGAGCCCCCATGTTGCTGAAGAGTGTCTTAACGAACTTCAATCAAAACCATTTAACGAATAAGGTGTCCAGGGTGTGACACTCTTTCAACAAACTTGAAGCAGGAAAACTTAACAGCAATCAAAAGGACTGAAGATCGGCAAATATATTATTCTTCTTTGTAATTTTCAAACGTAAACCTGTGGGTAATCAATCGTCAAACACTAGCCCTTTTTTAATTTAACCTTGCCGTAATATATCTTGTCTCGTTTGGATCTGTTGCCTTTGTTCTATTCTTTTCAGGCTCCTATGACTTTCCTACTTTGGACATGGTCCTCTGCCGTCTACCTTGGCCATAATGATGTCGTCCTGCTCTTCAATATTCTTTTCCAAGGGCTGGACAATTTCAATATGCTGGTTCCTTGTTGGCATCCATGATCTCACTCCCGTAACCCTTGATCAACCAAACTGACGTGATCCGCTAGTTTCTTAGTTATATCTGCGATTCTGATAGAGAGTTCTGCTCCTTCTGTTTTTCGCGTCATGAACTTAAGTCACGACTTGGCAAATACCAACACTTTACATCTAGTGTACCAATGCATGAGCCAAAACATTGCATAGTAATCAACACAACATAGAAAAGCATTATATTTATGTACCCACAGGTCTATTAATATCTTTAAGAACCCACTACTAATTGTCCCGTAAACTAACAATCATCCACGAACATATGTTGAAGCTCTGCATCGCCCCATATAATGTATTAATAACCCACCATACTATCACACCCCATATCGTATATATTGTATATATATAGACGCACCTGTTACTAGTTTATGTGGCCTCCTGCCTTTGGTACTTCCTTGACAGCAAGTCTGCCAAGTTGTTGTCTTCGCCCCGTATGGGCATCGGCAGAAATGCATATTCCTGCAACAATATGCTCCAGAGATGAACCCGTGCGTTCTTCATCGCTGCCGAATGGATGAATGTAAGTGGTCTGTGATCCGTTTGCAGGATGAATTGTCTGCCCAACAAATACTTGGAGAGATTGTGTACCGACCATACAATTGCCAGGGCCTCACGTTCTAGGGTTGAGTAATGTTCCTCTGGTGGTGTGAGTTTTCTGCTAACGTATAGTACTGGATGCATGAGGTTGTTCTTTTCTTGCATTAAACATCCTCCGATTCCTGTCGATGACGCGTCTACCCGGAGGGTATATTGTTGATCCAGATCAGGTAGTATTAAAATGGGACAACTGGAAAATACCTGCTTAATCCTTCTCAGTGCCTCATCGCATTGCTGCGTCCATACAACTTTGTTAGGTCTGCCCTTTTTTGTCAACTCGGATAACACTGACGTGATGGCAGAAAAGTTCTTTATAAACTTATTATAGAAGTTTGCTAACCCGAGTAGGCTCATAACTTGCTTCTTCGTCTTAGGTATTTGTATATCCAGAATCTTTTCCACATTTGTATCTTCTGGTTTCAGTAGCCCGTTGCCAATAAAATGTCCCAGGAAACTTATTTCCTCATATCCAATTTGGACTTTAGACGGCTTCACAGTCAAGTTATGTTGCCTCAAACTCTCAAACAGGGATTCTAATCCTGCCACGTGATCTTCTATGTTTTTACTGAACAGGCAAATGTCATCTATATAATTGATAACATCCTTGCGTCCCTGTAACAGTATTCTCATCATCCTCACGAACGTTGCTGGTGCGTTGACTAGCCCAAACGGCATATAATTCCACTGAAATAGCCCCTGTGGTGTGGCAAACGCTGTTAGCGGTTTGGCTGTTTCACTCAGTGTTATTTGCCAGTACCCTTTCGCCAAATCCAACTTGCTAAAATATTTTGCAGAAGATATTTGCGTCAGTAAATCATCAGTACTGACCATGGGCTCCGGATCTACAATAGTGATGCTGTTTGATCTCCTGAAATCTATACACAATCGCAAGTTATTGTCCTTCTTCCTAATGATTACCATGGGGAACGAGTATGGAGAGTCTGATCTGGAAATTATCCCCATTTTTAGTAACTCTGTTATCTCACTGTCTACCGCTGCTCTGTATTGATGTGGGATAGGGTATGGTTTTACTCTAATTGGTTGTCGTCTTTATGCTTGATGTCATGTGTCACCAAGTCAGTCTTCCCTGGTATATCCGTCAGAACATCTGAATATTTATGTAATATATTTACCAGCCTTGCTTTGTCAGTACCTTCCAGGCTGTCATTCATGGACACATCTCTCCATGTTTCTGTCTGTCTCAGTGCCACGATTGGTAAGTGCATCTGCACATCATTGTCGCTTGATGCTTCTTCATCAATGACCACAGAACATGCTGTCTGACCCGCCTCCTCATCAATAATTGCTTCTGTGACGGGCTGTAAGGCTTCTGGTCGTGGAACAAATTGTCTTAGCATGTTAACATGATACACTTTGTGTTTTCCTTTCACCTCCACCCTGTAGTCCACATCCGACAGTTTACTAATAATTCTGAATGGGCCTTGCCAGGTTACTAACAACTTATTAGATATTTCTGGTAGCAAAAGTAATACCTCCTCATTATCTTGGAAAGAGATCAGTTTTGACTTTCTATTAGCATACTGTCTATATCTAGCCCCTGACATTTCCAGGGCATCTCGTGCATTCTGGCATGCGTTAATAATTCGGTCTCTAATATTCACGACCAAGTCATAAGTCGAAATCGTATTACTATCATTACTTTTCCCTGTTATTAATTCTTTCAATATGGTCATGGGGCCTCTTGGGTTTGCCCCATACAACAACTCAAATGGTGATAATCCCGTGCTTTCTTGCGGTACTTCTCTATATGCGAACAGGATAGCCGGTAAGTACTTATCCCAATCACTTGGTTGCTCTGTCGTGACTTTAGCTAATATCTGCTTAAGAGACCCGTTCATTTTTTCACAAATTCCGTTGCTCATGGGGTGATAAACTGATGTGAAAACTTGTGTAATATTCAACAGTCTGTTCACTTCTTTCATCATCTGAGAGGTAAATTGTCGACCATTGTCCGATAACATTTCGTTAGGGAAACCTAATCTTGAAAATAACGTTAGCAATTTTTCCGCAACGGCTTCTGTCGTAATGTATTTTAACGGAACTGCCTCTGGCCACCTGGTGCAGAAATCAACCATGGTCAAAATATACCTATGACCCCTGTTGGACATCACTGCTAATGGCCCAATTATGTCAATGGCCACTTTTTGAAACGGTCTGACTTTCAGATCTGTAGCTTGTACAGGTGCTTTTGCCGTCTTTCCTTGTGGATACATTTTCTGACACGTTGTACAGGATCTACAATATATTTTTATATCTTTGCTAAACCCTGGCCAATAAAACTGGGATAGGACCCTTTGCTGTGTACGCGCTATTCCCATGTGCCCTGCGAATGGAATGTCATGCTCCGTTCTCATAATCCTCTCTCTGTATGCTAAAGCTACTACTACTTGCCTACGTGTAGATTTGTCATCTGAAAACCTGCGAGTGAGAATATTGTTCTTCATTTCGAAGCACCATCTACCCTTCTTTGATTGCTTATGTTCTACTTTACTACACCCTTAGAAACATTTGTCTAGAGTAGTATCTTGTCTCTGGGAGTCGCTAAAGCTCTGTTTGAGATCCATTCCCACCTGCTCAGTTGTACTATCCTTGTCCTCAGTCTCTGTGTCTACTTCGCGTGTCATCTCTTCCTCAGCTATCGTATCTAATATTGTTTGTCTTCTAGTAACTACCGCTTTGCTTCTCACCTCATATTTTTGATACCAGTTCTCGATTTCTTCTTCTGAACATTCTTTCACTGTTGGTGTATTCCCAATAATCAGATCTGCCACTGGGGAGTCGAGTACACATGCTATCATTCTTCCTGTGATAAATGGTGTTGTCACTGTGATCTTGGCCAATGGGTAAAATTCCACTGATCCATTAAATGTTATACACTTGACCGTTTTGCCTATGTAATCCGAGGGATTTACCAACGTCTTTCTCACTCCTATGGTCGTACATCCAGAATCCCTGAGGGTTAACGCTGGCCTGTCATTTACAAATCCACGGTGCAGCTTCAGACTCCCTCCGACGTTTACTGATGACATCGCTGGGAATGGGTGCCCACATATCAGTATAGGTTTACTGGTTGTGTCGAACAGAGGCTTACATCCCTCGCAACTCTCATTGTTAAGCGTCTCAATAACTTGGGCTGCATTCGCGTGCTCATTTTTCCACTCATACATTCAAAACTGTAATAGCCTTTCCCCCCACATGTAAAACAAGTGATCTCCTTTTTACTGTTGTTCGTTGGTCCATTTGATGGTTGTGCATCACAATCTGCCATTTTGTGCTTCCAGCTCCCACAATTCCAACATCCGACATAACCACTTGGACGTCTCTTAAAATTCCCTTTTTTGTATGGGTACCGTTCTACTTTGCCAAAATGGGTGCCACGGAGACCATTGTCTTTAGGTCCTTGTTGCTCGAACCTCTGTGCTGAGTCCACACTTTTCGATCTTGGTCTAATAACTGGATTCTGGTCCTGTTTAGTGTACGCTGCACAGACTATTTCTTCACTCATTTCTCTACCAATAGAACTGTTTGGATGTGCCATCATGTAATTTTGCCCTAACTGTGACATTGTATCTATGTCCTTTGGCTTACGTTCCTCAAAGAAAGCTACTAAGTTTGTATTGCATGATGATAAAACTTTGTCTCTTAACACTAAATCTACTAATTTATTAAAATCTTTTCCTACCTCTGCAAGCTTCATCCATTTGTTAAATGTATTCTTTACTGTGTTAACAAAATCTGTGAAATCCTGATTTGTCTCTGGCCCTAACTGTCTAAACTTTGTTCTATATCCATGATCAGTTAGTTGGAACTTTGTAAGCAGACGTTGAAATCAAAATAGTGTAGTTGTTTCTTTCTTCCACAAGTAACTTAAACATCGTATCTAGGGCCTTACCTGTAAGAAATTCGCCAAGTCGCATCGCATACTCTCCCTCTGGAATACCTAACACTTTCGCTGATGCTTCGAATCTTCCCAGATAAGAATCAAGATGATCCCGGTCTGTAAAATATGGCAGTTTTAATCTCTGTGACGACTGCGAAGGTCTTCTGCTTTCCTCACTTTGACCCTTCGAAGATAGTTCTAGTTTTCTGAGTGCAATTTCCGCTTCCATCTTAATCTTCTCTTTCTCGATTAACACCGCATTTGTTTGTTTTAACTTTTCAAGTTCCAGTTGTGTGTGTCTCTCTCTTCCTGTAGACGCTTGGCTTCCATTTCAGCCTGTCTTTGTTCTCTCTCAGCTAAATTTTCTTCCTGTAGATGCTTTGCCTCGCGTTCATTATGCCTCTCCTCTCTTTCCCAGTGTTGAACTTCTTTCAATTTTGCTTCTGCAAACTCCTGTAACTCTTTACCTTTCAGGCCTATTCTTTCACCTGCTTCAATATATTCCATTAAAGTAGGCATCTTGTACTTGTGGACACGTTGCTGTCTGTCAGCCAACTATAAATATAAAGACTCTGCTGCTAGTCTTTGTGTACCTCCCTAAGTACACCACCACTAGACAGTAGAAATGACGAAAGATCACAATAATAACATATATCCGAACACAACAAATATCATATGTAAATATAACGAAAAGAAAGAAAAAGAATTATAGCATCAAAATATACACAAATCTGACGTCAGACAACACGGCTCTAGATATTGATTAGGACCCCAATTGCAATGCACGACACGCTAACCTTTTAGCAGTTTCCTTACAAAAAATATCTTAAGCACCAGAAATACCCACGTTTTGCAAGGTCTATCCTGAGTTAGATAGAGATCGCAAAAAGTGCCTATCCAACTACTACATGTAATAACATATTTTATATATAAGTACACAAACGATAACGACAGTTAAAACGATGAGAGCAAACAAAATGTCCAGATGGTTGGCCGACAAATATGTGCTTATTAATCCGTCGCCAAAAGTTCTTATTTTGCTGTTAATAGTTTTTCACAATAGGCTGGAAGTGTCTGTTGGTTAAAATTCCGAAATGTCTACGACGCTAGATTTCAAAACGACTTCTTGATTTGTTATGTGGTTCCTGAATATCACGTGGTAATCACAAGTTCCAACTGTCGGAAACGTTGACGGTAATAGTAATTATCCAAAATGTTCTTTCGATATGTTGTTACTTTCCCTGGACGTGGTGCCAACAAAGTAATAATCCAAATGTCTTTATACCTTAGTAGCGGAGATGGTCCGTAGTTGTATCAATTATGTGATAGATTCACGCTTAAAGACAAAGTTCAACATAAAAAATGACAGGAAATGTCCAACGCTTTAACTCTGTACAGTCAGTTCTTTTTGGCAACTGTATACAACCATGCCTGCGGTGATGACATGTGATTCTTCGTTGTAAAAATGTTTGCTCATGACAGAGTAATGATAACGATAGTAGAACAGTTCAACAAAGACGACCATAAAGTCTGGTTTTCGTTAAAAACAACTTGTGTATCCAGTTCTCCTCTGGAAAATTTTAGTAAATTTCCACCGCATCGGTCTTGACCCCGTAGGTCAACCTCAGTCAGTACCATCAGTACTCTGTATCACAATAATCGCCACTTAATATGTGTGTAAAATGACCGGAAACTTTTCCGTCATACACAAACACTTTCCAATTCTGCCCCAGCACCTGCTCGCTGGTGTCCCTCCCGTCCTATTAACGGCGTCGAAAAATCTTGACCAGTCGACTTGCGACCACACAGTGCGTATACCTCGCCACACACACCTGTCAATATCTTTGATTTTCAATCCTGTCTTTATCACCGATAGCGATAATGTCAATCTATGCTGACCCGATCTTGTCGCAAACAACGTTTTGTCCCCGCGACATTTCACCTGTGCTGTCAGCTGGGACAGTCTCTTGACCTATAAACACCTGCACCTGTCGTCTCAACCACGACAGTTTTTGTCTGTTCTCTCTATGTAACTAGTGACCCACCCCGTTACCCCACACTCTCCGTTGACCTGTGCCGTGTCTTCTCTAGCGCGCTGTCCTTTTTTATTACCTGTGTGCGTTAATTCTCTGACGCCCTCGCTAGCTTCAGCGATACTGTTGGTATCAAATTTACCTGTATTGACCTTCAGGTGAACTGTCTGCTAGCTTGAGTATTTACTCCCGTCTGTCTGTGTGAATTATCTGGCGCACACACAAAAGAGTTCACATTAACCTCTTGAAGCCACAAAATCCAAATTGTCAAGGGTTTCTTAGTTTGATGGAACGAAGTCACCAGATAATAACTCCTCTCTCAGCGAAGAGCCCACATATATCTCAATATTGCACGGTGTTCCTTGACCGAATGCAGCTGTCAGAAAATCTTTACTAAGCGATGAGCTCCTAGATATCTCAGATTGACAACAATGTCTATCTTGTTCTTGATCGGACGAGCTCTCAGATAATACAATATATCTCCGTCGTCCTTGACCGGAGAGCCCTTAGATAATATCACGAAGTTCTTGATGATAAGTTCGTGATATGGTCGTTGTCTAGGTAACGATACTCCTGGTGTGTCAATTGAGCTATCTAACTGTCTCACAATGCAACTCACCCCAGTAATACACATTTGTCAGTCATTAAACAAGATTGAGTTGGCGCACATAATCCTTTAATACAGAAAGAACACGGACAAACGGAACATCCTTATATATCCAGAAACAATATAATCCATAGAATATAAATATCCTCCTCACAACTTAACCAGCACACATCACTGTCTTCTCACGGCCTGCTGAATCTCAAATTCACAAGACAGTTAATCCAGCTACTTTCCACCGCTGGACCTCACACAATACACCCACACACTGGGTCTAGTCTCCACTAACTATTCAACCCACTCTGGGTTCAGGCCTCCATTAACTATCCAACACCCACTGGGTTTTAGGCCTGCATTCACAACTGGGAGAACAACACTGCAAAAGAACTGACCCACAGTCAGTCTAAGCTCCCACGTATTAGTCCACCGATCCGCTCGGCGCTAAAACATCAACTGTCCAGAAGTCCCCTGACTTCACACGAACCGAACCTCAGTCGGTCTCAGCTTCCACTGCCAAGTCAAAGTTTTCCACTGTCTTTTTAACCCTGCTGTGTAGCCCCTCCCTGGGCTCCCCACAGCATTGCACCCCAGCCTAAAACTGTCTCTCTCCCCATCCACGCTAGGGGTCTGCTCACACCCGCACCATTATTACTCAGGATTGATTGTTTTTCTGGTAGCCAGGTCACTCACCTTACTGTCTCCAACTTTCATCTATTATTGTTATTTTATGTGTGTGTGAAATACATCGGTAAAGACAGTTTTGTTCTTATAAATTCTCAATGATATTGCTAACATTCTACTTCTATTGATTAGTTTTATTTACGCTATCATAACAACATTTGTTTTGTCATTTTCCAGTTTTAAACCAAGACAGTTGCATCATCATCATCATCGTCATCGTCATCGTCATCATCATCATCATCATCATCATCATCATCGGATGCAGCAGCAAGTTAGTCATTCATTCATTCATTCACTCATTCATTCAGTAGCATGTCCTTTGCAGAACCTCGCTCTCATAACAACCTTCCGAAAAACCACTCGATCATGAGCAAGATGTCCCGCGTCCGATACACCAGCAAGTTAGGCCAACTAATTATGTTGCAATCCCTTCTGAACGTTTCTCCTCTGTCCTCTATTCTCATCAGTTCTCTTCAGCTCGGTGCTTTTCTGAGCCCTACCATCTTGGCTTCTCAGTGTGGTGTATTTTAATTCTTTATTCGACATTGGAATAGACATCAACTACCGCATGGGTGGAAAGTTGTTCAATCTCAGAAAGTTGAAAGCTAAAACCAAAACTACCAGCAACACCGTCAGAGAGCTCCTGTTTGCCGATGACTGCGCTCTATATGCCAACTCAGAGGCAGAAATGCAACACAATGTTTCAGCTTTTTCATATGCCTGTGCCAACTCCGGGCTTAATATCAACTTGGAGAAGACTGCAGTTATGTACCAGCCAGCTCCAGGGATTAATCACACCGTGCCGAATATCAAAGTGAATGGACATAAACTAAGTGTTGTGGACAAATTCACCTATCTTGGTAGCGCTGTGTCCGAAGTTGTCACAATTGATGACGAAGTGAATGCAAGAATCTCCAAGGCCAGCGTAACCTTTGGCAGACCGTACAATTAAGTGTGGGGCAGAAATGGAATAAGTCTGCAAACAAAGATGAAAGACTACAAAGCAGTTGTATTATCCACACACTGCTATATGCCTGTGAAACCTGGACTGTTTACCAGCGACACGCTAGGAAATTAAACATCTTCCACACAGTCCGCCTAAGGAAGCTACTGAAGATAAAATAGCAAGACATTATCCCCGGACACTGAAGTCCTAGTAAGAACCTCCATGCTCAGTATCCACACTCTACTAATGAAGAATCAGATTCCCTGGGCTGGTCTTTTGACTCGCATGCCAGATCACAGGCTTCCTAAACGAATCTTATACGGCGAGATGCCTTGTGGTAAACGCTCTCAAGGTGGTCAGAGGAAACGCTTTAAAGACACTCTGACAATCTCGTTGAAAGCTTATGGAATTCATCACTCCACTTGGGAGATTGCTGGCAAAGACAGGAATACGTGGCGAAGATCATTACGCAAGGGTGCATTCACTTGTGAAGCAAACAGAACTGCAAGAGCTGTGAAAAAATACTGGACAGAAAAACCACCCTCCTCCTGGAACATCAAGCATTCTTTGTCCACATTGCTAAAGAACATTTCGAGAGAAAATAGGCCTTACCAGCCATCTTAGAACTCACGGCTCCACACTTTCAACCCAAATGGATGAAGTGAATTGTCATCATCATTCGTGATGGACAAACAAGATTTAATTCTTTAACAACGTCTTCTTCTATTCGCGTCCAGTTTGCCCTCCACTATTGCCAATACTGTATCTTCATGTGTGCTATGCATCGCGTATGCGTGTACAATGTATATGATCTCACAAACAGAAATGACACAAATTGTTTACACTTACTATGCCAACTCGGTTAGTGTTGGGACCACTGGCAGCAAAGCAAATGTCAGTGCCATCACAGAATCTGCCTATCTTCACGGAGTAACCTGTAAGACAATGCACTTGTTGTACTGTTGTACTATAAGTCGCAGGATGTTCTACACATATCATTGGCTACGTCATATTTATAGACAAGAGAAGTAACGGCTGCAGCAGGGTATAATAATTAGACGTTTGTGGTAAAAGCTTCGCCTCCTACCGGGGAATGAGAATTCACTTTGGACGACAGCGCTCCCGTGAAACGGATATACATAAGATGCCAGAGGTTCTCAGCAAGGGAAAGCCCCACAGTGCTGAGAAGACTCAAATCAACGTCACCTGTGACGCATCCGAGCAACCTTCCGAGAGTCTCAGGGTGAAGATCAAGTTTCCCAATGCCACCGAGAAGGCAGAGTGGTCACGATTAGAGGACAACGACACCGACAGAACATCTTGCACGGCAAGGGAAAGACGCCCGGATGGGCCCAGCCCATAGAGAATTTTAAGAGGATAAACTGGCCGACACATTCTGGGAAGGGGAACACTTCTGACGATCAGAAACCCCCTGCCGTGTTTGCTCTGCAGCGAAGTTTTCATCACTAGGAAATAAAAACAGTTAGTTACAACGAACTCCACTATGGTTTTAATACTATTAATTTTTTTAAAGTTTATGTTAAATAATAAAAAAAAATAATCTGTCTGTGTTGTTCCTGATGAAGATTAGTATAATCGAAACATTGTTCGTTGTGTCGTAGTATTCTTATATTTATTTTATAATTTCTTTGCGCCCCCCCCCCCCCCCCCCCCCCCCCCACACACACACACCTGTGATTTATGTTTACCATAGTGGAGTTCGTTGTAGACTATGTCTGTGTTTAGTATATCTCACTTATTCGCAGGAGTTACATATACCTCACTGTTTTTATTTCCTACGTCATATTAAACGCCACAGTTCTGACAGATAAGCAAACATGACAAGATAAGACAGTTGCATATCCTTTACGGGACGTCACAGTCAACCTCAGTATGTTTTGGGTATTTGCGATTTCTTGATACGTTCTGTAGTTTGCCATTGATTTATGGACCGTTTCATACATGTGTATGAATACCAACACAATGCGGTCTGCTTCCAAATCGCCCGCAGCTGTGTTTACATGCGCGATTATAATGTTTATAACCCCTTCGACACAGAGCCAGAGATGGCAAACGATGAGCAAATCCTAAGAGGAGCAAATAGAGGTTACCATACCAACAATAGAAAACAAAATACAGTAATTTTAAATTGTAGAATAAAGACTACTCAACTATTAACTTAAGTTCAACGCATCACACATAGGAATAAGGGAACAACAAGAGTTAGAAAAATGCACTCTTGATGCTACCTTGCAAAGCTTCTTGGGAACAATTGCCATCACTGAAATAATTGAATGAGCAATACATTTACAGGTATGACATGTACTCATAGATGGAGACGAAAGATGTAGAGATGATAGTACACACTAAACAATATAGAAATTGGAAAGCTATAGTAACCACACCTGGTTTTAAACCTGTTTCTTTCAATTGACGAAAACGCCTACTGCATAAACAAGACTCTTGTGTACATGTGAGATAGCGAACATGACCTCTTAAACTTATAGGCTAGGCTTGACACATGAAGAACAAGAAGATGACAATTATGATGATGGTGACAAGGACGATGATGGTGATGATGATGATAATCCTATATTTAAGTTAAATGTTTCATACATATATCATCAGCTGTAATATGTTTGAATTCAATATACTGACCCATATATCCATATGCAGTGGTAGTTAATTTATTCTCAAGTGGACTTTTATATGTTGACTTGCTTCCTGTATTGATATCCATTATCACTACAGTGCCTAGAAAATGAATAGTATTTTTTAAGGTAACACGAAACTATCTTAACACACACACACATACACACAAACACACACACACACACACGCGCGCACACACACACACACACGCACACACGCACACACGCACGCACGTGCACGCACGCACGCACACACATACACACACACGCACGTGCACACACGCACGCACATACACACGCGCGTGTGCCCATATTTACATATATAGTCGTAATGACATATTTTGAAATATCCAGACTATTATTCTCTAACAAGTGGCATACAAACAATTCCTGTAGCAGTAACCTGATGTGACGATCTGAAGTGGTAGGACCATCACATTTTTGTAGGGCTGATGGAAGGGAAGAAAATGTGGCCAGTCATTCCCTCCCATAGCGAACAGATAATAGCTGGCACCGAACACTTATCCGCTCACTCTCAGGCGATTCTTAGCGACACATGTTCCGGTCCAATATGGCGGATAGGCTGTTCAGCAGTTGACGCCACTGGAGTGTTTTTGCTTCTGGTTATGGTTTGATTAGTCATTTTCCTCATGTTGGACTGGTAGTACATAGTTTCGAAGTCCTGCTACTGGGTTAAGTGCGTGGAGCGACACTGTGAGATGTGGTCTTCATGTGAAATAATTTAATATACGTCCGCGTTTATTGTATTGTGAACTGTAGGTTCAGAATAATAGCTGGTGTTGTCTGATGTTTGTGCAACTGCTGGTTTTCTAGTGGCTGCCGCTTCCATCGGCTGTTTCATTGATGATGAGCTGTAATTTTAGGGGCGGACTGTTTGTTGGCATTCTGGCAGCGGCCTTATGTATATATACCTGTTGGTTTGTCGGGAATGCTGTCTGTTCTATTTTTCACATGATTCAGCGAGAAAAAAAAATGTGTGTGATATTGACTAGTGCAAGAACGGAATACTATGGCGTGATCCTTTGCCGTGAAGCTGGAACCGGGAAAAATGACTAACTGTGAATAAACAAAACTGTCATCTACTGTCCATGATACCTTGTGGAGTAGGACATGGGAGGGAGGGGGGGGGTGGGTCTTGAGCCTGAGGAATTAAGGCCGTATGGCTAATGTAGTTCGGCATTCTAGCCACTCGGCCAGCCACCCCTCGAAATCATGTTAAGAGATTAAATCATGAACCCTGATTGTTCCTGTAGTCAGCAAGTGTGTGTATCTTCCGTAATAATGCACTTTTTGAATGGTTGGTTCGGAAATCCATGGACGATTTAATTTTAACTAAGAAGACCAATGCAATGATGTTCAGATTGTCTCATCACCATCATATACCATGCCGATAAGCGTGGGCGGTCATGTTTCGCCATTTTACACGATCACCAGAGTACATTATTATTATTTTTACTACTCATTTTTAGTGTTAAAATATATTGTATGGTGCATTCTCATCTCATCGCATCAGGTTTCTCTTGCACCTTACGATGTCGAGGTGAAGCATAGACAGCGCCAGAGAGCCCCTGTATGGGCTTCATATTTCGAGGTTCCCATGGTCTCTGTAATTCCTTCTATCCATCATTTACGTGGCCGAACTCTTCCAAGTCTGTACATCATTGCTTGTTGAGGTATACTGTTAGTTGGTAATCTAGTTATATGACCAAACTATTTAACCTGCTGTTTCCTGATAAAATCTAGCGCATCATGCATTGTCTGTATTTAAACAAGCGTTCTGTGTGTTCAGCACTTTTTGTACTTGGGTTTTACAGAGAATTGCTTTCTCGTATTGGAAATGTGTGCAAATTCATACAAACAATAATATACAGCAATATACAACAAGAGGAAATGTAAAACTGGAAGTTGTAAAAGTGTGTCAGTTGTTTGTAAATAGCGTGTTCCAATCTGGTAGTTGAAGATTAGAAGGCTGAAGGAATTTATCAGATTGTTTTGGAAAAGAGGACGCCATGGCATTTATTGACAAGAAAAGCATGTATTCAGGATGCAGTGGAAATGGGCATGTGTTAATAATTCTCTCCAGAGCCATTGCATTCATGTGGGTAGGTGGGTGGGTAGGTGGGGGTGGTTGGGGGGTGGGTGCAATATCTCAATTCTGAATGTACAAATCACACGACGAATGCTGGGAAAAAACAAACAGGTGTGTCTCATTCACCCTGGTCTGTAATTGTCATTTTGTTTCGCCAATCAGTTTGCATAGCTTGTATTAGAAGTGCATTTCTTAGTAAATTTCCGATATAAACAGCAGTTAATTTATTCATAACAAAGACTACATCCTAGTCGGTATGTTTTATTACCTTCTGACATAAGTACTCCAGGAGCACCCATTACAAACACTGATGACTGAAAAAACACAAAAGGAATCAATTATTATCTCCATTACAAATAATACAGTGTCGCTATCACTGGTATTGGTTTGACAAGACTCAAATTGCAACCAGTTAAAAACATAGAATATTCAGCCGTTTCTACATATTTATTATTTTTAACAGAACCAGCGTAATGAGTTCTAAATTAGCCAATCACATCCAGTATTTATCAGCAGCCTAAAAATGTCAATAGAATAGTAAGTGGAAAGGAAATTGGAAAGGTAAATAGAAACGTAATTGGAAAGGAAAATAGAAGGTTGAGTAGACTCACAGTGGTATAAAGTGGCAGACTTCCACCTACACTAGACTACGAACGAACGAACGAACGAACGAACTTTATTTTAAAAGGGTAACAAATTGGGCACGCAGACTACAATATATTGAGACGTTGCACATACACTAGACTACAATATATTGATATGTTCCACATACACTAGACTAAAATATATTGAGATGTTCCACATACACTAGACTACAAAATATTGAGATGTTCCAAATACACTAGACTACAATATATTGAGATGTTCCACATACACTAGACTACAATATATTGAGATGTTCCACATACAGTAGACTACAATATATTGAGATGTTCCACATACACTAGACTACAATATATTGAGATGTTCCACATACACTAGACTTCAATATATTGAGATGTTCCAAATACACTAGACTACAATATATTGAGATGCTCCACATATACTAGACAACAAAATATTGAGATGTTCCACATACACTAGACTACAATATATTGAGATGCTCCACATACACTAGACTACAATATATTGACAAGCTCCACATACACTAGACTACAATATATTGAGATGTTCCACATAACCTTTGACTACAATATATTGAGATGCTCAACATTCACCAGACAATATATTGAGATGGGTTAATAGCACAAAGCCCTGCAGCCTATCATTTCCATAAACATATCTTGTACTCATGCTGACCATCATCTGTAAAACAAAAACTGTCATTTACTGCCTATACAGTAGTTTGTGGTGTATGGGAGGAGGTGGGGGGGAGGTCTTGAGCCTGAGGAATTAAGGCCGCCTGGCTAGTGCAATCGCCGCGAACTGTGCAGGTTAGGATCTTCTTGTTGCCCCCGACATAAAAAAATCCACACTTTACCGAGGATTCGAACCCGGGTCTACCGAAGGAAAATCCGGCATTCTAGCCACTCGGCCAGCCGATGGACCTCAATAGGCATATTTGTTGAAACATAATTCTGCCCTTATTTGGATTGAACCCTGGTCTTCTGTGTCGCTACCCAAATGCCCTATTCATAGAATGCTGTGGATTTTACGATGAATAAGTTATTTGCTGTTGCTAGAATGAACAGTTAAGTAAACAAATAAAGAGGACCCTAAGAAATTAGAAATGAAACAAACATATTTACAAATTTAGATATAAATTAAACAATTAAAAGATATGGTCACGTGCAAGATTATACAATGGCATGATCCTCGTCTCAACCAGATCCTCTTAAGTATCATATATTAAACTATACTAGATCAGGAACAGGAGATCACATCCTCAATATGCGTTTAATAATAGAGAAGTGCGGAGAATTTAATGTAAACCTATTCTCATGTTTTGTGGATTATTCAAAGGCATTTGACTGTGTACAATATCAGAAACCTTGGTAAATCATGAGGAATATGGCATTTCCACCACATGTAATACAACTCATAAGAATGCTCTATCTAGACCAACAAGCAGCGGTTAGAATAGATGGCGAGACATCAGATTAGTTTGACATCAAGCAAGGAATCCGTCAGAGATGTGTGCTGTCCCTATATTTGATTAACCTGTACGCCGACAATATAATGAGCAATGTAAGAGATGATATAAACAGGGAGCTATATGATGCCCTAAATATCAGCTGTCATGACATACCAGAGATTCGGTATGCTGATGATACAGTATTGCTATCCACAACACAGACTGGTATAGAAAACCTAATAGCCTCAACCCAATCGAATAGTGAAAATCGCATCTTATATCTTAACATAGCAAAAACAAAGATACTGCATACAGATGAAACTACTATGGAGAAAGAAATATATGTTAATGAGGAAAAATTCGAGGTAGTGGAAAATTTTGAATATCTTGGGTCATTGATTACCAACAACGGTGACACAATGAAAGAAATTAAACGACGACTATCAATTGCTCTTCAAAGACTAAAACAACTGAATAAATTATGGAATGGGACAGACAGAACTACAAAAATTAGATTTTTAAGAGCATTCATCTTTCCCATTGCAACATACGCCAGTGAGACCTGGGCACTTACTAAACAAGCTGAACAGCACATAAATGACTGTAGACTGTAGACTGTAAGGTAGACTGTCTACTGGAACATTTAACAGATGTGAACAAAGACTTGTCACATTACGTGTCACATATGAACTACCTTGATAGCAGTCACCTGTCAGGTCAAGAATTTTAGTCTAAATATTGGCGTGAAAATCCGGAACATGGGACATCACAATTCCGGATATACTCATAGTTCTCTCTTAACATCCACATAACACAGTTACATATTATGTTAACAATTTGAGTGGAATTCTATTTGAGAAACTCAGGTTTTACATCTTGATATGAATTATGTTCAAGTGAACAAAATATGCTTACTGAAAATTGATTTAATGACTATGCCCTCACAAATGACATGCGTGTGTTGGTAAGACTGGGCGAAGACCAACATTTAAAGACTGACTAGAACCTTTCCGTCTGTACAGACGTTAGTTTAAAAATGGAGATATACCTCTCCATTGCACACAGCCACGGATGACATGTGAGACCATGTGTTGCCCATGCAGCATGATCCCTCTCTAGGCCCTGCTAGTTTACTCCAGAGAAAAGGTACTATAGTGTGTGTGTGTGTGTTTTTTTTTTGGGCCCCAATATAAACATCCATATCTCAGTAACCAACTGAGGGAAAATTATGAGACTTAGTATATAACCTTATCATTATGTCCACCCAACAAAAAATTTCTTGTTCTAGAGATTTTACAGCAGATTTCAAAGTTTGTTTATATGCGGTATATAATTTACGGGTCTCAGATGAAGTTCATAATTTTAAATGTATTACAGCGTAGCCAGACAATCAGCGTTCAATGTTGAATATTGTACGTGTTTTGAAGGGATTGGCATTATGCCAACTCCCCGCGTTGTTCAAACTAGGACTGTTCAGAGGTGTCTCAAAATGGGGGTTATTTCATGAAACCTGATTAATATGTTTTTTTTTTGTTTTTTTTAAAAATATCTTATCGCTAACATTGAAATGTGTGAATATTTTTCAATGGGATTTAATGAGAAATTGTACACTTCAAAGAATCGCTATAAAGTTGTACACATTTTTTTTTATCAAGAAGCTGATCGCAGGAAACTGTTTTATACTATTACAAATTCCGAAAAAAAGAACAGTGCATGCATTGGGTTTGAGTAAACGGTAATTTCGTCGATAGGTGCAAGAATCTGGAATTAAACCACCACGCAATAACAAAATGGTAGGTAGAAAGATTATTGTAGACAGCTTTGACAAAGATGTCATAATGCGAGCTATTATAAAAATGCTTTAAAAAGTCTCTTAAAATTCGACAGGGTCGACTTCATTGCACCGAGTTCTATCCCATATGGCTCGGTCCCTTTCCGCAGCGCGGAAAGCATCGCACAAAGCACGAACTCCAGCAGCTCTAGCAACGACCCACAGAAGTCTCCGAAATATTTAAATCGTGAACAGAAGGATGCGGCCCGGAATCGAACCCACGACCTTTGGAGCCCGAGTCAAAAGGCTTGACCACTTCGCCACGGAGACTCTTAAAATTATAAAAATTTTGGATTTTATATCCAGGATTATCCAGCATTATAAAAATGCTGGATGCTAAAGAAATAGTGACTGTAAGAAAACTTAGGGTTTGGTTCAGAAAGAACAATAACATAGAGCTATCGAAAAAACAACTTTGTGGAAAATTATAAGGACATTATCTTCACTATTTGAAAGTACAAAGGCGGTAGAAATAATCTTTGCGAGCAACCGCATTTAGGAGCCATGAGATGCAGATACCTAAGTGAAATAAGGGAAATGAGCAAAGAATATTATGGCATAGTGTGTTTGGATGAAATGTGGATCAATGCGCACCACACAAGTGATAAGGAATGGCAATCAGTGGATGGACAGATAAAGCGATATGTGCCCAGTAGTATAGGACAGCTTTTGGTCATGGCCCATGCTGGAAATACGCATAATGGCTTACAACAGAATGCTGGGCTCGTGTTCGTATCAAAGCATACAGACAATATGGATTATCATAATAAGATGAATGGTAATGTATTTAGAAATTGGCTCGAGAATACTGTGCTTCCATCCCTAGATAGACCGTCGTGTCCAATTATGGACAATGCATGATATCAATGTTGTTGCCCAAGAAGACAAAATACCTACAGCATCGAGCACAAAGGGAGCAATAAAGATATGAATCCGAATGGAAAACATACCATTTCCAGAAACGTATTTCTAGCTAGAATTGTTGTCCCTTGTAAAACAGACGCCAAAAAGCAAGAAATATCAAATCGACAAGTTGATAGAAGAGCATCGTCATGGGTGCTTGAGACTTCCGCCGTACCATTCTCATTTTAACCCTATAGAACTTGGGCTAAAATTAAATGACAGGTGGCAGCTGACAATACTATATTCAAATTGTCTGACGTCAGGATACTAATCCAGTCCGCGCTATTAAATATTGATAAAAGTTACTGGAAAAATGTGAGGACCATGTGTTGAAAGTGGAAAAGGACTATTGGAGAAATGATGGATTGAATTTTATGCAAACGAGAGCAGTCATCAACCTACTGGAATCGTCCGACACAGATTAAGGTCTGAGCAGATCGCAGACATTAATCCACGTGCACACCAACTGGGATATTTTGCTACAAATATTCAGAAGACTTGCAGGCCATAAACATTACAGCATCATCATAATGTCCAATGCCAACAGTTTGTATGCAACAGTGATGACTTTTCAATTCCGCAAGCCCTCAGCCGTGACAAACAAGTGTATTGAAAAAAAAAAAAAACAACAACAACAACACACAGACTAAATGTATTGACTACCAACAGAAGAGTAATATTGCGGTGGAAACTGACATATTGTGGCATAACAAGAGTCGTGAGAGCAAACACGTTGTCAAATTAGGGGACAACACACGTGCATACGAATCAATCTATAAACTTCAATGAAAAGAGGACCAACATCTTGGTCGTTAAGAAGAAAGCCCACTAAAGAGACACTTGACAACTATTTTCATGGTGCAAAACAGGTAATCATGTTCCGTCTCTGAACGGTAAACAGCAGCGTAGACAATCTTTCACGAAGACTCAAAGCGGGTCTGTCACCCATGTGTACGTGTGAACAAACTACACAGACAGCTGAACAGATCCTTAAAAATGGAAACATGATGACTAAATTGCGGTATCATTTCTGGTCACTCCATACGCACATTAACGCACAGCTATTTGGAAGCTTTCTCGAACTGAATATAAAAAGCTAGCACGAATACTTGTGTACACATTATTAACCAGCAGCTGAAGAAACAAGAAGGAAATGAAAAATAAGGTAAGAAATATATTCCTTCTACTTTCCTGTCAATTTACAAATTATTTACCCCATGCCTCTGTAAATTCTCTGTCTTTTCTAATATTACACATTGCACCCGTCTCGGGATTATCCGTGGTGAAGTGGTCAAGCCGTCTGACTCGGGAACCGAAGGTTGTATGTTCGATTCCGGGCCGCGTCCTTCATTTCACGAGTGCATTTTTTTCGGAGACTCCTGAGGGTCGTCGCTGGTGGTACGGAGTTCGCGCTTTGTGCGACGCTTTCCGCGCTGCGGAAAGAAACTGAGCCATATGGGATAAAAACCCGGTGCAATGCAACCGACCCTGTCGATTATAAGCTACTTCTTTCATTGCACCCACTCCCATACTAATCCGGATATGCCTTGTGTGTCATCTGAATTGGCGGGGCTTTCATTACTGTAAACATAAATTTTTGTAGCGAGAAATCACTAGTTTTTCAGCAAAACATCAAAGAAATGTCGCCGCTTTCGATGATTTAAGTTGCTTTTTTACCTATCAAAGACATATTCCTTGGGTGGGGGTAAATATAAGACGGCTGAAAAAATTTCATAACGATGCAACAGTTTTCAAAATAATTGATCGTGAATGAAGGCATTCTTTTCGGGACATACTATACAAATATGCTTGGAACATGACAAGCTGCAGACCTGCGGGATCAGCAAAGAAATATTCTATCTGTCAGCCTGTCGTAACTTCCATCCTAAACTAGTTGAGTTGAGTTGATGTGAGTTGAGTTGAGTTGAGTTAAGCCAAGTACCGACACCACTGCACTCGGGACATTACCATAAGTGCTCTGTCCTCATCTTCAACAGCCAGCGAAGGGTTCCAATAGTAATGGTGCCCGTTGCAGTCTCATTATATGTCCGTCTTGCTTTACTTCTGAATGACGACTGTCGACCAGATCCTCTGGCCACCCCTTGTTGCTGTGTTCTCTAGAGTCTAGACTATGATAGTCTATCTGTTCGTCTGCATTAATAACACTTTCCCAGATGGCCTTTACCACATCTGCTTCATGCATCATGCATCAAAACACTCCTTAATGATGCAGCACCAGACAATCTGTCTGCCTGTTTATTTACAGCCACACCTGACTGTTATGGAGAAATGATACAGCACATGTTCACACCAGCGACTTCTGAGTCGATGCATGCCATTCTGCACGAAGCATGGATGTCTTCACCTTTGCCAGCATGATTTGTGAATCAGTTACAATAACAACATGCATGTACAGTTTGTTCTCCAAAGAGCGGCAAAGTTGCATGAACAGCCTCAACCTCCATTCTAAGACTTGAGGTTGTGTTGTCATATGCCAAGCTTTCCTTTACCAAATATTACCCATTTTCGTTTGCTATGAATATCCATTCACTTGTTTTGGTCTCTAAACAGAGCCATCGGTACAGATAATCACATCGCCAGAACGAGAGCAGTCATGAATTAATTGCTGAATTTCAGCTTCCGTTGCTCCTGCTGGCCACTCCCCACAATCACGACCCACTGTGATTATAATCTAACACAAGTCTGAATTTCTAATCGGCACTCTGATTAACTTCTTGCCTCAGCCAATCTTCTCAAGTGTGCACGCTTCTGTGATGGTATCTTCTGTCTGAGCCATCCATAAACTTCCTCTAGCAGCCTGTAGCCCTTGACTGCATCCAGGGAATCATACAGGAGGTGTTCCTTGTCTGCAGCTACCTAGAGATATGACCTTGCCTGCAATACCTTGCGTCTGTCCGCAATGGTCGGAAAATCCAGGATGTATAGCATACACACTATTGTGATGTCCCTTGTACATCCCATAATTGCCCTCTGGGCTTCATTCTGTATGCGCTCTAGTTTCACCAACTGACTCTTTGAGACAGTGAGCATTCCCAGTCTATACTCTACTGCCTCGATGCTTATGTCGTCCCTTCTAAGATTAACACAGCAACAGCAAAGACTCGTTGAAATATATTAACAAATGAAAGGAACGTTCTCACCTTGTAACTGCGAATTAAATACCAAGACCGATGGCAGTCGTGTGAACAGATTTAGCCATTTATTAAATGCGCTTCAGAAATCACATGGGATGACCGACAAAAATATAAATTTATGGATTCATTTTAGATTCGGTTCCCGATTCCACTCTGTTGACATTGACGCTCAGTCTTTTCAAATTCTCATTGAGTCGTCTTTTCCAACAATACAATCTAGGTTGATCTTGGCCGGGTCCATTTCATTGCATGAGTTTCTCATTCACAGATCATTCCTCTCTTTCACCGTTTACTTGCCGAATCCTGCAACCATCTCTTCGTTCAGAATTTATTCCTTTTTCACACGGATCTTTCAGAACACACAGCTGCTTGATGTTGTAGTCTCATAGCGTCTCCCGTTCTTATCCTATGACGTGTTTATGTTCCTATTGGTTTCTCCTTTTTGTTTGTCCACTTTAGTGTCTCTCTGGGAAAACTCATTTTGCTTTTGGTGGCGTGTGCCATCATATGGCATCTACTACTGAAATCGTCATGTGCTGAAAATAATGTGAATAGCATTTTCTGCTCCAGTTGCCGACCAAGGCCCAGAGCATGGTCTGCCCTGCCATGACATTTAGTCTTTAGGATGCATTTCCTCGCAAAAGGGTAAGGCTTGTACCCTCCCATTTGAGCTCATCCGATTAAAGGCGTTGGCACAATGTGGGGTGTCGGGTTTGGTGAGCGGCGTCCAACATTCGGCTTGCAATATAAAGCAGGTTTGGTTTAGTTTAGTTTAGTCGACGGATCAACATCACGGCACACGGGTGTAACCCATAAGTGCTCCTTTCTACTCCTAGCCCAAACCTAAGTCCGGAGAATCTCAGCTCAGTGCACGAACTCCGTAGCACCGGCGAGGATCCTGAAATACTTTGGGTATATTCAAAACTCCAAATTTTACCCTAGCAGCCCCGTTAGGAAATTGGACAGGTAAATAGAAACGTAATTGGAAAGGAAAATAGAACGTTGACATAGCAGAGTCCATGGGAATATCGATATATGAAGCCCATAATCGGGCACTTTCACGATGTTTATACTTCACCTCAACACCGCAAGGTACAAGAGGAACATGATGAGATGAGATGAGCCGATGTTAAGCTACTCTTTTTCGATTTCCAAATGCCAAGGGATGTTTTACGTGCGCAACAGTACACACGGGCGCCTGACCTCACTACCCAGGGACAAGGGGAAATCTTTTACTAGAAGTCTATGTGAAAAAAATCCCGGCATTCACCGGGGCTTGAACTCGAGATCTCCAGAACACCATACCTCGAGACCACTCATCCCCCCTCCCCCATTATAGCATTATATAAAGCAGGTAGTACAGCCCACTGACATACGGTAGCTCAGTCATATCAACAATAATAGAAGACTAAACAGTTATATCGAACGAACGAACGAACTTTATTTTCAAAGGGTCAAATTGGGCACTTAGGCCCGTCTTACATTCGGTTCTTCCAATCTCTCATCTTTCGTACATCAATTACATTTGTGCATGTTACATTCACATAGGAAAAACAATATTGTCCAATGAACGTTGTCAACATAAACAATGCATATTACCATGCACACGCACATGCATAAACATACGCATGCATACAAACCTGCAAACATACCTACATCATTAACACAAACTATCAAAGTTATGCACCCACTGCATAGCACACAATATCAACAATATCAATAACATGATATCAACAACATGATAAGAAAATTCAGTCATATCAACAGTATTCGAAGACTAATGTGCCACATCAACAATATTAGAAGACAACAACACAATTAATTAATAAGCCTACATTCACATTTCACATACCTTGTCTGAATCCACTGAGAAGCCAAGCGATGCCACGCCATTGTAGTATTCATATTGATTGCCAATTTTCCTAATATAATTTATCCTCCCACTACTTTCATAAAATTCGTTAACATTCTGAGTGATCTGGCAATAATAAGAAACATACATATTAGCATATAGGAACTAACATATATATTAAGTAACTAATTACATATACTTTATCTCTCTCTTTACTCTCAATCTCTCTCTCTCTCTCTCTCTCTCTCTCTCTCTCTCTCTCTCTCTCTCTCTCTCTCTCTCTCTCTCTCTCTCTCTACATACTCACACAATCACCACATATAACACACACACACACACACATATATATATATATATATATATATATATATATATATATATATATATATATATATATACATATATATCATCATCATCATCATCATCATCATCATCAAGTGCCCTGCCAACTGGCGTTGGCGTTCATGGCTGTCCACAGATCTCGGTCTTTAGTTTTCTGGATCAACTCTGCTGCTGATATTCCTCCATGCCACCGTTTCAATCCATCCAGCATCATTTCTCTTGGTCTGCCTCTGCCTCTCTTCCCCTCGATCTTTCCAGTTGTCACGATGTTCTCCAATGCCTCTCTTCTCATTACATGACCAAAGAAAGCTGTTTGTCTCTTTCTTATTGTTGTATATAGTGTTCTAGTTTCATTAGCCTGTTTCAGGCAGTCGTCGTTAGTTACTCTGGCAGTCCAAGGAATTCTCAACATTCGTCTCAGGAACCACATCTCTGTTGCTTCTAATTTCTTCTTAATTTGTTCATTTACATTCCAAGATTCACTGCCATACAGCAAAACTGGTTCTACATAGCATTTCAGCACTCTCTTTCTTACACTCAGTGATAGTGACCTATTGCACAAGATACTCTTCATTTTCTGAAATGCGGCCTTTGCCTGCCCTATTCTGCTCTTAATCTCTGTTGTACATCTTCCATCTGATGTTATAAATGTCCCTAGGTATCTAAAATTATCCACTTGGTTAAGAATTGTTCCTACTATTTCTATGTCACATTTTGGTGTCACCATTTTCTTTGATATCACCATTGTTACTGTTTTCTTGATATTCAAGGAGAGCCCTTTCCTTGCACTCTCTGTTATTACAGTGTCCAACAATTGTTGTAGGTCTGTTGATTTATCTGCCACCAATACTGTGTCATCTGCATAGCGTATATTATTTATATTATAACCTCCAACTAGTATTCCTGGCATCTCTTTGATCTCTCTCATTATTACTTCGCTATATAGGGAGAAGAGATCTGGTGACAAGACACATCCCTGTCGTACTCCTAGCTTTCTGTGTTCGTAACTACCCTCTTTATTTCCAATTTTAATTGCTGCTACTTGGTTCCAGTAAATATTCTTTATTATTCTTAAATCTTTCCCATCAATGTTGATATCTTCCAACATTTTAATCAGCTCATCATGTTTTACTTTATCAAATGCCTTAGTATAATCTATGAAGCATAAATACATGTCTTTCTGTTTCTCTATTGACTTTCTATTAGTGTCCGTGATGTATATATTGCATTGTTTGTGCCCTTTCCCTCCACAAATCCATACCGTTCTTCACTAATTTCCATTTTTATTTTCTTTCTGGTTCTTCTCATTATGATTCTGAACAGAAGTTTAGTGATATGGTTTATGAGGTTAATTGTGCGAAAATCTTCACATTCAATTGCTCCTGGTCTTTTTGGTATAGCTATAAATACAGATTTCAGCATATCACTGGGTAGATATCCACTGCTGTAAATATCATTAAACATTTTGGTTAATATACTCCAAATTCTCCCAATACTTCTAATTCTTCTACTGTGATTTCATCTGGTCCAGCTGTTTTTCCTTTCTTCATATATATATCAGCGACTTCTTCTTTTGGAAGAGGTGGGCCTTCTAAGTTACTTTCTTCTGTTAATTCTTCCCTTTCTCCATTATATAAACTCTTTTATATACTCATTCCACCTCTTCATTATATCATCTTCCTCCAATAATATCTTTCCTGTTTTTGATTTCAAACACCCTGTATTTATTCTTATTTTTCTTCCCGTGAGCTCATTGATTTGTCTGTGCATATTGTTTGTATCTTTAATGGCATTTAATTCAATTTATTTGCACTGCTCATTTAACCAACTTTCTTTTGCCTTCCCACATTTATCTTTTATTTCTTTATTTATCTTAGCGTATTCTTGTTTTATTTGGTTATTTCGGGATTTGGGGTATTCTTGTTTGTCATTTTTACTCTGTTTTCTTTTGTCCATCAGCATTAAGATTTCTTCATTCATCCATTTTTTCTTAGCAATTTGACTTCTCTCCGGTAATATTTCTTTGCTAGTTTGATGAATGGAGTCCCTTAACATTTCCCATTGTTCATTTATACTCTGTATTTTAGCTATTGCATTGTACCTATTTTTCACAGTCACTATCTATTGTTCTTGAATTTCTTTATCTACTTTCAGAACCTCTTTATTAAGTCTCATGTTCCTAACCATTTGTTTTCCTCTCTTTAATCTTACTTTTATTTGTCCACATAGTGGTACATGATCCCTATTACAGTCATTGCCAGGCATTGTTTTTACATTAATTAGAGCATTTCTAAATCTTTTATTAATTAGTATGTAGTCAATTTGGTTGCGTATTTTCTGATCAGGCTTTTCCATGTGTATAGTAGTCTTTTATGGTGTTTAAACCACGTGTTTCTAATTATCTTATCATTGATATTTGCCCATTCTATTAGCTTTTCCCCTGTGTCATTTCTTGTACCTAAACCATAATTCCCCACTACATCTTCCATTTTCCCCTTTCCTACTTTTGCATTAAAATCTCCAAGTATTATTTTTATTTCCTGTGATACAATTTGAGCCATCGCCATTTCTATTTCATCGTAACAGTGTTGTATTTCTTCATCACTACTGCTTGTTGTTGGTGCATATACTTGTATAATATTTATATCTATTAGTTTGTCTTTGATTTTGACCAAAATAACTCTATCTGAAATACACCAGTATCCATTAAGTGACTTGGCTGTTTCTTCGTCAAGTATTATTCCTACACCTTTTCATGTGTATCACCTCCAGAATAAATTATTGTGTGGTTGTCAGCTATAATTTTGCCCGATCCTTTCCATCTCATCTCACTAACGCCTAGTATATTCATATTCATGCTATCCATTTCTCTTAGAACATTGTTCAACTTTGTTAGCTCATTTAATGTCCTAACATTCCATGTTCCCACTCTAACTGTATTTATTTTATTTATGATCTTGCCATCAGTAGCTGTATGTATGTATACATACATATATACATATATATATATATATATATATATATATATATATATATATATATATATATATATATATATATATATATATATATATATATATATATGAAGCAGCGCCAAATTGACACACCATATTTGGCCTGTTTAAGCAGAAAAATCTGGCCACTACCCGGGAAAAAAGCTAAACAGTTGCGGTCCATCAGTCTCAGTACTGTTTGTGCGTTCTTGACGACATGCCTACATCACGGAAGAGTGATCCGCGTTGTCTATGTTAAAACCGAGTAGCTAATAATTGTAATGTGAGAGCTCTCATGTATTTCTATTGGTGTCGCAACTATTCCTATATTTTTTGTTTTGTCGCATATACTTTACAGGACATCGTTGTCAACATCAGAATCTTTCAGCTGATTGTTGATTTTTTGGCAAGATTACGCTTAGTAGTTTGCCATTGCTTTCTTAGCTACCGGCTCACATACCCCGTAAGTTACCGACGCGGAGAGAACCGCTACCGATTCTCGCACACGTCACGTTACTAACGAGAGTATAGGGATTACGGAGAAAGTCGTGTAAACCCAAGACCAGGGAGACCCGCTATTCCTTTATAAGGCGACCTATTTTTATTGTTGTTGCAACTATTCCCTTGTAAGGTGACTTATTGCTGGTGGTGTTACAATTCTTGGTGTATGTCTCCCATTTTAATGTTACTGTTGTTGGTGGTGTTGCAATTGTTGCTAAAATTTCCCTTGTCCAGGTGTGTTAATATATGTTGGTGTCAAAGTTTCCATTGTTAATGTTTAATGTTAGACTACCATTGTTTGTTGTTATTGGACTTCGAAATGTGTATGAATATCAGTTGACCCTGAAGTTGAAGAATGTTATAAATAAAGTGCTCCTTGCGTTCTAAACTTGTGTTTAGGTTTTGTAATGTTAGTTTTTGCATACACTGTTGCTATTGCTGCCTATTAGTTTAATCGATTGTCTAGGCTAAAACATAAAATATAGTCCCAAGCTCTGTCTCTAGAATCCTTAAAAGCTTTCCTTTTCCTTTCCCTATTCTTGGAAATTGGGGGAGGTGAGAGATTTTCTCTCTCTTTTTGTTCTTTTTCCTCTTTGACACGAATGCAGTCAGAGTTGCACTCTTTACCTTACATCACCGTAAAGGTTATATGATGGTAGTAAGCACTCTACTATTTATATTCTATTTTCCGCCTAGGCTTCATATACATATGAAGGTGTTAACGAATGTGAATAAAAACATCGATAGCACTCACTGATTCGTTGTTTAGATCTGTGTAAGTACACCTCCCGAGCATAAATGTGAACGCGTGTACAGATGTGTCTTTCCAATTTGGGCTGCACACCTGGTATAAGAGTATACGCATGAAAGATACATACACGCTTGCATGCTTCAATGTATATTTCCTAGGTGACAAGGACAATAAATTAAACACGCAAGAATTTAAACAGTAAATGAGTCGTGTGGAAAACAAAGAAAGAAGAAAAATAGAAGTGGCAACGATGAAGCATAAATAACACACACACACACACACACACACACACACACACACACACACACATACGCATCGTGTTACACACCTTGAGGTGTATTTGGTATGTGGTGCTAATTCCTTATGTTACAGAACAATCGGCACTCGATAGTTGATGCGATCAATATGGCGCCTGCTACTTTCACAACCCAATGAATGAATCACCCCCCCCCCCTCCCCCCCCCCAAAAAAAAAACAAAACAAACGAGAAGTATATTGTGAGCTTTACTAAAACATGACTACAAGAGACAAATTGAACGTTGCGGCTAAAGCCTTTGTCAGCACAGGACAAACAAATACAAACCTACATGAAACACACTATGACAATATAAAACTAATTAAATGTACTTATATGATTATGTATCCTTGCTTGGAAAGACTGACACGCGTAGGGCTCCAGTGGATTAATAGACCGGATGTATGGTACACGGGTCAAAGGTCAAGCGGGAGGGGAGTGGGGGTGAAGAAGCGTCCATGTGTGCGGAAAAGTGAAAATTAGGACCGGCAAAGATGTCTCGGATGCAGTTCACAATTAGCAATTCTCGTTAAGTCCTCGAAACACAGCTGCGGAAGATTACATTGCGTTGGTCCTCACAGAGGGGCATGAGTCGCGGTCATTCAGAAAACGATAGCAAAACACTGAACGCAAACCTGCCAAGAAAGTTGACTGCGAGTCCTATAAAGGACCTGCACGTACCTCGATGGTGGACTATAAGCTAGGGGGTGGGCGGGGGTGGGGTAGGGAGTTAAATGAAGCTTGTTGGACATTGAGGCCGTGACCTCCGAAGCGAAGTATGCCACTCTGTACGAAGCCTGCCTGTCCTCACCCTCCTCAGCATGCTTTCTGAGTCAGTTACAATCACAATGTGTGTATGTATCGTGTTCTCCATCCAGAGGAAATCTGCACTGACCGCCTCCACCTCCATTCTTAAGCTAGATGCTGTGGCATCATATGCCAGGCTCTCCTGCACCAAACGTTGACCATTAGCTTTTGCTATCAGTGCACTATATAACATTCCACCATATTTCATGCATAGCTATAGTGTATTATATTTCATAGCGTAACATATGTTAACGTAAATAACACATTTACAGCAGTTACACATGTTCCGTATTGTATACAATATTACAAATGGAAATTTATTACTGCCAGGCTAAGTTTGTTTTATATAACTGTATGGAAACATGTTCTTTAGCACAGGCAAACCAACCTGTAGCAACCACCTGTGCTTTGAAATATATGTAGAGAGAGCTAGCCAGCAGAACATACTTTTACATGTTACTTCGGTTTAATCATAGCAAGTGTAGCACTAACCATCTGTGTACAACAATAATTGGTGCTGAAGAATTAAACGTATTCAATAAATAAGTAATTTGCATAACATGATGTTGCGGGCGCGTTAGTGTAGCTGGTAAGGAGCTACGCCTATGTTATGAACGCAGAAGGGCGAGAGTTCGAGCCAGCGTTTGAGTCCCATCAACAGATGACATTCAGGCCTTCAAAGTGGACGTACTATATCACGGTACCGTGGTAGTAAAGTGCTTAGGGACACATTTACGTTTGTAATAACAAAGTGTGGTTCTTAGAAAATCAAATGTCAATACATGTGGCGGTACATTAAAAATTCTGGAACAAAAGACAGAACAGCTTGTAACCAAACTGAAACCCTACATAAAAAATAGATATACGATAAGGTAATCATCTAACACAATAAAGGTATTAATATCATTATTATTAAATGTGATGTTTAGTGTATGATTTTGTTCTAACTGTAAGTTTTCACGTTTTGTTGTATTTTCAAAATTAATTGGATGTGTTTGGTTAAAAAATATTGAAACCAATTAGTTCCTTAGAGAATTTAAACATAGAAGCTAGGTTGCGTAATTTAGAGCGTCACTAATTTCGCTGCAGTTAATCAGGTGCATACTTTAGTTGCATGTCATATGAATTGAATCAATGATTTACACTTAAAATACACAGTCCCTGATATTGTTCGAATGTGGAGCATTTGCTATACTCATTCGAACACTATCAGGATGCAACTGACCGGATGTGGCAAAATATACCAGGCAATACCAAAAATTTGTGCAATATAGTGTTTTTGGTTCTGCGTTTAATTTCAGTAATACATTGTTTGTTGAGTGTAATAGAACTAGACACTCCCAAGTCTGCTGAGTTACTTCATGCCATCATTCCCGTGGATTCCATCAATCAATCCCAAAAATAATTTGTGTATTTATTTTATAATTGTATAATCATATATAGTTAGTTAGTTAGTCGACAGATCATCCTCATTGCACATCGAACCATTCAGTCCATAAGTGCTCGGATCCCCTCCTCAGCAAATCCCGCAGCGTGTAGCGGCTAACGACGCCAGTTCTGTGTTGGTTTATCAATCTTCTTTGGCTTCCTGCGTAGTGTTCTTGTTTGGCCACCCCTCTTTTAATTTGCTGCTCTAGCAGTCTGGCCATTGTTGTAGATTCACAGTCATCACTTGGTTCTCGCAAAAGTCTTACTTCTCGTAGAGCATTCAGAATGTCAGCCTGGTCCATGGCGCGTCCGCCCTCCACAGTAGCCTCACCTGCGAGCTTGTCAGCCCGCTCATTTCCTTGTACTCCCGCATGCCCTGGCACGAAGATGAAACTAATCTTTGCCAGCCGAGACCGCTCCAGAGGCAGCAACCATTCTCTTCGGATCGACCCCTCCTCTATCCTCTTGATCATGTTCATTGAGTCGCTAAGGAAACAAGTCATAGTGAATGTCTGTGTCTCGAGCCATGTTATTGCTTTACTTACTGCCATGACTTCCATGGTCAGGCTACTTGTGGTTTCAGTGAAAGCACCAGAGTCCTCCTTCACAATTCTCCCTCCGGCCCGAGCTGTAAAGGCCCATGAGCTTCTCACATGTCGGACGACCGACCCATCTGTGTAGATGACAGCGTCACTGTCTAGCGAATTCTCAAAAATCAACGCTTGTACTTCAGCCTCCACAGCAGCCGGATTTTCTTGTCTGCATTTCCTATCTAGTTGGATGCAAACTGAAAAGGATGTGCAGAAGTCTGTTGGCACTTGCACCCACTCCTCGCCAGGTTCTAAGTCCTCAAGTGAACACACCTGTTGAAGAATGTCTTCGGCTTGACCCATCCACGACCCTTTTTAACCTGCTGCCCTTCACCTTCCTAATTTCACTATGCAGTGGATGTTGTGTGTTTGCGTTAACTCTGAGGTAGGCGCGTGCCCTGCAAACTTGTATTCTCTCTTCAATGGTTGGAAAATCAAGAAGGTAGCGCATCGCCCTTCATGCTGTATCTCTTGTACATCCAAGAATAATGCGCATAGCTTCATTCTGTATCCTTTCCATCCTTCCTATCTGCTTATGGCTGAGAGTCAGAATTGCCATTGCATACTCCAAAACAGACATGACTAGCCCCTCGTACAGAAGACATAGATGGCGTTGCTCACAGTTTGCTGCCGCCATCACCCGCATCGCGGCCAAACCCCGCTTGGCCTTTGTTATCACCTGGTCTATGTGCACATTATAAGCAAGGCTTCGATCAAACCGTATCCCTAGGTAATTCATTGCCTGCGTTCTTTCCACCGTCTCTGAACACAGCATTACAGTTGGTGTTGGAGTGTTGACAATATGATTATTCAACGAGAACCAAGTCACTGTTGCCTTTGTTGGGTTGACCATTGCCCCAGCTTCATCACACCAAGTACTTATGCGATTGAGTTCGGCTTGTAGTTCCACAGCAACCTGCTCTCTATCCTTACCCTGACGATACACTAAAACATCATCGGCATATGACAATGTCCTGCCAGGTCCAGTGATCTGCTCACTGGTGATTCTCACTGTGTAGGCGTTGAACAGTACCGGAGATAATGGTGATCCCTGTGGTAGGCCAGGATATATTGTTGTTGGTTCCGAAGTCCAACTGCCACATCTAAAAACTACTTTCCGTTGGAAGAGGGCTGCAGCGATCCAACTAAGGAGGAATGGACTTACTTTTAGTTCAAAAAGCTGAAACATTAAAAAATCCAATGGTACTCTGTTGTATGCGTCCTCAAGAACAATCGCTGCAGCAAAGGTTTCAATGCCTGAGTGGAAACCTTCATAGACATCATGGGCAAAAACTGCTGCATTGGTCCAGGTTTCTCTTTTGGACGGTACCCACCCAGGGTAGGTGGAAAACACCTTGCGTCTCTAGCTGGCTTGATATCTTCCTGGCAATTACCTTCTCCAGCAGCTTGCCTATTGTATTCTGCATGGTTATAATTCGATATCCCTGAATTTTTTTGTGGTCTTTGTCAGGCTTCGGCAAGGGAATCAGATAGCTGTGTAACCATTCCTCCTTGATGCTAGCACTCCCTATACTGTTGTTGTACATGTCTGCTAGTTTCTCTAGCTCATTGTCGGTACACTTATTGATGTCGTCGTATCTTATGCCATCAGGACCTGGAGCGCTGTTTTTTGATCGTCGAAGTACAGCCTTGATTTCTTTCACTGTCACTGTGTCTTCGTCCGAAGTGTTCTGGGCCTTGCATCTGTCTGAGGTGACCTCCTTGGCCAGATTTCGGCCTGCCATGTCTGTCTGGCTGCTCTGCTCAAGATAGCGTTCAAAGAGGGCTTTGCCCTTGTCCTCGTCAGTCCTCTGCCAGATGAGGTCAGCACCTTGGAAGTCAGAAATGCTCTTATTCTTGACTACACCACTCATGCTTTTATGTAGTCGCCAGAACAATTTCAGTGACTTGTCTGTGCTTACTCTTTGACATACCTGTGCCCATTTTTCGCCTTTAACCACGTTGACCAGTTTCTTGAAATAGCTTACTTTTGTGTGCATCTCTCTTTCTAAGTGCATGCAGGGACTAGGATGACCAGCTTTGTTCTTCTTGGCATTTTGCCATCTCCTTACAGCACTACGCTTATCCACCCAAGCCTTCTCCACCTCGAAATTCCACCACGGTGGCTGCTCCCAGCTTTTTTTCCTGCCCTGAAACTTTCTGCGCTTGTCACGTCTTATTTTACTCACCACATCTTGCCCTGTACTGTCATACTGGAAAGTCTTTACCTTTAGCTTGTGCTGCCTGGTTCTGCCTTTCTCCACCAATATGATGCATGGGTGATGGTCGCTGCCGTGGTGTCTACACACTGTAGTGAGTGAAGGTGAAACTAGCGCCAGATCAATAGCACTGTCCTCATCGCCTGGACGGCTTGCTATCCTGGTGACACAGCCACTGTTGATACAAACCAGGTCAATGGTTTCAAGTGCAGTCTCGAGCTCCTCTCCCTGTGTATTGGAGGAAATATTTCCCCATGATCTGCCTTTAGTGTTGAAGTCACCACAGAAAATAACATTTCTCTCGTGGCCTAATATGCCACTTAAGCACTGCCACTTCTGGGCGTCCATACTCCCATTGCGGGCATAAACATTAACCAACACGAATGGTATACTGGAATTAACTCTCAACGCCTGTATTTGTATATCGTCACTGTCCCAACTGGACATGTCTAGCTCTGACGCCACCATGCTGTCGCAAACGAAAATCTCCATTCCCAGATGTCGTCTGTTGTAGAAACATTTGAAGCCGGCAATTCGGAGTAGCTGATCGCCCAGTCTCGTCTCCTGGAGTGCTACAATGTCGTTCCTGTAAACCAGGGTTTTTAAAATAGAGCCCCGTTGTTTTACACTGGCACAGTTCCAATCATACATACTCATAATCATAATAATAATCATAATACTAATATACATTATATTAGTATTACACTTGTATATCTGTCTTGAGGTTACACTGCAGTTTGATAGAGTTGGCTTTTTACTGTACTCTGACTAAACGCCAAATGCGTCACGTCAGGGATGGCAGTTACCAACCGTGTCCAGCTGCTTGGGAGCTTTGGCAGGGGACGACCGTCCACGTATTTAAGTAAAGCTCATCAGAAAAGCAACCTACACTGTTGTTGTAGAAAGATTGTTCTGTCAGAAAGGTAAGCCTATAATCTACGATCCTGATTCGTTGTTAAGATCGGAAACTAGTGTTGTGAATGAATGTGATGTCATTATATTTCTACCCTTCTAGGACAACTGTCCGTTAGGCCGTTTATAGAAATGGATCTAAGTTCTTCAACATGTTATACTAGTAGTTTTCTTGGGCTTTTAAATGTCCTGAAACTTGTTAGAGGTTGACTGTCACAAGAAAACACTTGAAATCTAACTTTTCAGGCGAATATAAAGAAATCGGTTTACTTTTTTTTGGGGGGGGGGGGGGGGGGGAATTTTAGTGGACATCTTTTCATTATCCTGTGGCATGACGTAACCAGGAGCTTACTATCTACTTTGTTCTTTGGGATACTTTGGTTGCCACTGTCTTTATTTGAATATCACTTGTTTAGAGAGGAAGATGAAGTACTATCACTGTCACTATTCTATGTAGGATGTCTATCGAAAGCCAATGATTCTTTGTCTTGAATCATTCTTAGAAAATTATCTAGTGTCATGAGCGATTGGTTCTGGTTTTCGTAGATCTTCTAGTAGTCTGTTCCATTAGGTCTGAATGAAGTCTTGAATTGGGGAATAGCTATCGCTGGGATTACACACCAGGTTCTCCTTTCTGTTTATTACAGATTCCCCTTTTTCTAATTACTTCAATGCCCATCATTAAATGTGTATCAACTGATCAAACTGTGGAGAGAAAATATTGTAACCAGCTGCTTATGTGAAAGTATGATTTTAAGAACATCAACGTTATATGTGTCTATCGATTTGTGATATATTCCAACCAAGGAAGTGGAGACCATTTACAATGATTCTGCTGCCAGTATTGTGCATTCGAACACCAGCAGACATTCACTAACATTCTCCATTCACTAACATTCTTCATTCCAGCTTCCTTAGGATGACATTCACACCCGGACACTAACTAACTCCGACAGACTTCGTCTAGGACATTTACAGATAGGATCTTCAACACTAGTCTCACTACCGTCTACTCTTCGAATTAACAATTATCTTGTAATCCTTTTGACACAGTCTTTCATAATTAATTGAGCGAGTGAGAATTTGTGTCCCTATTAGTTCGTCCTAGGTCTGACTCATATTTTGATGTGTGTGGTTGTTTGAAATATGTCTATGTCACTCTTTTCTATTCAATGAGGAACATTCCCCTAGATGTTGCCATTGTGTAATCGTATGTTCTGAAAGAGTGACGGTTAGATTGGGATAATTACTCTAGTACCCGGGAATAGGTAATATGATCTCTTTGGATCCTGTTACATTGACAAAAGACATGAAAATTAGAAGAAAACATGAAATAAAAATGTTCGCTAAAGTTATTAGCCTTCACAGGGCCCTTGTTACGATTATTGAGAAATATTTGTCCAAACTGTTGGCCTCTCATCTCTTGAATTACATCCAGGAGTTAAAAATTACGCATAGAAAGAGGCACGCCTACGTGACAGAGAAATTAACGTGTATTATGTTTTGTTCTCTAATCTATATTAGGAAACACAAATATGTGCATTGCAGACTTGATACAAATACTACATGCCATTGGTTATAACAACGAATGCATATAGGTTATAATGTAGAGAACTATACTCTTGTAAAGACTAGTATAGAAAGAACATACTTATTTTAATTGTATTTTGTCATCAACCACAAGCTTCTTACCATGAATTGTCCAGTTTTGGTCACAGCTAACGCAGATCCAAATTCTTCATTCACCATCCCATTTACCATGGCTGACGAAACAATGCAATCAGTAGCATTATATAAATTATTCAACATATGCAAGTATGAATTGCATTCCCTCGACATATATTTTAATCTTTTACACAAAATATATAGCGATAAATGTTGGCACTCATTGTACCCTTGAGAGTTTGTGACAATTGTGATATATTCACAACTAGTGGAAATCTGATTCGTGAACTTAGATATGCACGTGATACTGTCTTCTTCTTAGACGATGGTTCTAGCGTATTATAAAATTTAAGTCTGATTTTAAACATATACAGCGACGATGAATAGATTAACATCATTTTCTCTGTCATTCTACCTACCTACCTACCTACCTTCCTATCTACCTACCTACCTACCTACCTTCCTATCTACCTACCTACTGACAATTCTAACCTACATGAACGTCTTAAATTACTGCCACTCCACAAACGCTTACTTTTTAATAAGGCCAAACTAATTCACAAACTCCTATTTCAAAATGCTTTATGCAAACTTTATTGTTTGAAATATAACGCAAGACACAGCGAACGACTAAACATACTTCATATCCCTAAACCTATGATAGACTTATACAAAATAAGTTGAGCGTACTCTGCCTCTCAGTTGTGGGACAATCTTCCACAAGAAATCAAAGACACCACCAGTCACTAATCATACAGTCGCAACCTGCTTGAACACTATCTGAATACAGACTAGATGCATCCCCCCCCCAAAAAAAAAAACAAAAAAACAACAACAACAACAACAACAAAACACACACACACACACACACACACACACACACACACACACACACACACACACACACACACACACACACACAATAAACAAAATAAATAATAATAAAAATTATCTCAAACAACTAGTATAATAAACATTCATATGTGAATGGTACGTTACACTTTCCTAAGGTATTTATATAATGGCTATGTTAAAAATTGCCTCAGTGTGTCATGCATTATTGATTATTTTCCTCGCGTTTTATTGCATATGTTTTGTTGATGTCTAAGATTAGCGTCATAAGTGATGTATGAATGAAATAACAGCATATTCACACCAACACTTTGCTACCAATCTCAGAACTGGACTTTATCTAAATTACACATTCGCAAAACTAACACCTGCGAAATGAGATGTCTGAGGAGAGCTGCCAACTTAACAATCCGAGACCGAGTAAGAAATGCTATTATCAGACAGACTGTGGGATCTACGCCTTGTGCCACATTTATTGAAAGACAGACGATCAAGTGGTTTGGCCATGTTGTTAGAATGCAACACCAGCAACTACCATCACTGGCCTTACACTAAGGATCATCTGCGACAAGACCAAGAGGACGTCCAAGAAGAAAATGGATTGACGACATCAAAGACATTGTACAGCCACACGGAATGACACTATCCAGTGCCGCCCACCGGGTGCTGGAACGCAAAGTATTCCTCCCCACGTTGCTTGATGGCAGAAGTGGAAGAAGATGATGATGATGATGAGATGATGATGAGGAAAGAGAGAATAAGGGCAGAATGTCAGATGGGCCTGCGTGCCGAATTCTTAACCCTTTGAAAATAAATAATGTATGTTCGTTCGTTCGTTCATTCCAACCAACATACCTACCTATCTACCTAACTCCGTACCTACCTACCTACCTACCTACCTACCTACCTCCCTATCTCCCTACCTACCTACCTACCTACCTACCTACCTTAGTGTCTGTCTCCGCGTTCACTCTATGTTGACAAAATTCATATGACAATACACATGTGAATGTACCATGCAAAATAGATTATTGATGTACGAAAGATGAGTGATTCGTTCGTTAGTTCGTTCTTTCTCCTCTAAGATCTATAACTAGAATAATGATAGGAGAGGAAGAATAACAAATAGGAATAACACTTATTTCTAAATAATAGAAACACACAGTTGATAAAGTCTAGAGTATAGCAGAGATATAGGAAATCCTATAAGGAAAAATAATACTCAGGAAGCCCTAGCCTTCTGTCCCCATTTGACCACTAGCTTTTGCGTGGATTTTCCTCTTTTGGGATCTACCATAAACACGTTGGCTTTTTGAGAGTAAAAGCAATAACGTTTTGGTTGTGAGATACTGTCCACTCAATGTCATATTGTCCAACTTTAGGACTTGTTAATTAGCCCATTCAAGAGTATTGTCTTCCTCAACTTTTCGAAGCGTACCTACACCGACGCTTACACTGTAACCAGGTGGTGATATTTCCACAATGATGTATTGGTCCCACAGTTCTAAGAATTCAAGTGTAAATTCCCAATGCACATGAAAGTGATTCAGACATGTGCAGGGTTAACATGGAATATTGACTTTTAACTACATATCGATATAATTCCAACTTATTTTCAAATATATTTGCTTCAAATAATGTCACCATCATTTTGATGTAAATTATTTTCTCAGCAATTAACTTCTTCTTCTGCGGCCGTGTGACGTTGGTGATGGTGTCTGTCTAAAGGTTTCTGTCTCGTGTACCGCCAATCATTTCTGATAATATTCTTCCGTGCCTTCATGTCAAGCTGTCCAGCATCTTCTCGCTTGACTGCCCACCTTCCTCTCCTGTCCAACTTTGATGTTTTGACAACAAACCTTAGCTTTCGCCTTAACGTGACATGCTCAAAGAGAGTGGTGGCCTTTTCTGATGAGAGTAACCAGTTCTATTTGTGAGTAAATTTATTTTTAGATATCTTAAAAAGGTATATTAATAAGCGATGTTCTCATCATTCGTTTATACAACCACATATCCACAGCTTCCACATAATTTCTCACTTGTTTGTTAATTTTCCATGACTTAACATCCTGAATGCGTCTTCCATCTGTAATTAACAAAGTTAGCTTGCCCGTTTCTTAGAGGTCAGTCCTGAAAATATACTTAGTTACCTGCTCCCCTACTACTAACATAACTGGCACCGTGCCGTCTTGATAGACGATCGTTTGAAAACTGGAGTTATACATCTCCATAACACACAGCCTGCACTGAATTTATACTTAACAAACATGTACATAATATACATATACGTATCATTCATAAATATAAAAGACATAAATAACTTGCATAAATATAGCATTCATATGCCTATACAATATACCTAACATACAGACAGATAACACACACACCCACACACACACTCATATATATATATATATATATATATATATATATATATATATATATATATATATATATATATATATATATATATATATATATATATATATATATAAAGGGTATAATCAAGTTTGATGGTGCAACTTCTGAAGAGTTTCAAATCAAGACTGAAGTTAAGCAAGGTTGTGTACTAGCTCCCACACTCTTTGGAATATAGTTGTCACTTCTACTGAAATATGCCTTTCGTGATCAGGATGGTGGTATATACATTCATTCACGCTTAGATGGCTGGCTCTACAATGCTCAGAGATTGAAGGCCAAGACCAAAAGTATGAGGATACTGATCAGAGAGTTGCTTTTTGCAGATGATGCTGCAGTTACGACCCACTCTGAGGAAGAATTGCAATGTCTACCATCTGCATTCTCCAATGCCTATTCTGAATTTGGTTTAACAATTAGCAAAAAGAAGACACAGATTATGTCACAAGGTGCACATGGGGTACCATCAATCTTTATTGACGACGCCTAACTAGAGATGGTGGACAATTTTACATATCTAGGATCAGTCGTAAATAGCAAACTATCCCTATATCAGGAAATCGACATCCGGATTGGTAAGGCAGCAACAACAATGAACAGGTTAAGAAAAAGAGTCTGGGAGAACAGGAAGCTACTGCCAAAACAAAAGTCCTTGTCTATCAAACCTGTGTCCTTAGTACTCTTTTTTATGGCAGTGAAACCTGGACAACTTACTCACACCAAGAGAAACGTTTATTAAACAGTTTTCATATGCGGTGTCTGCGAAGAATTCTTGGCATTAAGTGGCAAGACAAAATCACAAATACTGAAGTATCGGAAAGATCAGGTTGTGTGACTGTTTATTCCATGCTCAGTCTTCGTAGACTTAGATGGATAGGACATGTAAGGAGGATGAATGATGGTAGAATACCAAAGGACATCTTTATTTGGTGAATTACAGATGGGTAAGAGATCTCAAGGTCGGCCTGTACTACGATACAAAGATGTGTGTAAGCGGGACATGATTGAGACAGGCATTGATAATGCACAATGGGAGCAAGTCGCCGCTGAACATGTTGCATGGAGGGAAAACATCAGAAATGGAATAAAGACAAAGGAGAAAATTATTGCAGATAAGTCACACACCGAGCGTGCCAAGATGGTGCATGATGGTGGAAATGACCACGTGTTCACATGCACCCACTGTGAACGAACATTTACAGCGCGAATTGGTTTTAGCAGTCACATTCGCTACCGCCATAGGTAAAAATTATTATGCCTTTTTATAGCACAAACTACCGTCTATCAAGACGGCAAGGTGCCAATGAATGAATATATATATATATATATATATATATATATATATATATATATAATAGGCACATCCATATGCATAATATACGTATACATAACATAACACACATACACAGAACATAACATTCATTAGGTGGTGGATTGAATTTTAAGGGCAGCAGACAGATTGTTGTTGGTTATGGTCTCAAGTGTCGTGACGGTAGGCAGAGGATCTAAAAACATCTGATGGCTGTGGAAATGTGGTTTCTGAGGAAATTGCAAAGTATACCATGGGCAGACTGAATCAATGACAAAGTCCTACTAGAAACAAATGAAAACCATAAATTGATTAGGGAAATTAGACGTAGACAGTCAACATATTTGGCTATGAGAAGAAATAAAATGGAGAACTTGGTTACTGTTGGCAAGATCGAGGGGATGAGAACAAGGTGAAAGCAGAAAAATAAATACCTGGATGGCTTGACCACGTGGTATGGTCAAAACAAGAACACTGATCTGATCCACGACTCTGGTGATCGCGTGAGATGTCGAAACGTGACCGCCCACGTTTATCGGCATGGCACATGGGGATGATGAACACACATATACATCATTTAACATGCGTGCACACACACACACACACACACACACACACACACACACACACACACACACATTATGGTGGCTGGCTGTTGCTGAATTTACTGGTTTGCCTTTTCGGTTCACTAACTAACTAACTAACTAACTAACTAACTAACTAACTGACTAACTAACTAACTAACTAACTAACTAACTAACTAACTAACTAACTAGCTAACTAACTAGCTAGCAAACTAACTAACTAACTAACTAACTATCTAAGTAAAGCAGGTCTCAAAGTTCAAGTATCTGTGTTGTATTCTCATAGAAGAAGCAGCGCATAACACAGAAATAGAAACAAGATGTAAAATGAGGGACTGAATGACTAACTGTCATCATGTCTTAAAGTTCTTAAACATTCGCACGCAAGAAAATCAGTAAAGTGACAAGTGATAGATAGCTTATTTATTTATACCAACACTTTTCTAACAGTGCTAGGAATGGACACAACATAAATCGCAAGTAAAGACACTCTTTGCATACGAAATGATATTCTGGGGAAAAAGTCACTGGCTTCATTAAAATAAACATAATTAGAAATAATAACACTATACATATTATAAGTACGATGAATATACGGGGTGTGCAAATAAAGTGGGTCGCATATCTTGTGAGAACCAACCACGGGCAGGTGCTGTGTGGTGTCTACACTAGTAGCTGTAGAGGTAAAGGATAATCACCAATATATTCTATACAGTGAGGCTATTACACGCACGCACACACACACTCACACACGTGTCCACAAACACACACACACACACACGTGCCCACAAACACACACACACACACACACACACGTGCCCACAAACACACACACACACACACATTTCAGGCACACTCACTGGCAAACATACATACACACACAACGCCAACACACACATACACACACACACATATTCTATACAGTGAGGCTATTACACGCACACACACACACTCACACACGTGTCCACAAACACACACACACACATTTCAGGCACACTCACTGGCAAACATACACACACACACAACGCCAACACACACACACATACATATTCTATACAGTGAGGCTATTACATGCACACACACACACACACACTCACACACGTGTCCACACACACACACACACACACACATTTCAGGCACACTCACTGGCAAACATACATACACACACAACGCCAACACACACACACACACACACACACACACACACATGATAACATTGTACATATTATAAGTACCACTCCCTGTGATGAATGTACAATGGGTGAAATAAAATGGTTCTCATATCTTGTGAGAACCAAGCACGGTCGGTTGCTATGTGGTGTCTACACTACTAGCTGTAGAGGTAAAGGACAATCACCAATATATTCTACGAATGGCTATTGCGTGCGCGCGCACACACACACACACACCCTCATATACATGCCTACTCACACACATATACAAAAGACAACATTATACATATGCTAAGAACCACTTCCTGTAATGAATGCACAGGGAGTGCAAATAAAATGGTTCGCATGTTTTGTGAGAACCAACCACGTGCAGGTGATGTGTAGTGTCTACACTACTAGCTGTAGAAGTAACAGATATTAACCAATATATTCTCAATATATTCTATGATTGGAGGCTATTACTCACACAAACATTCACACAGATCCCCCCACCTCCCCCCCCCCACACACACACTCGCAAACACATACACTCGGAAACATACACTCTTGCTCACAACACACGCGGGAACAAACGAAATAGTCTATGTGCCAAAGTTGGCTCACGATTAGAAATGCCAGCATCCCATTATGCTAGGAGTGACATTGATCTCATCACCCCTGAAGTATGGATCGGCCGGTAAAGAACATACGACTTTCACCATATGCACGATACGGCTTAAGCCGTGTAAAAGCTATCATAAAAACCATACTAGAGGGTTAGGTTGAAGGCAAAAGAACAAGAGGCAGACAACGATACAAGTGGGATGATAACTTCTAGACATATACGAAAATCAGTCTGACAGAATATACAATCAAGACGAGGGACAGACAGTGTTGGAGATCCATTGCAGCCAGCCTTCATTGTGGAGACAGCATATGATTGAACGATTGAATTTTAATGTCGTTTAGTAGGTAAATAATATAGTCAACCAGAAAGCAAATACTGCAGCCATGTTCTAGGCGCATACTTACGAAGGTTGTCGTCTAGGTGCTTTTGCATAGAGCAGTTCTCCGTTGGCTCTAAGACATCTTGACACACATGCAGAACCCCCGAATTCTCACCACCAGTAGTCGTGTTAGCGTTGGGTGCCCCTACTAGCATCCTGTTTTGTAGCACACAACACCAACAATGTGAAAAGTACGGAATTGTTATGTAGCACAAAACAAACAATGGGAAACGTATGCACTTGTTATGTAGCACAAAACATAAAGAACTTAAAAAGTATACACTTGTTTTGTAGCATAAAATAAAACAATGTTGAAATGATGCCCCTTTCATTATGATAAAACATTAAAAAATGTGAAAAGTATGCATCTGTTACGTAGCGCAAAACATAAACAATGTTGACAGTATGCACTTTTTATTAGCACAAAACATAAACAATTGGAAAAGTATGCACTTGCTATGTAACACATATCATAAACAACGTGAAAAGTATGCACCTGTTATGCAGCACAAAACATAAACAATATGAAAAGTATACACCTGTTGTGTAGCACAAAACATAAACAATATGAAAAGTATGCACCTGTTATGCAGCATAAAACATAAACAATATGAAAAGCAAGCACCTGTTGTGTAGCACAAAACATAAACAATATGAAAAGTATACACCTGTTGAGATGCAGCGAAATATGTGGGCAAGAAAGCATGCAATGCATTGTTTATGGCTGCTGTGTCTAAATCAATATGATCTATAGACTGCAGTCGTTTGTGTAACAACAATACGAACAACATACTACAAAACCTACAAGACCAGAAGACACATGTGCTTAAAAGGTGACTAGAGAACTCATCAAACCACAGGCACATACAGAATTGTAAACCGCTTGTCTCACGCTGCCGGTCTCTCTGTCCGAGGGGTTAGCGACTTTCTCCGTAATCCCGTATACTCTCGTGAGTAACGTGACGACGGCGAGAATCGGTAGCGCTTCTAACCGCGTCGGTAACTTAGGGGTATGTGAGCCGGCCGCTCAGAAAGCAATGGCAAACTACTGAGCTTAATCTTGCCAAACAATCAACAATCAACTGAAAGATGCTGATGTTGACAGCGATGTCCTGTAAAGGATATGCAAAGCATTTTTTTTTCTCTCACGCTAGGCTCGCGCTTGTCTTTCGCTCCGATGGTTGTGGGTTAGATACCAGACTCTGTCACTCAATTCACGGTGGAATGTTCTCGGAAAGTCCTGGGGGTCGTCGCTGGAGCTTTCCGCAAGTCGCATTGCGGGAAGAGATCGAGCCATATGGGATAAAACCCTGTGCAATGAAGTGTTCGATCTTCTCGCCTTTAAACATTTAATTGTGATTTATCCTAGTCATATTATAAATTCATGTGCATTCGTTATACACGTAATCTTGACTGTCATGAAAATACACTGGAGAACAGACAGGTTTTCTGAATGTAAAATAAAAAAAAAAAATAATGCCACACGCAAAACTGTACGTAAATCAAGCATTACAAAAAACCAACAAGAAATGTAAATGATCACAAACGTTAAATAATTTGTCTCCATAATAAAGGGTAATGGGGACTGTTCAAAAAGGAGTGAGACGGAAGCTGAGCGCAGTAATGCAAAAGTTAAACAGTCTAAACAGGTTATGACACAACACCAGCAAAAACAGAAAATAACACAAAATAAGCAACAGAAAATTTGCATCATTGCAGTGGCAACTTATTAATGTGGCACCAGAGCAATTTCGTAAGCACTGAAGAAAACATCCCTGCTTTCAAAATTCAGTATTACCAGAAAATTGTTAGAATACTGCAGGTCTGTCTGTGATTATATTCACAATAAAGAATAGACGGAAATATGAAACATTAACCGAAACTGTCATTTAGTTAGAATGAGAAATTGAATGAGACATTGTTCCAGATTGTTTGAATACTCTCTCTCTCTCTCTCTCTCTCTCTCTCTCTCTCTCTCTCTCTCTCTCTCTCTCTCTCTCTCTCTCTCTCTCTCTCTCTCTCTCTCTCTCTGTGTGTGTGTGTGTTAGGAGCGTTCATTTGAAATCCGTTCGTGCCGCACGGAGCGTAATTGCGTACGTTGAACATGATCATGTCATGGTCATGTGATAAGTACAGACCAATGAATAAAAGAGCACGTGCTTATCGTCCCATGATGCATAGGTTCTGTTTCTGACCGTTGAGAAAATGGCCGGGTTGATCCAAAATCCGTCCAAAGAAGCTCAAAGAGCGGTGATTCAGTTTCTTTCATTTGAAGGATGTCGACCAGTGGACATTCATCGAAGAATGCAGGTAGCGTATAGTAACAAATGTGTGTCGAAGACAACAGTGACAGAATGGGCAGGAATGTTTCGGAAAAGGACGTCAGTTCACTACAGATCTTCGACGGCCGGGTCAAGCGCATATTGCTGCAACAGAAAAAACCATCGCCCAAATTGATGCAGCAGTACAGATGAACCGTTGTTGAAGCATACTTTCGCTTGCGAAATAATTTGATGTGTCAATTGGGACATTTCAAAAGGTCGTTCGTAAAAACTGCAATAGCGGAAGGTGTTCACAGTGGGTACCACAGATATTGACCGGCCACCAAAATGAGGAACGCGTGTGATGGTGTTTGAAACACTTGCTGCGTTACAGGGATGATGGTGATGCATTTCTCTTCCGCATAGTGGCAGGCGATGAATCATGGTGTCACCACTTCGATCAGAGCTGCAAAAGAGAGAGCATGCAATCGAAGCATGCTGGATCACCAAAAGCCAAAAAAATTCAAGTTGCAAGTTTCCGCTGGTAAAGTTATGCTGAGCGCATTTTTTTACCATGAAGGGCTATTGATGACCGACTTTAAAGAACCTGTTGTCAACATCAACTCTACCTACTCCTTGCAAACACTAGACAAGCTGCAAAAAGCCATCAAGAATAAACGACCCGGAATGCTTTCTCGTGGTGTGATTTTGTTGCATGATAATGCTCGTCCGCATGTTGCAAAGATTGTGCAATAAGCATTAGCTTGGAAGAAGTGGGAAATTCAGCAATATTCAGCCTACAGTCCTGATTTGTCACCATGTGATTTTCATTTGTTCGGACCTTAAAAAAAACTCTCAAGGGGCAACGATTTCACACAGATGTAGACGTTATGAACGCGGTAAACACTTGGTTTAGTGAGCAACCATAATTCTTTTTTGCGGACCGCATTCGCAGCCTACCTAAGCAATGGGATGCTTGCCTGAATGCCTACGGCGACTTCTTCTGTACAACCCATGGTGCATAATTCATTCAAAATGAATGCTTTTTTTAACTCTACCACACCTGTTAATGTTTCTTTCATGCTTTTGTAATTAAGCTATTGGAAGGGGTTTTAAATGAACGACCCTTATATATATATATATATATATATATATATATATATATATATATATATATATATATATATATATATATATATATATATATATATATATATATATATATATATATATATAATTGATTGATTGATTTAGCAACCGACATCATAGCATTCGGGGCATTCCATAAGCGTTCCGTCCCCATCCTCTGCAGCCAGCGAAGAGTTCCAACACCAATAGTACCAGTAGCAATCTGATTATATGTCTGCCTCGCCTTTCCTCTGAGCGTCGAGCGTCGGCCAGATCCCCTCGTCATTACTCGCTGTCTCATTCTTGCCAGACCATGGTTAGTAATCCATTTGCTCCTCCGAGGCGTACACTTGGTCCAACAAGGCCGCAACCACTTCTGCCTTTTCATGCATCAATACTCCACCAAGTTTTGCAGAGCCAGCCAATCTGTCCGCCTGTTCATTCCCCAGCACACCGGCATTCCTCGGAGAAAAGATCCAGGCGATGCTTGCTGTCACAGAATTCTTGGAAGGGTCGATCAATGAAATACTGTTGAGGCCTTTGTTTACAAGCGCCGCCATTCTTTGATGTGTTGTCGATCGAGAGAAAAAGACTGTTGCGTCAGTTGTTTACGGGCGGCAACCATTCTTGTGAAGTTGGAGACAAATTGTCTGGGGGGGGGGGGGAAGTCGGCTAGATCTTTGTTGTGGAGAAATAAATTTCTCTAGATCACAGGCCGGAGGTACTTTTGAAGTACGGGAAACCAGTCCCGAGATGGAGACGGGAAGGCCACCTGTTGTTGACAGCGAGTGACGTCATCTAGGCACAGTATTAAAACTGGCTGGGTAACCAACTTTTGGGAAGTCGACCAAGTGTTGTGAAAACTTCACGGACGTGTGTGTAATGTTCCTGGCTGGATTATGAAGAGAGGAGGCTACAGTGTCTTGTGTTAATTTACATTGGCGGACATTTACCCATTGTGTGGTTGAGTAGTCTCAATTTAAGGCCAGACTCAATATATGATAATTGAGTGATTTAGACCCAAATGGGTTTATTCTTAGGAATCGACTATAATAATGTGCATTAGGAGAATGTAATATAGGAGTGTCGGCAACAGTAGGCAATCGCGTTGTTAAACTAGCTAGTGTAAGATATCAATTAACTCAGCTGGTTGAGAATAATGTAGTGGGATGATGCTTAGAGAGATTGAGGATGGTTGGGGGATAGGGGCAATGTCCAATGGTAGGATCTTCCAGTGGGGTGTCTACTGGGTTTCTGCACTTTGCCTTTGGTCTTTCCTTGTCTTACCATGATTCAGACCGATGTGATGTGCTCCTCTGCCCTATGACAGAGTTTAGTTCGCTGTTATATATCTGAGTGAGGCCGTCGGCCTGCACTCACCTAATAAAGGTCAGTATCGGTTGCTCTCACCAGGTGTGTTCTCTCTTCAACAGGTTCCCACTCCGTTCACCAAGAGAACAATCTGAAAAGTCATTGACTAAGATTATGGCTAATTCGTTGAAGAAAGTTTTACTCAACGGCTTTTGCACTAGGCCCATAATCAAAAGGGTCTGCAGGAACAAGGCTCTGCTGAGCAGGAACCGATATTTATCTGGGAATGAATCCTCAGAGATAGGGTTCACCAAAGTTGAGTGAAGTTATTTTCCATACCACATGTAACAGGAACACTAGTAGTCATAGAGAGAAGTTGAACACCTAACATAGCGTTTTCTCAGTTAGTGGATTCCTGTGGAACTTTAATCATTAACATTGTGATCGTGAATATCCATGACAATTACCAATGAACATTTTTGTTTCAAGTGACAGTGATCCATATTTCACGATACAAGGATGGTTAGATCGCAGAACTGTAGTGACCTTTAGCTACACGGTGTGTGACAGATTCAGAGTCAGTATTGGACTATATCCATTTGTGGTGACCAGATATCTGGATTATCAGGGAGCTACTGGAGGAAGTCCACACCTGACCGGGGGGGGGGGGGGGGGAGGGGGGCATCTTTTGGTGAGGTCATTGTGTACTGAGCTATGGTGATGTTGTGTATTGAGTCCCTTTTGAGACTTTGTCACAGTCGTCTCCACATGGTCCTTGAAGGACAGGCTCCTGTCAAATGTGATTCCCAGATACTTCAGTTTGTTCTCTCTGTTGACGCTTCTACCATCTATCGCGAGGCTTGGGACATCAGCTCTCACAATCCTGTTGTCCAGAGAGCACCACAAAACAGCCGTCTTTCCCGTGTGGATGACAGCACTAATTTCAGTGCACCAGTCATTCACTTTGTCTACTGTAGCCTGTAGCTCCTGGGCTGTTTGCTCCCTATCTCTCCTTGATTATATGCAACAATATCATCTGCAAATGTTAATATCTTTCCAACCCCTGGTGCTTCTAGGTTTGCAATCTTGCTCGTATACACGTTAAAGAGCACCGGTGAGATTGCAGATCCCGGTGGCAGTCCCGGGTTAAAATATGTGGCTCTGAGGTCCATGCACCCAGACAGAGAGCAACCCGGCGATAATGCAGGACGGCTGCTATCCAGTTCACCAACCAGGGATTAACCCTCTTCTCCATCAGTGGGGTCATCAAAATATCATATCGAACTCTATTGTATGCATCCTCGAGATCAAGCGCTGCCGCCATCGTTTCCTTCTACTCTGGAACCCCTCATCAATATCAAAGGCAAAAGTGGCTGCATTTGACTAGGTATCTTTTCCTGGCTTGTAGCTCCCCAGACCTCTTGGAAGAAGCTTCCCCTTTTCCAAAAACTCTTGCAGCTTGACAGCGACTACCTTCTCTAGAACCTTCCCAAATGTATTTTGAAGGGTGATGATCCTAAAGCTGCTAAGCTTTGAATGATCCTTGAATGGTTTTGGGAGAGGGGTGAGATAGCTGTGCACCCAATCCTGTGGTACTAATGCTGTCCTAATGCTCTGGTTACAGCAGTCGGTCATCTCCTTCAGGTCTGCAACGCTCAAAGCCATCATGTGGCCATACCTAACCCCATCGGGCCCTGGTGCCGTGTCTTTTGCCGTTTTCAAAATATGTTTAACATCTCCAACCCGTATGATGTCTTCATAATGCATATTCTTAATCGTTACGAACAACAACTTTGAAAATGTTTCTGAAGATCCACAAGCACATTTGTAGTGCTGTTTGTACTGTACACGATCGTTTGTCTCCAACGTTATACCTTTGCACTCTCTCTTCATTATATATATATATATATATATATATATATATATATATATATATATATATATATATTATATATATATATATATATATATATATATATATATATATATATATATATACACACACACACAAAGGTACCTCGGGTTACGAACTTAATTCGTTCCAGAACTCGGTTCGTAACCCGAAACGTTCGTAACCCGAAACGTTGAAATCAATGAAATAACGATAATCCGTTTCAAGATGAAAGTATCGTTCTTTTTTCTTTTTTTTTATTAACATCCGGTCGTTTACCTGACAAAATGCAAAGAATAAGTGTACTTCACGTATTAAATAAAGAGAAAGAAAACAACCAAATGAATTAAATGTAAAATAAAGAGAGATTTAGTCTATCTTTATTACCAAGAAAACGATCATGAGAAATTTGTTACTTTCTTTATTATTCTGAATCATTAGTTTCAGGAGTATCTTGTCGCTGTTTCTTAGGCAGCCGACTGAGCTTCATTTTGCACCAAATAACTATCAAAGGAAATTTGTCGCTTCTTTTGCTGGAGAATTTTTCTGAAGTTGGCCATCGTGTTGTCATTCATTAGGTTTACTGCACTGTTAGCAACAAGTTTGTTTGATGATGGTTCAAAACAATGTTTTCCCGTAGTGAATTTGAATAACGAAGACACAAACAATAGATTGCACGATTTATTGCCTGGCATATTTCGCTGCATCTCGTCAGGTACATACTGCAGAATTTACACAACGTAAAGTAAATTAACTAGATAAATCTATCAAGCTGAAATATACTCATTTTCGTACAGTAATGTCAATTGTCTACCACGGTAATTTCAAGCTGACTAACATGTCGTTCTGTTTGCACAATTCTGACTTGCGTTTATTGATCATTATTGATTCTGCAAACTTTAACAAGGAAGTATTTTGTGTGTTAAACAACACGCGAAAGGCAATGTCTCTGTTAATCACATGACCGCTTTCGAGGGTGTGCCTTGCCATTGATGACGCTGGAGGCTTCCGGTGTATCGGCCCCATTAGGCTCGCATCGCCTGTGTGTCGTATCTTGTCCATTCATTGAGGTATGTGTTCTGACATACTTTTGTTCAGCTGTCTCTCTGTTCTACCGATGTATAAGGCCTGGCAACTACATGTGAATTGGTAAATACAATTGCTTTTGGCGTACAGAGGAATAGGCTCTTTCTCTGCTGGTGTGGGAATCGGTGTGGTTTTATACCTAATGACTGGAGTTGCAGCACAGAATGTTCGGCCTACTGCTGCAGTAAGCCGGTCTTGTAGACGTTGCATTATATCATCCCCTCGAAAGGTTAGCTGAATGAATACCATGAGTTTAGGGACTGTAGTTTTGTCTGGTTTTGGTTTAGGCTGTTGGCAGTGGCGCTTTATAAATCCTGTGGAGTACCCATTCAGGTTTAACACATTCTTCAGAGTTTCAAATTCCTCTGTCAATGTGTCCTGGGTGCATATTTTTCTAGCACGGTCAAACAGGGTCCGTACTAAGACCCGTTTGTACTGGACAGGTGTGAAGCTCTGAAAATTTAGGTATTGGCCAGTCCTCCTGACGATGACATAGTCAATGAGGTGCCAGTGTTTCGATCGAGGGTGCATCCACGATGTCCTGTTTCTCATGGGGAGACGGAATATTGTGTTGGTAATCAGGAGATCGTGTTCGGCACATGTCTGAAGAAGGAGGAGTAAATCGCTGTTACAATTTCCGACTCCGTGCTTTCCAATAATGCCACTCCAAGAGGTGGTGTCCGTTCCTTCACTGGCATTGAAATCCACAAGGAGTATAAGTTTGTCTCCTTTGGGAAAAGATGTTAATACATTGTGCAGGTTCTCATAGAACTTGTTCTTGACATCATCTTCATTGGTCATAGTTGGTGCGTAGACACTCACAATGGTTGCATACTTCCTCCCATTCAGCAGGGGCAATTTAATGGTCATGAGCATGTCGTTTATAGCCTTTGGAAATCCAGCTAGTTTGCCGACCAGGGCTGACTTAACGGCAAATCCCACACCGGATTGGCGTCTTTCCTCGCTTTACCTTCCACTCCAGAAAAATGTGTAACCTGCACCTATTTCGCAGATTTGGCCTTCTTCTGCAAGTCGTCTCTCGCTCAAGGCTGCAATGTCGATGTTGTACCTGCCCAGCTCTCTCCCAATCAGTGCTGTTCGTCTCTCTGGACCCGACGCGCCATCTCTGTCAAGTAGGGTGTGTACATTCCAAGTTCCGATTGTTAAGGGAATATGGTTTGCTCTTTTAGCTTTATCTGTTTTTTCTTTCTTTGTATGTCGATCGCAGTTTAGGGTACCCACCAACCGCGGCTAGCTGGTTAGGTAGTGATGGAGCAGACAATGTTTAGGGCACCTTTTCTAGCCCCTTCCTCATGTTATGTAGGTGAGCAGTGTGTTCCTATAGAGGGCTGCTCAGTCACTCAGGGGGCTGCTGAATTCGACTGCTGCTCCGGTCAGTAGAAGACGACCATATGGTCTGAGCCGCCTGTGTGCAGGTCTGCGACTACGGCTGCCAGCGTACCCACGCCTGCCGCTTCGCCGCTCGCCCATCGCAACAAGGCTTGAAGGTGATATGTGACGTTGGATGAAGAATGACGTGCGCGATTAATTGGATTAAAGTGAGGAAGAGTTGCGCAATTCGTCGACCTCACTCTCTCGCCTGAGTCCATCTGAATCCAGTGGCAGGACAAGTCAAGACGACTGGAGACGAATACAGGTGCAGTGGATGACCAGGGCGCTCTACGCGCCTTGCCGTGCTCATTACGTTCCACAACGTTTTGCAGGTAAACGCCGTCTTGCCCGTTGAATTAGGAATGATTTCTTCCGAACAGTCTGCCGGATCCTGTCTTCACATGCTGGGTAGGCATACCCTACTTCACCGCTTGGTTTGACACCAAATCGGCTACCCGCGCCTGGTTTAGCTAGCCTCTCACAGCTGTTGCCCGGGGGGTGGCCGCTGTCGCATGCTGACAGCTACTAGGAGCCACAGGCATGAGCTGGGTGTCAGGCTTGGACCAGTGGGGGATGGGTCCTGAAAAGGACATGAGAGTCATCCTTACCAAAGGTGCTGACACCCCGTACCCCCCATGTTGGCGGTACTCAGTAATAGTAGCCTCTCCAGAATAGACGTTGGCATGCCTAGTTTTATTTGTTTGTCTTTAATTCGCTCCCTTATTTTTTTTCACTGTCTCCTCTAATGGAACGTTGGTGAATAGGAAGGCTAAATCCATGGATGCCACGTGTTTGTTATTTATGTCCATAGTATCCAATAATTCTACCAGTTGGAATGTATCTCTGAGTATTCTTGGATCGAAAGACTGTCGTACTGGCTTTAAAATTTCGGCAAGCCATCTCGCCATTCGGAGTTGTGCCGAGTTAATCATGGAAAGGATAGGTCTTAGCGGGATGCCGGGCTTGTAGGGTTTGGGTAGACCGTACATTTTTGGAGTTTGCGAGCCACGTGGTGTGAGCGTTTTAGCAGTTACCTCACTGATGAGTCCCGCATTCACAAGTGACTGGATCTCTTTCCTCATTATTGCATCCAGGTCCTTCGACTTGTTTACTTCTTGATCTACCCTGAAGTTAGATTCATCTGATAATATTTCTTCCATTTTTCTCCGGTAGTCTGATATGTCCATCAGTACTGCACCACTCCCTTTGTCAGGTTTCAGTATTACGAGGGTGTTGTTAGCCTTTAACGCTTTTAAAGCAGTAAGGTGTTCTTCATCACTGATTCTTCATCAGTATAGTGTGGATACTGGGCATGGATGCTCTTTCTAGGACTTCAGTGTCTGGAATCTTGTCTTGCCATTTAATCTTCAGTAGCTTCCTTAGGCAGACTGTGTGGAAGTGGTTTAATTTCCTAGCGTGTCGCAGATAAACAGTCTAGGTTTCACAAGCTTATAGCAGTGTGGATAATACAACTGCTTTGTAGACTTTTAGCTTTGTTTGCAGGCTTATTCCAGTTCTGTCCCATACATTCTTGTACAGTCTTCCAAAGGCCGCGCTGGCCTTTGAGATTCTTGCATTCACTTCGTCATCAATTGTAGCAGCTTGTGACACAGTGCTGCCAAGATAGGTGAATTTGTCCACAACACTTAGTCTATGCTCATTCACTTTGATATTCGGCACAGTGTGATTATTCCCTGGAGCTGGCTGGTACATAACTACAGTCTTCTGCAAGTTGATATTGAGCCCAAAGTTGGCACAGGCATGTGAGAAAGCTGAGATATTATGTTGCATGTCCGCCTCTGAGTTGGCGTATAGAGCTCAATCATCAGCAAACAGGAGCTCTCTGACGGTGTCGCTGTTAATTTTGGTTTTAGCTTTCAGCCTTCTGAGATTGAATAACTTTCCATCCATACGGTAGTTGATGTCTATTCCAATGTCGTCGTTCTCGAAGGCATTCATCAACATGGCTGAAAACATGAGGCTGAACAGTGTTGGTGCCAGGACACATCCTTCCTTCACTCCAGTGGTGACAGGAAAGGGTTCAGACAGTTCACCATTTTGCCTGCATGCCGTCATGAAATAGCCTCACTATTTGGACAAACTTTCGTGGGCAGCCATATTTTGCCATAATCTTCCACAGTCCTTCTCTGCTGACTGTATCAAAAGCCTTGGTAAGGTCAATGAAAGTGGAGAACATTTCGCAGTTCTGTTCCTGACATTTCTCTTGCAGCTGCCTTGCAGCGAAAATCATGTCAACAGTTCCACCTTCTTTTCTGAAGCCACATTGACTCTCAGGAAGAAGACCTTGATCGAGATGGACCGTGAGGCGATTGAGAAGAATTCTGGCGAGTTTCTACCCTGCAATTGAAAGCAAGGAGATGGAGATGCCTCGGTGGTTGTCACAGGATTGGCGGTTTCCTTTTCGTTTGTAAAGGTGGACTATTGACGCGTCCTTGAAATCTTGTGGCATGGTCTCGTTCACCCATATTTTTGTAAAGACTTGGTGAAGCTGCTCTGTTAGGACCGGCCCACCTGCCTTGTATATCTCTGCTGGGATGGAGTCAGGACCAGGTGCCTTGCCGCTGGAGAGTTGCTGGATGGCTTTGTTTACTTACACTATGGTTGGCAGGTCATCAAGTGTCTCATTGGTGGGAACTTGAGGAAGGCAGTTGATGGTTTCATCATCGAAGAAGGAAGTTGCATTTAAGATTTTGCTGAAATGCTCTGCCCAGCGTTGAAGGATTTCTTTCTTATCGGTGACCAATGTTCCCCCATTTGCACTGAGGACGGGAACTTTGCCTGGTGATGTAGGACCATAGACCGCTTTCAGTGAGTCGTAGAAGTTTTTCATATCATGTCTGTCAGCAAAGCCCTGAATTTCATCAGCTTTGCTACTCAGCCAGGAGTCCCGCATGTGCCGAAGTTTCTGCTGCACTACTCTCTGAATGTTCTTGAAAGCATCTTTTTTTTAATGTTGACTTCGGGTCATTCAAATGTGCCTTGAGGAGAAGATGTTTCTCGGCCATCAATTGGTTAATGTCTTCGGAATTTTCATCAAACCAGTCTTTATGCTTTCGGGGGGCTGGCAATGATTTCCATAGCAGTGTTGTAAATTATGTCCTTTAGGGATCTCCATTCTGTTTCTGTATCCTGTTTAGCTGCAGCATTGGGCTTGAGGCGGTCTTCCAGCATATTTTCAAACGACTGCTGCATTTTCTTGCTGTTTAGGCGGGTGACATTTAGCTTTTTTGCATTTTCGCCCCTTGAGGACGGCGTGGTATGCTGATGTGAATGTTTATTTTCGAGACAATGAGACGATGGCCTGTCCAACATTCGGCACCACACATGGATTTTGTCACATGAACGTCTTGTCTGTCACTCCTCCTGACGATGCCATAGTCAAAGAGGTGCCAGTGTTTCGAGCAAGGGTGCATCCACGATGTCCTATTTCTCATGGGGAGACGGAAAATTGTGTTCGTAATCAGGAGATCATGTTCGGCACATGTCTGAAGGAGGCGGAGTCCATTGCTGTTGCAATTTCCAACTCCATGCTTACCAATAATGCCACTCCAAGAGGTGGTGTCCGTGCCTACTCTGGCATTGAAATCCCCAAGGAGTATAAGTTTGTCTCTTTTGGGAACAGATGTTAATACATTGTGCAGGTCCTCATAGAACATGTTCTTGATATCATCTTCGTTGGTCATAGTTGGTGCGTAGAAACCCTCAATGGTTGCATGCTTCCTTCCATTCAGCAGGGTCAACTTCATGGCTGCCGTTTATAGCCTTTGGAAATCCAGCTAATTTGCCGACCAGGGCCGACTTAATAGCAAATCCCACACCGGATTGGCGTCTTTCTTCGCTTTTCCTTCCACTCTAGAAAAATGTGTAGCCGGCACCTATTTCGCAGATTTGGCCTTCTTCTGCAAGTTGTGTCTCTCTCAAGGCTGCAATGTCGATGTTGTACCTGCCTAGCTCACTCCCAATCAGTGCTGTTCGTCTCTCTGGACCCGACGCGCCGTCTCTGTCAAATAGGGTGCGTACGTTCCAAGTTCCAATTGTTAAGGGAATATGGTTTAGTCTTTTAGCTTTGCTTGTTTTATCTTTGTTTGTATGTCGACCGCAGTTAGGGTACCCACCAACCGCGGCTAGCTGGATAGGTAGTGATTGAGCAGACAATGTTTAGGGCACCTTTTCTAGCCCCTTCCTCATGTTATGGAGGTGAGCAGTGTGTTCCTATAGAGGGCTGCTCAGTCACTCAGGGGGCTGCCGAATCCCACTGCTGCTCCGGTTAGTAGAAGACGACCATATGGCCTGAGCCGCCTGTGTGCAGGTCTGCGACTATGGCTGCCAGTGTACCCAGGCCTGCCGCTTCGCCGCTCGCCTATCGCCACAGGGCTTGAAGGTGATATATGACGTTGGATGAAGAATGACTTGCGCGATGACTTGGATTAAAGTGAGGAAGAGTTGCGCAATTCGTCGACGTCACTCTCTCGCCTGAGTCCATCTGAGTCCAGTTGCAAGACAAGTCGAGACGATTGGAGACGAATACAGGTTCAGTGGATGACCACGGCGCTCTACGTGCCTTGCCGTGCTCATTACGTTCCACAACGCTTTGCAGGTAAACGCCGTCTTGCCCGTTGAATTAGGAATGATTTCTTCCGAACAGTCTGCTGGATCCTGTCTTCACATGCTGGGTAGGCATACCCTAGTTTACCTCTTGGTTTGACACCAAATCGGATACCCATGCATGGTTTAGCCAGCCTCTCACAGCTGATGCCCTGGGGGTGGCCGCTGTCGCATGCTGACAGCTACTAGGAGCCACAGGCACGAGCTGGGTGTCAGGCTTGGACCAGTGGGGGATGGGTCCTGAAAAGGACATGAGAGTCATCCTTACCAAAGGTGCTACCAATGCCTGACACCCCGTACCCTCCAAAGAAGAATACTACAAGATCTTAACTGATTAAGTAACATGGGATGATTCATCGTCTTAAGTGATTTCCCCGTATCTGCCATAAACATATATATCGTCGAAATGTTGTTATTGCATTATAATACATGTCTGCTACCATATTAACAAATGTTAAGTCGTAAGTGTGACAACCCTACTTCCTATTTCCCACCATGTATTTTTGTTTGGTCCAAACCAACTTTGTGTTTGGTACTGAATCTGTTAACATGGGAGTTTACATCATGTCTCGGACGCTGTAATACTTTAGCCATATCAAACGTCACAGTTGTGTAGACACAGCAGTGCTGGCAGGCACGGGATGTTGAAGAAGAGCCTGGGACCGACCAACATGACGTAGGAACCAGGTATTACATACACCCTGAACGTGAAACTGCAGGAGATAGAGGGACTTAAAGTCGCTTAAAAGACGACAGGGTCGACTTCAATGCACCGGGTGTTATCCCTTATGGCTCAGTCACTTTCCGCAGCGAACTGCCGAAAGCGCCGCACAAAGCACGAACTCCGTAGCTCCAGCGATGACCACGGGAGTCTCCGAAAAATGCACTCGTGAATCGAAGTACGCGGCCCGGAATCGAACTCACAACCTCCGGAGTCCGAATCAGACGGCTTGACCACTTGGCCTTTGAGAGCGAAGTTATGCAAATGACTTGCTATATGATGATGATGATAAGCATGATTAGCTCAATATGAGCTACCTACACTGTTGGTTTCACTAGCACAGAACAGACCAGTCATTTACATGTTGCTCAAAATACCGGATAACCCCATCATCATCAAGTGCCTTGCCTACACATGGACGATCATGCTTCTCCACATCTTGCAAATTCCAACGGCATGGCATGTATCAGTTTGTATGTCCCTTCCATGCCATGACATAAGTCTAAAGAATTTTCTCTCGCTGTCTTCCTCTGTCTATCTTTCCACAAATGTGTCCAGTTATCACATATCAGTACAACTTATCAGTAGTAAAAATAAGGTTATTGACTGGCACCAATGGAAGCGAAGATAAAGAGGTAGAATTAAGAAGACACGATGCACAACAGAAACATTGTACAACTATATGAGGCAGGTCAGCATAGCCGAATCGATAAAAATGTGTGTTCTTAAACATCCGGTGTGCTGATGCTGGGGTAAGGGGATCAACCCCCTACATCGGACACTTGGACTTAAATGTTGACCTCTCGTCCTTGACTTGGCGACGTAAATTACAAGTACCTCTGAAGTCGGAGTGGGTTCTGTTCGCCTGATGGTGAGGGACACTGTTAATAGTGAAAGCTAATCCACACGCAAAATTAAGTCCAGCACTACTAGAAGTAATGTGTATGGACCATGCTTGAGTTCAAAAGCAATCGATCGCAAAAAAAACCAAAACAACGAAAACAAGTAAACAAACAAACAAACAAACAAACAAACCTATAAGAGTATGGGATTTAGACCAGTCACCTCCAAATAATCTCCCCCGATGGTGTTTCCACCTTGTCGTGGTGGGGGAGCTTGAGTTTCTCAATGACCCTGAGAGCTATGCCGGCGGTAGCGTAGCTACCAGCAGGGCCTCCCAAGCCGGACAGGTCAAAGGGTAGAGAACAGACAAAGAGAAACACCCTGGTCCTCCAGGTTGGGGGTTGAAGCGTGGGGTAACATCCCCACCTTTGTAAAAACCTTTCTTTGTTACGAAACAAATACATGAGCCTCGATATCGGACTGACTTATCTGGACAACGACCTTGGAACGTTAAAGGACTTTTGAGATTTGGAACATGGAATGTACGGACACTATATCGAGCTGGAGCGGCCGAAGAACTAACCCGGGAGCTGGTTGAATATCAAATGGATATCACAGCAATTCAAGAAATAAGGTGGCCAGGAGAGGGTACTTTAGAGCAAAATGGAATGATTATAATATATGGAGGAAACACCCAAAATAAACATGAATTAGGAACAGGATTTGTCATCAAAAAAGAGTTATGGGGGAACATTTTAAACTTTAAAGCTTTTAATGACAGGATTAGTAAATTACGAATAAAAGGTAAATGGAAAAATATAACGATGATTAATGTACATGCACCTACTGAAGAGAAAGAAGATGATATTAAAGAAGACTTTTATAATGATCTGGAAGATGTCATAGAAGAAACCCCCAAACAGGACATCCTGATTGTGCTGGGAGACTTCAATGCAAAAATAGGTAGAGAGCAAACTAATAAAAAAGTTGCCGGTATGGAAAACCTACATTCAACTTCAAATGATAATGGATGGAGAGTCATCAACCTGGCAGAAGCCAAAGGACTGCAGATTAGCAGTACCAGACTACAAAGAAAGGATATACACAAACAAACTTGGAAATCATGTGACAAGAGAACCTATAATCAAATAGATCACATTTTAATTAACAACAGAAATGCATCAAACATACAGCAAGTCAGAAGTTATAGAGGAGCTGAGTGCCACAGTGACCATTTCCTCGTTGGAGCAAAATTTAAAATAAAACTTAAGAGAGCTTTCTATACTAAATTACAAAGATTACACCCAACATATAACAGAGAAAAACTACAAGACATTACAGTCAAAGAGAAATTTACAGATGAAATAAAATGTAAACTTGAAACTTTTCAAAACCCTTTGGAGGAAAGCGTTGACCAAACTTGGTTGAACATCAAGAATACACTTCAATCTACCGCAGAAGAATGTCTCGGTGTGTCAACCACGCATAGAAAGAACAGATGGTTCAATCAAAAATGTGAAGAAGCAGTCACTAAGAAGAAGAATGCCAGACATGTATGGTTAAATGACATCAATAACATCCAAAAGGAAGAGCATTATAGAAATGAATGTAAAGAGGCTACAAAAATAGTCAGACAGCAGAAGCGAGAATATATGAGTAATATAATCAAAGATATGGAAACTAATCACCAGAAAAATGAATCCAGAAAGTTTTTTAAAGTACTGAAGTCAATGAAACGAGGGCACCAACAAAACACATATGGTTTAAAAGACAAAAATGGGAATATGATAAATACCAATGAAGAAATGTGCAACACATGGAAAGAATATTTTATTGAATTACTAAATTGTGAAGCTCCAAGTAACATTTTCCCACAGGAAGAGGTTCTAACATGCGAACCACAAATTGAAGAACCTACATTTGAAGAAATCCTATATGTAATCACACGACTTAAAAACAATAAGGCAACTGGGACTGATGGAATTGCTGCTGAATTTATAAAGGCAGGTGGCCATGCATTACATCTAAAGCTATACGAACTAATAATAAAAATCTGGAGGACAGAAGAATTACCCCATGACTGGAAAGAGTCATTATTGATACCTATCTTTAAGAAAGGAGACAAGTTCCAATGTGGAAATTATAGAGGAATATCACTACTGTCCACAAGCTATAAGATACTATCCGCAGTATTACTAAATAGACTAAAACCATATTCAGAAGACATATTAGGTGACTACCAGGCGGGTTTTAGACAAAACAGATCAACAATAGATCAGATATTTATCTTACGACAAATAGCCGAGAAACATTGGGAATATAAAAGAGATCTCCATAACATTTTTGTGGATTTTAAAAAGGCTTATGATAGTGTCCATAGGAATAGTCTATGGAATGTTATGCAGGAATTTGGAATACCAAGGAAGTTAATTAACATGACCAAACTATGCATGGAAGATACTTATAATATAGTAACATATAAAGGCAGGAAATCAGACCCCTTCCAAATAACATCTGGCTTGAAACAGGGTGATGCACTATCGCCGCTACTCTTCAATCTGGCTCTAGAGAAAGTTGTAAGGAAGGTAAAGGAGGAATGTGATATTGGAGGAACATCCAAGCTGCTTGGTTATGCAGATGATATAGATATTATAGGGCAAAGTGAACAAAAGACATTAGAAATATTGACTCACTTAAAGGAAAAAGCCCAACAGATGGGGCTGGTTATCAACCAAGATAAGACAGAATATATGGTAATTTCAAGAGACGGAATGGCTAAAAACTCTGGCCACATACAAATAGATAATATGACCATTAAAAGAACGGAAACATACAAATACCTGGGTACAATCTTCAACTGCTCCAACATCATAAGGGAAGAAATACAAACTAGAATCAACTCTGGAAATAAGATATACTATGCACTACAACATCTACTAAAATCAAAGGCGCTATCTCGTAACACCAAAATCACAATATACAAAACACTGATCAGACCAGTTGTGCTGTATGGCTCTGAAACCTGGAGTACAACGAAAGGAGACGAAGCCTTGTTACAAACCTTTGAGAACAAAATTTTAAGACGCATCTTTGGACCCATTAGGGATACACAAAGTGGAGAGTGGAAAAGAAGAAGTAACAAAGACATTTATGATTTGTTTAAGTCCCCGCTAATCACTGGTATCATGAAGGCTAATAGACTACAATGGCTGGGGCATATAGAAAGAATGGAAGATAATAGGGAAACAAAACTCGCTTACACTCAGGAAATAAATGACCGTAGACCCCGAGGTAGACCAAGAAGGCGGTGGAGAGATAATATACATACAGACCTACAAGCACTTGGAATCAACGACTGGCAAGAGAAGGTCCACCAGAGAGACGAATGGAGACAGATTGTATTTGCAGCAAAGAACCTCAATGGCTCGGAATGCTGAAGAAGAAGAAGAAGAAGAAGACCTCCAAATAATGACGATGCCTCGTAGAAAGAACCAAGGGCCAAATAGACACTACTTGCTTCAATAGTCTCAGTGTTCTCTATAAAATGATATTTTTGAGCCAAAGATATCAAAGAGTATCTCTACAGCGTGAACACACGATGGTAAAATGTTTTCAATAATCGTCGGAAAAGGAAGCTTAGCTGGCAGTTGCTCTAGGATCAAAGTTCCGACAGGCTGTCAGTTAGAGCACTGCTTTGCTGATCAGGCAGCTTCTGCAGCTTGTCTTGTTCCAGATGTATTAGTGTTACCTTTCCTCTGGAGTGAACAAAGCAGGCCGAGAGAGGGATCATGCTGCATGGGCAACACATGGGCTCTATATTTCAGCCCAGGCTTTGTGCTATGGAGAGGTATACCTCCATCCCTGGTATTAACCGGTCTCGGAATCAAAGCGAGAGGTGGCAGTTACGGGTTACAAGCCCTTGTCAACTGGCGTTCATCACAAATACTGAAGTATTGGAAAGATCAGGTTGTGTGACGGTGTGTTTTATGCTCAGTCTTCGTAGACTTAGATGGATAGGACATCTTAGGAGGATGGATGATGGTAGAATACCAAAGGACATTGTATTTTGGTAAATTACAGAAGGCTAAGAGATCTCGGGGTCGGCCTCAACTACGTTACAAAGATGTGTGTAAGCGGGACATGACTGATACAGGCAATGATAATGCACATTAGGATCAAGTCTCCCCCGAACGTGTTGCATGGAGGGCAAATATCAGAAATGGAATGAAGACAAAGGAGAAAATGATTGCAGATAGATCAAAAACTGAGCGAGTGAGACGTAAGATGGCGCGTGATGGTGAAAATGACCAGGTGTTCACGAGCATCCTTTGTGGGCGAATATTTACAGCGCGAATTGGTCTGATCAGTCACATTCGCTACCGCGTGGGTTGTAGTTATTATGTCTTTTTGAAACACAGTGTAACAAACTATAGACGGCAAGGTGCCAATGGAATGGTAGCTTGACTCTTGCCCCCCTCCCCCACCCCTATGATCAATAGTTCGAATCCGCTCCAAGGCGGATTTTAAAAAATGGACCCCAAATCTAGCCAGTCTAAAACAGGTACCAGGAAATGTTTGTGGAAGTAAAGGCAGCTGCAAGACTATAACATATTTTATAACAAATGTAACAAACATGGATCTACCACCGTATGAACAATGAGGCTTAAACGTGTAAAACGCCCCTTTACTGTTTACATTTTAAGAAACAATAGATAAACATGGTTCTACTTACGCTAAGGAACTTGTCTTTTCATTCACGGGTAGGAAACTTGCGGTAAAACCAAAATGAGATCCCTTGGGACCAACTATCACATTTACATTTTTCGTATTTATGTTAAATGCAAATGTCTGGTCCGTTTGCAGCGTCAGTAAGATCAATCCACACAATGTGAATGTTAGCGCCGTTACGGACGACATCACGGTATCGTCCACAGCTGGAATGAAAATTTTAAGTTCGAACACACACACATATAGAAGTGTAGTTTAACACGCTGATTTTAAATGGTATATTTAAAACAATGCATAACATATTCTTTTGTCTTTTATTCAGAGTAACTTTACATATATTGATAAATATATCACTACATTTTGTTTAGTTACCAAATCAAGGTGTTTGTTAACCAGCTATCTAAATTAAAAGTGCTCCATTACGTGCCTTGATGTATAAATGGCATATGGTACCAGCCCCATATCTTTATAATCAGTATTTGACAGACGATGTGGTCAGTGTCATGCTTGTTGATTTTATTTCCTACGTAATTTCCTTGTGTCCATTTTAGACAGTTCAACTGAAACATAATCGGCAGGCTTGTCCATGGGACATATTTTCCCGTCCCAACCCATCCTATCGCATGGTATTCCCATGGGAATAACATTCCTATGGCCAAGCCTGATAATTGGCCTTGATAGTGATTCGAACATATAGGCACGGCGCCCATAGGCACGCATACTAGCATCTACACTACCGAGGGTTTCGCCTAGCTATACTGAATTACGATAATTTAACTAGACTGGCATGTCCCTAAACGTAGATTGTGATAAAACATGAGTTAACTATTCTCAAACACTGTCTGGTCTACTTCGTGCAAGCACCAACGTTTAACTTTTAGAAATATAGTTGTATAGAAGTACCGGTTTAATCAACAGGTCAGCTATTTGCCAAGGATATCACGCAGCCGTTCTTGTTCGCCCTGTTACTTTGTAACACAAAAGAATCGTACATAGCCACTGGCTGGCCTCACCCACTTCATAAACTTGACCTTTTCATACGCGCACGGCTTTGCTCTAGAATCCGGTTACTCTTAACTTAACGGTTTGGTGAAATCTTAACATGGTTTGTTTGTGTTTAGTAAAACCTTCACAACAGAAACAAAGTATGCTATTTTTATAATTGTAATGACACCGTGCCAAAGGGTTAACGACATTGTTCGTAGTTCCGTATATCCACGTGGAGAAAACATCAGCTGCGAGAATCAGCGGCGGTTCACGCGGCATTGGCAACTTAGGGGGTATGTGAGCCGGTCTTTTAGAAAGCAATGGCAAACTAAAAAAAAATGTTTGCATATCCTTTACAGGACATCACTGTCAACATCAGCATCTTTCAGTTGATTGTTGATTTCTTGGCAAGATTACGCTCAGTAGTTTGCCACTGCTTTCTGAGCGACCGGCCCACATACCCCTAAGTTACCTACGCGGTTAGAACCACTACCGATTCCCGCCGTCGTCACGTTACTCACGAGAGTATACGGGATTAGGAGAAAGTCGCTAACACCTGGGCCAGGAAGACCGGCAATGGCAAACTACTCAACGTAAAAACGTGTGTAGTACACAAATGGCAGCTGAAAAAAATGATGGTGTTGACTGCAACGCCCTGTAAGGCATTTGCAACATTAAAAAAATGACACCGTAGGACAACAAACCGGTAAATATTTACATAGACAGGGCGTCGGTGCCGGAGAGTCCGTTGTATACAACAATCTTGGTTACATAACAGCAGCCGGTTTCTATATACAGATAACACTATTCCAGGCGTTATTTAATTGTACATGTTAATCCAGCGAAAGAGAAACGCGAGGTGCTGACGACGAAACCAGTCGTGGTGCTATATCTGTATCCACAGTGAAGTTAAGTGTCAACACACGGGCTGCAGACGCTGTGTTATAACGCCCAACTGCCTATGATGACTAAATATTAAGAGGCGGGAGTACTATATACAACCCAAAGGAATGTACATATTTGTTATTTTTAGTCTAAGAAACGTGGAACAGAGGTGTGACAGACGTTTAGTGCCAGTGCGTGACACAGCATAATATATCATGAGGCGAGCCTTTCATTCCGGAAGATATTTGTGATTGAAGAAAAATACCCAATTCATATTCGAAAGGTGGGGATTCTTTTTATTAAATGCCAGTCACAATGAAATAAACGATTACCTACTTTACGTGGGACTTTCTATCCTTATGTGTAGGCAGTGAGCAAGCAGACAGACAGACAGACAGACAGACAGACAGACAGACAGACAGGCAGGCAGGCAGGCAGGCAGGCAGGCAGGCAGGCAGGCAGGCAGACAGACAGACGAAGAAGGATGAGGAGGATCACAAGAAGAGTTAGAAGAAGAAGAAAAAGAAAAAGAAGAGCATATGTGTTAGATACACACAAACACGCACACACCCACACACAGTGATGTCGCAAGTTTTCTATCTATATATATATAAAAGACAATGTATGTAAGTATGTATGTACGTCTGTCCTTTCTGCGTTCGCGAACGGTCCATCCGATTGAGATGACATTTTCTACACATGTTCTTCTCATTTCCGCCCAGCCAACTGTCATAGTTTGTTAGTTTACAAACAGTTATTTACGTAATAAAATTTAATTTTTTAATTACATTATAATTAATATATAGCAATGGGACTTAACTTAAGAAAAGTTATATCAAGGGAAATAACTTTTAGTAGCATTGCTATATATGTAATTTAAATTATTGTTGCTTTTGTCTCAAAGTTTTATAAAATGCTTATCTACAGTTATCTACAGGCATATGGGTTATAATAGATAATGATAAAATTTTTAAGGCACTTTCAAAGTTTTCATTAAAATAATGCATCTATTTTAACCACGTGAAAATTTTCTAACTCATCTTTTTATGTTTAAAGAAGTTATTTAAGTCATGTAGGTGATTTAAAAACAGTCTTCATGAAAAATTATGGATTTATTTTAGATACGTTAGAATTTTATTTCTGTACTTTTTTTGGGAGAGAAACTTTTGAATTACGCCGAAGTCAGCCCAGCATATCTTTGATATCGAAGGATTTGATTTTCCGTTCGCTTGGCCGGGAGAAGGTCAGTACAGAATTCACACTTGCATAAAATGTGTATGTGCTTTATTTTTATTTTAAAAAGACATACAGACCTACACAAATGCCATACACGCAGCACGCCTGTTAAAATACTAAAATTACGAACCCATTTTTCGGCAGGTAGGCAGGCAGGTAGGCAGGCAGGTAGGTAGGTAGGTAGGTAGGTAGGTAGGCAGGTAGATAGATAGGTAGCTGGCTGGCTGGCTGGCTGGATGGATGGATGGATGGATGGATGGATGGATGGATGGATGGATAGATCAACGTCAGGGACTGGGCGAAGCCAGGCCGGGTCAGCTAGTGGTTCATAAAAAAGAAAGAACGAACTGCCCCTCCCCACTCTCTCTCCTCCACAGCGCCTTGATAGTAATGCAGTGTTTATATCTCTATATAGCTACAAACATTGTGCTTAGAAGTCATCCCAGTGTTTCTATTGACATCACGAACAAGGCTATTAGCTCTCACACATAAAACCTCATACTTGTAAATAACGAGCACGGATTCGAAGTGGCTAACACGTTTGCCTACTGAGCCGGTGGTTTTTTGTCCTAGTTCCTCTCCAAGTCGCGATATTTTTTCCATCTACCCGGCTATCTGTTCTCTCAGTTGAACCCATTTTAAAACAGGTAAGAGGGAATTAAAGACGACCATATCACCCCTCGAATGTCAATTGGTCTATACATTTACTGGATTAGCACCAAAATTCGCCCTAACGCGGAATGGCGTGAAAAGAAGCCCGAACATGACATTTAAACCTCTATGATTTCGGGCCTATAATTGAAGCAAAGGAAAGATTAAGACTAGGTGTTGTGGGGGCTGGCTTCCCCTGCCCATTGAAACATTAGCTGCTAATTCCAAGAAATAAGATTCAGAGGAGATATTGGCATGAGATAGCTAAACAAACATGTCAAAAAGGGGTCAGGAGAAGTTAAGAGCAAGAGGATGGACTTCATTGCACCGGCATTTATCTGTTATGGCCCGGTCTCTTTACACAGGGTGACCTCCCCAAAGCCAAGCAGAAAGCACTAGTTTCAGCGACGACCACAGGAGTCTCAAAACAAACTACTCTCATGAGCCGTATGACAGTGTGCCGAATCGAACTTCCAACCTTCAGACTTCGAGGGAAGCGGCTTAACTCCTTCTTCTCGGAGATGACTGAGGGCCTATGCTTTATTGTTTGATGAAAGGCGACTGCACCCCCCCCCCCACCCCTCTTCTTTTTTTTTTTGCAATACACAGCAAGGTATTACGAGGGAAAGTCAATAAGGAAGCCACAAATAGCTGTAGAAAAATAACTAAATATGATAACAACTTGAAACCAATTTATTTTTATACATACATTGTCCCTTTATTTGTCAACATAATTTCCACCAACATTGACGCATTTATCCCATCGTTTTATCAATTCTCCCAAACCGCCTGCATGGAACTGCGTGCCCTGTTTTCTAAACCACGTTATCACTTCACATTCAACATCGGCGTCATTCGCGAAATATCTCCCACTGTAGCATGATGGATCAGAACTCCCCATTCCCAGCCCGACACATTCATAAGGATACTTTAAGTCGGAACGGGGGCGTTTCCAGATAGAAGGACGATTCTTGGAAATAGTATGTTCCAGAACGAGTTAGGGGAGGGCAGCGGTATGCGCTTGTTTTTTCATTGGCTAATAAGTAATGAGCCCACGCTGTTTGCTAGGCCACCTTTGAAAATTTGGCAGTTCGAGCCAAGATTCCAACCGGAGCGGTAGCTATTTTGTGATGTGTTGACAAAAATGCCCTAAAAGATTCAATAATATATTGTTCTCTGGACAACAGGTACCACTTTAAAACATACTTTAATGTTGTAGTTGTGCCTGGTGACGAATGAGAAGAATATAAGAGTATTTTATGAATAAAATGTGAAAAGTGAAAACAGAACTTCTGTTCGCCAGTATTCTGAATATTGCTTCTTCAACCTTGACAGGTCTTTCTACGCTGTATACTCCAAGTGCATATCAATCCCTTGTTGTGAATGGGTGCGTATGCTTGATGAATGTATAGTACACTCATGCAGATTCGCAAACCCAAACCCCTTGTGCATTCTTCATGCCTAGGATGACTCATTCTTAAATCAACTGTACCTTTGCTCTCGCGAGTTAACATATGGCAGTCTGAATTGGAATGAGTGATGTAAACATGTACAAGTTCCTTGGTAAAACGCTGAGAATGTTGGAGTGAGTGAGTTGGTGATTTAATAAATAGCCTCTCACATCTAGTGGAAGGAAAGATGCTTCAATATCCATATGCAAACAGGTTGTGTGTGGCACGCCAGAATTGCTAAGTCCATGTGATGCCTGGTGGCTACATTACGCTCAGGAGAATTAATATAATTTCTCCCTGAAGTATTACACTATTACCTCTACTGTTGGATGGTTCATATAAACTAGTTCCTAAGAGAACTATAGGTGTGTGAACCTGTGTCTTAGTTGGCTGAATATAATGTATGGCTCACGCAAATTTACAGGGACTAGACATGTTTTTCCCATATGTGCTTTGGTGCATATGAGAACCATTGCTATGCAATTGAGCTTCTGTTACCTACTGTAGTAGACATGAAAATTACTCAGTGGGGAAAGAACACATGATGATAAAGATGATGTACCTGTGAGTCAGGTCTGTCTGAGAAAAGGGGTGAGGTCTGGCATTGCTGAGTGAGTGTATATGGAATAGGACATTCATGCACCAACATCACAGCCATAGGAATGGATGTCTGGTCTGCTAATTGGGTAAATGCCATTAGTTAATACATATTGCATATTGCAGTTGTAAATGCCTATTTTCCATTTCCCTTCACAATGCCTGTCCCATGTTGCTATGTCACAATGATTGCTGTACTGTGTCTGGTCCTCCTTGTGCCCAGGTCTACTGTGGTTCAAACATGGTGGAACTTAGACCACATAAATGCTTGTAATTGTGTTAAGCTACCCTGTCTCAGCATATAGTCTTGTGATTACCACAGTACATCACAGTGAAATTCACTACATCATCAACTGGGAGAGGTGTGCTTGGACAACACCCACCCTAACCTCCCCATCTCCGTCTGTGTATGCTAATGTATGATAACATCATCTTTTAACAAATGTAAAGAGATGTTGTGCCATTTTGTATATTGACAGAGAACAGGAGGATGGAGGAGAGGCTTCCATATATCATCTGGGGACAACTAACCAGTAGTCCCTAAATCCAGAACCAATTCTGTTCTCAAAAGGAATGGTTCTGAAGACTTCAGTGATCATAATTATCAATGACATTTGAGAACTAAACAACAAGTCTATGGTGGTGAACCTCATTCAAGACGTCTGGTGAAATGACTGGGACAATGGATTGTTTAGCTAGGACCTATCTTAGTTAATCTCCAGCCTGGTGCTCACACAGTGTTTTCAGAATGAAGACTTGTAAAGTAAGTGAGATAGACTGAGGAGAAAGAAGACTGGGACATATTTGTATCTTAGATCTTCCTCTACAGGAAAAGTAGAACAGAACCCTAAGTCTCAACTTCATGAACAGTCAACTCACCAGTGAAAGACAAGGCTGGAACTTTTCTTCAGACTGTGACAGCAGGGAATAGTCTGACTTGGAAAATCATCATGGGGAGAACTGCAACCTGAGCTGTCCAACACCATCATAGGTGCTAAAAGGATTAAACAGACCAGTGGAGCAGAATGTCCCTATGCTTGCCCCAGGTTATGGCTTATCTTGGTTTTCCCTCATTAACAGTAGAGGAAAGGATAAAAGTCAATGGTGTAGTGGTAATTAGAGAGGAGAGGTGGAGGAGAGTTTAGTTATTAGTTGGTGGAGTAAAGGGGAGGTGGTGTATCTTGTTTCTCTACATGCATGTGTGACATATTTTTTTTTCCATTTCTATGCAATAATTGAAGTGTTGACATGACAGGAGATGAGACAATGGTCATCACTCGACTCACCATCAACTCAATAAAGTGTGTTTAACGAACCAGTGTTTTAAGTACATGTCTCAGGAGAATGTCTGGTACAGTTGCTGTCAAGTGTTGTCTCTGGTGACTGTCTTAAGTGCTGTGGTTGATTATACATATTGTGAAAAGTCTTGTATAGATGTTGTCAAGTATCTCTTATGATGTAAGTCTTGTAAAATGGCTGGTGTACACAATTCCTTGTGAATGTATGTCCCACTTTTGTCAAGAAACTGTCATGTAGATGTCTTGTCCAACAGATGTAATGTACAGTTATTGTTGAGTTTGTCTACAAATAATTGAATCCTACAATCCCAAAGAAATGGGACAACCTGATATAGGTCACACTGACAAAATAAAGAAAGGTAGATCTAATGTGACGGACGAATAGCACACTGGCAACATTATAATGAGAGAGATGGATCCTCAGTTGTACAGGGGCGAATAGTCCAGATCTCCTTTTGGTCTTGAGGGAACTTTTACTTCTTTTATAAATTTTTGTGTAGATACATAGTGGTCTCACAGTGGGGGTTTGAGCCAAAGAAAAGTGGTTCTCCAAAAAGGCTATTGCGGGAATGATTAGCTCATTTGAGTGACCTCTAGACAAAACGTGCTAAATCATATCCTTTATCTTGTATATTTATTATTCAAGATATATCTCCAGAGAACACTACTAACTAGGTCCTCTGTCAACTATCAAATTTGTCACACCCGCCAAGGTGGGTTTTCAGTGTTTATGTTGACAAATGTTTGTCTCGCAAAGCGGTGCATAACTGGGTAGAAAAAGTTACGAGGGCGAGTCAATAAGTAAGTCACACAGTTATGTGGGATGGCAGGTAAATGATAACAGAGCACACAGTTCTATGCAGCCGGTTTGGAAGGACTGATAAAACGATGGGATAAATGCATCAATGTTGGTGGAAATTATGTTGAGAAATAAAAGGACATTGTATGTATAAACATAAACTGGTTTCAAGGTGTTATCATATTTACTTATTTGTCTACAGCAATTAAAGGCTTACTTATTAACTTACCCTCGTACATTGGCAATAAATGACAGCTGACAGAAATGCATCAAGTTAGAACACTAGACAGGATGTCAGAGTGGCCTAATTGATAAGAGCACTCGTTCTTAAACTTACGGTGTACTGATATCAAGGTTGCGTGTTCAACCCCTACACCGCTCAGTAGGACTAAAATGTTGACGTCTCGTCTTTGACTTGGGGAGATAAATTACAAGTACCTCAAAGTTAGAGTGGTTTCGCCTGATGGTAAGGGACACTGGTAACAAGGAAAGCAAATCCACAAACATCCATCCAGTGCACTTGAAGTAGTAACATATGATTGGACTACGCTTGAGTTCAAAACGAAAGACAAAAAAAATAACGCTAGAAATACACCAAGAGTTTAGAAAACAGTCTAAGTGTTAACCTACGCCTGGAGTTTAGAAAACAGTCTAAGTGTTAACCTACGCCTGGAGTTTAGAAAACAGTCTAAGTGTTAACCTACGCCTGGAGTTTAGAAAACAGTCTAAGTGTTAACCTACGCCTGGAGTTTAGAAAACAGTCTAAGTGTTAACCTACGCCTGGAGTTTAGAAAACAGTCTAAGTGTTAACCTACGCCTGGAGTTTAGAAAACAGTCTAAGTGTTAACCTACGCCTGGAGTTTAGAAAACAGTCTAAGTGTTAACCTACGCCTGGAGTTTAGAAAACAGTCTAAGTGTTAACCTACGCCTGGAGTTTAGAAAACAGTCTAAGTGTTAACCTACGCCTGGAGTTTAGAAAACCTTTTAAGTGTTAACCTACGCCTGGAGTTTAGAAAACCTTTTAAGTGTTAACCTACGCCTGGAGTTTAGAAAACCTTTTAAGTGTTAACCTACGCCTAGAGTTTAGAAAACCTTTTAAGTGTTAACCTACGCCAGGAGTTTAAAAACGTCTAAGTCAGTGGTTCTCAACCTTGCTTGGCCCTTGCCCCCCTTTACCATATTTTCAGAACGTCATTCCCCCCTTTCATATTTCCTACCTAAAAATCCCCCACCCCTACACAGTATACGTAAAAATGGAAGGTAAATATGTTAAAACAGGTCTAGACATCGACATAAAACGTGATTTGTTGGTCTACTTACTTTATAAAATGAATTTTAGAAGGATGAGACGTGCATAACTGTAAAGTATGAAGGGAAAAGCAATATCAAGTAATCGGTTCTTGTATTAACGCGTTCTTGAAATGATCTTCATTCCCCCCCCCCCCTTGGAAACCCTAAAATTCCCCCTAGGAGGGGGGAAGGAATTCCCCACCGGTTGAGAACCATTGGTCTAAGTGTTACCCTACGCCTGGAGCTTAGAAAACGTCTAACTGCTAACCTACGCCTGGAGCTTAGAAAACAATCTAAGTGTTAACCTACGCCTGGAGCTTAGAAAACGTCTAACTGTTAACCTATGCCTGGAGCTTAGAAAACACTCTAAGTGTTAAAACTACACATGGAGCTTAGAAAACAGTCTAAGTGTTAAAACTACATCTGCGGGTTAGAAAACCGGTTAAATGTTGGCCTGCGAAAGCAATAACCACCAAATGCTGTTTTCTTAAACTATAACTTTGTGATATCGTTGCACACGGTACAGTAATTAGTAATTACTAAGTATCTTCGTCATCGCACTCCGGACTGGTCCATCGGTGTTCTGGTCCCCTCCTCAACATCCCCGCCAGCATGTATCGACTGGTTGGGTCATGTCTATGCTGTTTAATCTCTTGACAAATTGTCCACGTCTGGTAGATTTCCGTTTCACTCCCATCAATTTTACTCTGGACAAGGAAGCAGATTCCCAAGCAACCTCAAAGTAATATGTTCGTCCAGCGTCTCTTAAGGCAGAGTGGCCCGGTATTTAGATGCAAGTTAGTTGGACTAATCATGATTGTGCTAAGTGTGTCGAGCCATTCATGTCGTATGAGACATGTCTGGACATTCTTGTGAACGCTTTAGCGTGCTGAGCCAGTTCAGGACATTAAGTCTTCCATCGTACGGCTGCTTGTTGTTAGGCAAAAGTGCTACTGGATTCATTGACAGCACAGAGCACACAAACCACCTCCTGCGTTTCCCATAATCTTTAAGCAAGAACACACACGTAACACATGCACACGCACATACATGCACACACACACACTTACATGCACGCGCACACACACTCGTCAGCTAGAAGTGGAGCGATGCACCCAGAACATAAAGTATAATTGGATAGTATTGGATAGTATAAAGTATAGATGGATACTACACTACTATACATAGCAATAAGTATACAATTGACATAAAGCAGATAATAAAAGTGTGGCTTGCATGATTGGCACAGATAGAAACAAGACAAGGAAACACTGATAATAAAACAGTAAGAACATATACAAGGACTCTTGTACACGGTGTACTCGGTGTTTCACTGTATAGTTATTGTGTACAAGGGAGTCTCCATGGCAAGTGGTTCGCCGCTTGCCTCGCGCTCGAAGGTTGTGGTTTCGATTCCGGGTTACCTCATTCAATTCACGAGTGCAGTTTTCTCTGAGACTCCTGGAAGTCGTCGCTGGAGCTACGGAGTTCGGGCTTTGTGCGACGCGTACGGCTGGCCGCTCATCGGAAAGAGACCGAGTCATGAGGGATATGACTCGGTGCAATGAAGTTTACTTTCTTACCTTTTAAATCCTTGTAAATATTTGTTGTGGACAAAATTGTGTTTACACCAGTTCGTTAGTGGTCACGAATGATGCCATTTTTCAAGTGCGTATATGTACACGTTTGACGCTGCATAGTGATAAATGTTAAATATACCCGTATGTGACATTAGTCTTCATTTGTTTTTTGTTTGTTTAGATGATCTTTGATAAATTGTTTACAGAAATAAGATGTAGACAGTCAGGAGGTTTTGGACATTTTCTGAAGAGAAATAAGCTTGAAAATATAGTGACAATTGTCACATTTGGGAGGGGGGGGGGGGGTGGAGAATAGAGAAATACAAAAAGATAACTAACTTCCTGGATGGCTTGACCACATGGCATAATTGGGACGGGGACGCAGAACGGATCCGAGTCAGGTGATCATCTAAGATGGCGAGCCATGGTTGCCTACGTTTACCGGGATGCACAAACATGATGATATCAATGATGATGATATTGAATCCAAGTATGAGACATTTTAAATTATAACCAGACCATCTCCACTTATTTCTATATTTTCAGTTGTTACTGCTAGAACCAGATTTTAAGGTTCTGGTACACATCTCCCCTTGTCCTCATTGCGTACTGTCTTCTTCTTAACTGTCCTTCTTAACTGTAAATATTATTCAGTCCTAAACTGTGCCAACTGTTTCGCTCTGTTTACGTCGCTCCATTGTTGGCAGACGTGTTTGCAAAGCCGACGATCTGGAATATAAACACGAGGCCGGACATATTTGTTAGCTGCTTTGGGGTGCTGAGTGTTGTCGTGCTTATAATAGTGCGTTACAAACTAGGTTGTATAACGTGAACAATAATTCAACGAACTCTTTAAATCCCAACCACGAATGAGCGAATAGCATTTTACCGCGAATCTCAACTATCTTGTGTGTTGTTATATTTTACATTTTGTCTGAACATGCTAACGAACTTTGGCCTACCCATTGGCCATTTCCTCTGTACGATGATCCGATGTTGTGGTGATACAATGGGACCAAATATCCACATGATATCAATTGATAGGCCGTGATATCGTGACCCACTGTAGTTCTGAACCCATAGGACCAACTATCTACATGATATCAATCGGCAGGGAGCTCCTATAGCTTTGTGGCTAGACAATCGCTTGCCCACCACGTGGTCATAAGCTGGATCAACTGGTGGGACGATTCAGATTCTTAACTTCGGCCTGGGCTCCCAGGTCAACCCAGCCAAAAATGGGTGCCAAAATATCTTGGGGGAAATAAAGGTCACCGGTGTGATACTGACGGAATCGCCCACCGAGTGCCGATAAGTCTATACAAATATGGGTCTAGCACCAAATGCCCGATGCGCCTAATCTTGTGTAACAGGGCCCTTGACTTTACTGATCAGTAGGCAGGGGTGAGATGTCGTGACCCGTCTCGGTGAATGAGGGAGGAGGACTATATTAGCAGCATGGGTTTGGAGAAACGCGGCTAGCATGTAGCATGCGGAACCCGTGGAACCACGTAAGAGAATAACGTGAGAATTCGCGATAGATCGCTCTTCATCCTTGTCTGTTATCATTGGCGTGTTCGACCCTTTGTTGGCAATGCGCTGAATAGTTTCCACGGAAGTTAATCACCCGTGTTAACATCTGCTATAGACCTTCTCGAACTTACAGATGTAAGTATCGGAATCTAAGTACACAAGGGAAAGAACAGAAGCTAGGATACTCACTAGTTGTCCATCAAATAATACCTTAATCTAATATATTTGAAATACTGTCATTTTATATATGTAAGGTCTGGACAATAAACAGACACACACAGAAGCAATTGATGGTAGAAGACATGCGGTTGACTAGAATAGCGCAAATAAATACTTGGAATAGATGGAAAAATAAGTGAGGTATTCCTACAAGAAGCAGATGAAAACCGCAAATGTAGTAGAGAAATTACATATAGACAAGTTTTGCTTGAGACACAGTTGTGAACACTTAGTGACAACTGGAAAAAAGAAGTAAATGCTGAGATTGCATTAGTCAAAAAATCCGAATTAGGAAACACATCTGATCTGGTGAGAGAGTGAACCATCGTAGCCGCCATGTATCGACACGGCAAGTGATACACACACATACACACACAAACACACACACACACACACACACACACACACACATACTCACATACACACACTCACTTATACACACATGCACACATACACACACTCATACATGTGCCATACCGTTAGGCGTGAGGTGTTTATATTTCTCCAACTCATAGATCGGGGGCAGCGATAGCCTAGTCGCTGGATTCAGCCGGATACTGAACGTAACACCGCCTAGACATTCTCAAACAGGCAATACATTCTATGCTTGTGTGCAACTTCCGATATAGCCGATATAGGACACGCAATTGACTTTAGTTTGTCATTGTTTCCTGAACGACCATAGCTCACACCATTGTGAACATCAACGCAAAACTATTTGTTCCAAATTGCCTACGGATGATTTCCTGCCATTTCCTTCATACTGCTCGTAGAAAAACTAAGAAGTATAAACGGACTGACCCAAACGGCTATCGACCCGGCAATGTTAATGGACTACGAGATAGATCAGCGATTCAAAAAATAGGCACAATGAACGTCTGTGGTTTCAATAAAAGGCATTTGATAGGGTAGATAGAAACAAGCTGTGGGAAATCCTTAAACAATATGGAGTGAGTACACATCTAACAAACCCATGTAGAAGTTTATACAACAACAGTGAATGCATAGTGAGAGCAACTGGAGAACACTCAGAACCCTTCACCATAAGATCTGGAGTACGACAAGGTTGTGTCCTGTCCCCTCTCTTGTTCATAACATATATAGACAACATATGTAAAGAAACCAGCCAAGCAGAGACAGCAAGAATACCGCATGACGAGAACACAGAAGAAGAACCATCTGCAAATCTAACCATTAGAGAACTCCTGTTTGCGGACGACCAAGCACTAACAGCAAAATCAGAAGCTGAATTACAAGACCACATGAATAGTCTAAACGAAATGTGTAGGGAACATAACATGAAAATTAGCACAAGCAAAACACAGGTAATGACTATAACTAAAGAAGAACAAACAGCAACAATTCACCTAAACGAACATCCCTTGAAACAAGTAAAGAGCTTCAAGTACCTAGGAAGTATAATATCATCAAATGGCAGATCAGAAGACGAGATCGAAAATAGGTGCAATAAGGCAAATCAACTCATTGGACAAATGGCACCAATACTAAAGAACAAACATGTATCAATAACTACTAAGAAAGCACTTTACAACACAATCTTCCTACCAACTCTGTGCTACCAATGCCAAACCTGGACAATGACAGAAAAAGAGAAAAGAAAACTCACAACAACAGAAATGAGGTTCCTGAGAAGAATACTCAACGTATCAAGAAGAGATAAAATCAGAAATGAAGAAATCAGGACTAAAGTGGGGGTTAAAGCTGCTCTAGATTTTATTAGAAAGCAGCAGGTCAAATGGTTTGGCCATGCAAGTAGGCTACCAGTCAACAGCATGCCACAACAAGCAATGATGTACAGACCAGATGGAAGCAGAGGAAGAGGCCGACCACGTAAACGTTGGACGGAGGGAATAACAGAATCCATGGGAATGTCGATATTCGAAGCCCATAACCGGGCACTCTCACGAAGTTTATACTTCACCTCGACACCGTAAGGTACAAGAGGAATATGATGAGATGAGAGATGAGAGATTTCCTGCCAGAAAGTCGGGATTGTGAAACTGCGTTTATTACCCCAAAGCCATACGTCCGTAGACTCAAGTACCAACTCGTCTATACAAATTTGGTAGCAGCAAATACATGAGTACAGATTACACATGCCACAGGTTACACATGACTACATATTAGGACTTTTATTTCTGGCCAAGCACACAATGAGGGATTATAGAAGTGCTTGGCCTGCACACTTCCGGATGCCTGTGTCTGCATAAGTGTTCACGGGAGTGTGCGCTTGGCCACTCAGCCGCACAAGTACACGTACAATTGACCGATGTTTTAGCCGTACAGACCTATACAAGTATCCTCTATCCTTCCACTTATTGGCGCCAGTTTTATGGGTTCAACATTTCAGAAGTATGAGGCTGAATTAATTAGTCGTCAGATTATCCTCATTGCACTTCGAACCATTCAGTTTATAAGTGCTTGGATCTCCTCTTCAGTATCTCACTCACATGCAGAGGTCGATAGACTAGTTCTGTGTTCTTCAACTATTCTTCTTTGTCCCTGTGCATAGCACTTCTGTTTGGTTTCAGCTCTTTTAACTATGTCATTGCAGTCTCGTCAAGGTTGAAGAGTAGCAGTTGTGTCTTAGTTCATTTAATCGTCCGGTTTCCCTGGCGGAATTCAGTATATCAGCCCGGTCCATTGCTCGTCCTCTTTCCACAGTAGTCCGGCCGCTCAAGCTTGTTCATTTACCCTTACACCCGCGTGTTCTGGTACAAACATACATCTGATTATTATCAGGCTTGATCTCAATAGAGATTCCATCGAATGTCTTTGTGCCCAGCCCATCTCGATCTTCCTGAGTATACTCATTGACGGGGCTTGTATTTAAAATTTTAAAAAAGTCAAGTTTAATATTGTAATTTAGACGTTTTGATAATGTTTTTTTCGATTACCTCACACCGGCCTGGCTCCGTTGGACTTGAGGCACAGAGGAACACGCTAACACTTCATAGTTGATAAGTCTCGGAGTTTGATGTTATTATATTTGCTTGTCTTTTTATTTAGCACTGTTAGTATGTGCGTTTATGTGTTCATATGTGTAATTATGATCTGAGGTTTTAGGCATCCACATATGGGTCTGTTGTCGTCACATGAGGAGCTCATAAGCTTTAACCGCTCAGGTCGGAGGGAGAAGTGAAGAAAGACTGCGGTGAGTTCGTATTGACAATAAGTAGGTAGACAACGGAGGTAACAGCAGTAAACAAAGCAACAGATCGGCTGCACAAACTGACACACTGTGGTAAGGTAATATAGAGATGGGAGAAGAATCCCCAAATCCTAGTAGCCAACTATTATAAGAAACCCATAAATGGCTCGTAAAGGTAATGTTTCCCTACAGAGGGCCAGGAGAGCACAGGGAAGACACCGCATTCAGCGGAAGAGAAATCTCACTCTGGATAATCTGACGTGTGTTGTCTCCCTGCCACACTCTGCTCTCCAAAGGTTTGTTAATTGTGAAGTATTACTATCTTTAGCACAACATAACTATAAACACATCAACAAGAAAAAAAACAAAAAAAAAACTCTCTGCTATCAATTATAATATTATAATGGGAAAACATGGGGGTGGGGGGGGGAGGGGGGGGGGTGTTCAACTAGCATCTTAAAATTATACACAACTAAAAATAAAACAAACAAAAAACAAAACAAAACAAAACATATAAAAGACATAAGACCACTAATTATCTCGATGTATTACTTAAACTGTTCCTGTGCACCCAGGAGTATGAAACTAAATTTATACTGTTCAATGACAAGTGAGTTGTTAAACTGTTCCTTCTATCATTGCATATGTTCTTAAAAATGTCTTTGAGTTCACAAAAATACGAGACTAAAATGTCTATGAGGTCACCACGAACTAGACCAACAATTTCCAATTCGTTAATCTATAGGAATCCATGAAATCAGGATACTAGAGTCGCTGGTAATATTGTTGTTGTTATTACTGTTGTTGTCACTACTGCTGTTGTAACAACTGTTGTTGTTTATATTGTTGTTGGCCATGTTATCATAGGGGGTATTCATAGAGTACTTAACTGACTTCCACTTTGCTGGGGTTACTCTGAAATCAGAGGATTCATTTGCTGTATAATGGAGTTTCGCACTTCCAACAGTAGCAAGGCAAATCCCCACATTTTTCATCGGGGACTTTCAACCTCCTGGTGACAATATTCAGCATTCATGACTACACCCCAGTGTAAGCCAAAAGACCACAATCCCCTGTTGAAAGATGTATCAAAACACATGTCCATACTTACAGAAAAAAGGGGGAGAAGGAAAGGAGAGATTGAGAGAGGAGAGAGAGAGAGAGAGAGAGAGAGAGAGAGAGAGAGAGAGAGAGAGAGAGAGAGAGAGAGAGAGGAGATGAAGGGATTAGTATACAGGGGAAGGCTTGACAGGCCTTGCCCTGTTGGGTACAATCACTCCAACAATAGGATGCGACTTGTCCTCTCACACCAACATCTGATGTAGGCCTTTACCTCTCATATCCGTAAGATAGGTCTCCTTCACTCCTGCGCTGTTCAGGTGACTCATCCTCGTGTCATCGAAGGCATTCGCCGATATTATCTGAGTGTCTGTTGTGGCGTGAAGGAAAAAGAAATACAATTCAAGATGTCTAGCTTCCGGGTTATTGATAAACAAGACAAACTTCCTTTGTGTCAGTTAGCCAGTAAATGGCTCAATCCCCCAAGAGTGATCAGATAATTATTATGGAATACTTCCCCACTCTTCATAGTATGAATAAACACACTGAGCTTCCATTTACAAGGAAGGGGGAGTTCTGGGTGGTCACCGGGAAAACCAGAGCAATAAGCTCCACTCTATAATTAGAGTTTTACCCGCGTATTCACTCAGCGACTGGGGACTCCCATTAAATAAGTTTACACAATGCCTGTTGGAACAAATAGCCATATTTAACAACTGCTAACTTCATCAACGATTAATTAAACACAAGCACGATTTGTATTTTCCAAACTTATTGAATGAATCTCTGGTGGAGTATGAATCTCATGGATCTTTACAAAAATGAAATCGACAATATTTGTCATTATTCCACCAGTAAACACCTTTCTCGAAATAGTTCTTAATATAATTAAAAATTGTTCATTTTCACTCCTCTGCCTCCAGCGAGGAATCTCCACAACAGTTATCAAAAGGTGGTACTATTCTTTAATTTAACTTCACAGGGTATGTGTGTGTATGCGTCATAGTGTATAGTTCTTAGTTAGTACTTAGCTTTTTCAGGCGGCTGAATATGGTGATAGAAGGAAAATGGCCCCTTCATCTGCGCGAAGGCGGTCTCACACTCATCACTCCAAATGACGAAAATAACCTCATTCATATAGGCAGTTTGAGGCATAACCTTCATCGGTCCTCAGCCCTCGAGCCAGACACAAATTGTTATGTAGGATATCGCAAGAAGCCAGCCTTCCTTCAGCTCTCTATTGATTGAACAAAAACAAATAGCTATATCCCTGCAAAGTCTATGAAATTATTGTGGTGTTACGTAATGTGTGAATTATTATACAGCAACGGTACATCCTCTGAAATAAACAATAGGAGGTTATATGGATCCTCCAGGGCCTCCCTATCGATATGGAAAAAAAATCATGTTATATTAAGCCCAGTTACATCATGTGATTGTAAACATCTGTGTTGCGAATATCAATCACTGTAACAATCATCTATCGAAATAAACGTTAGATTATAACAAAAACATAGTTATAACAAACATATATTGTAACAAATACCTGTTGAGAAAATTGATCGATTACAATAATCATTTGTTATGGTAACTATCCATTGAAGCAATTGTCCGTTGAGATGTTACATCATGTTGGTTTTGACGTCAAAACTAAACAAACAATCAAGTTGACTCAGGGACATTCTGATGAGCAAATGCTGTAAACAATGAACTGTGTTGTCATCAAGTGGAGACGAATCGTCACAAGGGAATATTGACGTTAACAAGATACACGTCACCATATGAATACGATTGTCATGCTCACCCAGAACTTTAATAATAGGAAAAGTGTCGTCTTGTGCGACGCTGACGTCTTCTATCACTTTCCGTCATGTCTATAGCCCCGCACAAGTCACCAACAACCCAACATGCACAATGTGAAACATAAAACCTAAAAGACACATAAATCTTGTCATACATCATGATCATAACAATCATCCAGAGGAGCTTTCAGACAGATATCTCATTATGTCAACAAAAGTTCGAACACACTGACCCTGAGATATCCCTTCCAGCCTATTTCCATTATATAGGAATTATATATTCTATATAGGAATAGAAATATAGGAATGTTTGCCGCAAACCAGTCCTGCCTCTTATGACCCACAGTGCCGTAAACCCCTACGGCAGTTTTATAAAGAGTTTCCTTAAGTTGACCCCATTTTCATTAACTGTACAATTTTCTGGTGTATCAGTGAAAGTGTCTTCAAGTTGCTGTTGAAACTGAAAGCACTTTTCAGGATCGTGAGTGTTAATAATATTAATCCTGGGGCTAGATTTACGTTTAGCTGTGTAGATTCTCTTTAGTCTCAGTCTAACCCTTGCAACAACCAAAGAGTGATCCGTATCACAGTCAGCACTGTGGTAACTTCGAGTCAATGATATATGGTTCTGATGTTGTCTCCGTGTGATGATGAAGTCCAGCTGGTGCCAATGGCCGGCACTTGGATGTTTCCATGTGACCTTATGCAGCTCTTTTGTTTTTAAAAAAAGGAGTTTGTAATACATAGGTCATTTCTGGTGCAATGCTCCAGCTGCCTTTGCCAATTTTCATTCATACGACCGATGTTAAATTTTCCAAGGCACACTGGCCATGAATTCGAGTCCTTGCCCACATGAGCATTGACGTCACCGAGCATATAAATTTAGTCAGATTTTGGAATTGCCTTGATCACGGAGTCTAACTCCTCATAGAACGAATCCTTCACATCATCAGAGGAATCGAGTGTCGGTACATATGCAGCAATAATGGTGGCAAAACCACATGAGGTTGCCAAGCGCAGGAATAATAGACTTTCATTTCCTCCTGCTGGAATTTCAATCATTCCCAGTAGCCAATACTTCACAACGTGTTGCCTTTTTTATGCCTGCCCTCTACCCTTCCCAAAAAAAGGTGTAATTGTTTTCCCTGAGTGACCCTTCCTCAGCGAGGCGAGTCTCCTGCAGGCCAGCAATATCAATGTTAAGACGATTGAGTTCGGCATCAATCACAGCCGTTTTTCTCGCATCGTCAATATTGGTCAAGTCTGAAGAAAATCCTGGACACATGGTTCTCACGTTCCAGGTTGCAAGCCGTAGCTTGAGGTTTCTATTTTTCTTTTTATTAGTACCTGGTGCATTGGTTTTACAGCCTGCGATTCAGATTTTGTCCTAACCCCAAGCAACCATTGAAGCAGGCAGGCTGTGGCGGATCAGCACCCAATTGGCTGGGGGATGCCCAGCTTGAGGAGGGCGGTAGCTGGTCAGTGACACCTGTAGGTGTCTCCCACCGTCAGCGGCAACGCGAGGCGCCCCATGTCTACGCCAACTGACAAGGACTTATAACCCGTAACAGTTGCCTCTCGCTTTGATTCCGAGACCGGTTAAGACCAAGGATGGAGTTATTGCCCCTCCATAGCACAAAACCTGGGCTAAAATATAGAGACATGTGTTGCCCATGCAGCATGACCCCTCTCTCGGCCTGCCTAGTTCACTCCAGAGGAAAGTTAACAACTATACATCTGGAACAAGAGAAGCTGCAGAAGCTGCCGGATCAGCAAAGCAATGCTCAAACTGTCCGCCTGTCGGAGCTTCGATCCTAGACCAGCCGCCAACCAAGGCTTAGGGCCTGGTCTGCCCTGCCATGACATTTTGTCTTTAGGTTGCATTTCCTCGCACCAGGGTAAGGCTTGTACCCTCCCAATTGCGCTCTTCCGCCCGAAGCCGTTGGCACAATGTGGGGTGTCGGGTTTGGTAAGCGCCGCCCAACGTTAGGCGCTAACAGAAAGCAGGTAGTACCGTCTACTGTTATACGGTAGCTCAGTCATATCTGACTAAGACCTGACACAAAACTAACTAACTAACTAATAACACTCTAACTAACTAACTAACTAACTAAGTAACTAACTAACTAACTAACTAACTAACTAACTAACTAATACCTATCTAACAAACAAACAAACAAACAAAAAAATAAACAAACTAACTAACGTACTAACTAGCGAGCTCACGAATCAACCAATCAACCACACGACCAACCACTTAACTAACCAACCAATGAACCAACCAAACAACCAACCAACTAAACAACCAATCAATCACCCAACCAACCAACCAACCAACTAATTGATCGACTAACTAACTAACTAACTAACTAACTAACTAACTAACTAACTGACTGACTGACTGGCTGAGTGACTGACTGACTGACTGATTAGCTGCTATCTAACTATCTAACTAGATCACTTAGTATGTGTGTATGTGTGATATGTTTCCGTATTTAAAGGAATTAAGAGAAAATATGGCTGCCTGCGTTGAACGTGTTACAAGTAAAGAAACCAGCCTGCAGTTTAATTGTCTCACGCGGTCATAAGATAATAGTCAGTTCATGTTAAGTTTAGAAAAGCCTCATCTGAAAGCAATGTTGAACAGATTATGCTATGAATAAATATTTACGTTTTCCTGGACAATGTATTTTTACCTCAATAATATTGATACTTCCTAATGCAGTGGTTCTCAACCGGTGGGGGAATTTCAGGGTTTCCAGGGGGGGGGGGGGGGGGGGGGGGGGTGAAGACCATTTCAAGATCGTGTTAATACAAGAACCGATTACTTGACATAGTTTTTCCCTTCATACTTTACAGTTATGTATGTCTCGTCCTTCTACACCTCATTTTATAAAGTAAGTAGACTCACAAATCATGTTTTATGTGGATGTCTAGACTTGTTTTAGTATATGCTATTACATTTACCTTCCATTTTTACGTATACTGTGTAGGGGTGGGGGGATTTTTTGATAGGAAATATGAAAGGGGGGAATGACGTTCTGAAAATACGGTGAAGGGGGGAACAGGCCAAATTTTTGATAGGAAAGGGGGGGGGGATGGCGTTCTGAAAATATGGTGAAGGGGGGAATGGGCCAAAAAAGGTTGAGAACCACTGACCTAATGTATTCATACCTGACCTTAAACAGGCATGACACTGTTATCTCCAGACTGACATCTGCAGATAGATATGTGGATCTTTACACCTGACCTGAATCAAAGGCACAGCTTTTTAAACGTTTCATGTTGCACTTATTTTGTATACAGTCTCAATATTCACTTAAGTCCTGTTACGTGCCTAGGTGTAGAAACAGACCGATGGAAAATACTCATGTTAGAGTGTCAAGTGATAGGTCTAAACCTGTTCTAATCCACGGAATAATGAGGCAGAGTGTCAAGTGATATCAAGTGATAGGTCTAAACCTTTTCTAGTCCACGGCATAATGAGGCAGAGTGTCAAGTGATATCAAGTGATAGGTCTAAACCTTTTCTAGTCCACGGCATAATGAGGCAGAGTGTCAAGTGATAGGTCTAAACCATTTCTAGTCCACGGCATAATGAGGTTGAGTGTCAAGTGATAGGTCTAAACCGTTTCTAGTCCACGGCATAATGAGACAGAGTGTCAAGTGATAGGTCTAAACCGTTTCTAGTCCACGGCATAATGAGGTGGAGTGTCAAGTGATATCGAGTGATAAGTCTAAAAGTTTTTCTAGTCCACGGCATAATAAGGTAGAGTGTCAAATGATAGGTCTAAACCGTTTCTAGTCCACGACATAATGAGGTAGAGTGTCAAGTGATATCGAGTGATAAGTCTAAACCTTTTTCTAGTCCACGGCATAATAAGGCAGAGTGTCAAATGATAGGTCTAAACCTTTTCTAGTCCACGGCATAATGAGGTAGAGTGACCAGTTCCCTTCCTTGTCGCCTTTCGCTCAGAAACGATTCCCAGACAATGCTCAAAAATATCATAATCAACAAGTACCTTGCCGACTGGTGTTGGAGTTAATGCTTCTCCACATCTTGCGATCTCCAAAATTATGTATCAACTCGTGGACCGAATTCCTTCCGTGCTATGACACAAGACTCGATAATTTTCTGTCTCTGTCTTCCTCTGTCTCTATTTTCAAATCTTCCCAGTTGTCACAGCATGCTCCAGATATTTGTCTGTTCATAATGTTGTCATAAAAATGAAGACTGCCTCTTTCCGATGTTTGTGGTAAGTTTTCTTTGCGATTTAGACTCCCTCAAAATGTTCATACTGATCATTTTGGCTGCCCAAGGAAATTTTAGGTTAGTTAGTTAATTAGTTAGTCGCGGTTCCAACTTCACAGCAACGGGTCGTCCCCATTACGCTCCGTTCCCGTGCCAGTGAATATCACACAAAACGCTCCCCACCGCCCAATGTGAAAAGCGGAAAAGACAGGAGTCTCGACAAACAACAGCCCGCACAGACACACTGTGCACAATGCCGCCGTCAGAATGTCAACACAATAGTCCCCCACGAAACATCCAGTTTACCTCTGATGGAATCTGCAGTCATTTTCCCATCTGGATGTTTCCTAGATGTTCACCCACACAGTCCATGAAAACACAGTCCATCGTCGATGGCAGTGGCAGTCAACCAGAAGCCCAGCAGATATTCTGGTATAATACCTGATTCTCAAAGCTTCCGTGGATTTTTCCACATGTCTACTAACTGTCCAGGAATCGAAGCCATTTATCAGAACTGATTCTATGCAACATGTAATAATTCTCAAAATTATAGGGTAGCATTAGCAGCATACCATGGCCTGTACACTGCAAGGGGACTGTTTTGGAAAAGGGCAAAAAAATACAAAACAGAAGTAATGGTTACTACAAAGTACATGTGTTCACCCAGTGTGGCAAAGCTGGGGTGGGTTACCCATTTATACCATCATAGTTATATAACTGGATAATATGTCTGTCCCCTGATAAGTTTCCACAGCCTACTTTAGGACCTCAGACACTTGAAGACATATTGATGGATCTATCTAACATAAACAAGAAAACTGACAAGTCACGGTCAATTTAAAAACAGAAAACAGATTTAATTGAGACCCTGTCTGAGTGAAAGAAAGAACATCACTGTACAGAAGTAAAAGATGACATCAGACAAAGGCGTTTGTTGTTGAATGAATGGGCCGGGTGGAGAGTTCATCATCAAACCGTGGGGGTGGTGTAAGAGGTCAGTCTGTCATATTCTGGGTAGGAATGCATAGGTTTGAAGCCACCTGGAATTGATTGTTGTTTCCGCCCACAGAAATGAGAATTGAGTTCATATAACTTCAGTTCGTGGGCTGAGAGGTTTGATCAAGTTCAAGAGGTATGCCCTCCAAGGTTTAGAGCTCTTGGTCCCCGTTTCAAAGTGTTGTTCATTTCGACATTTTAGGGTGACTTCAAAAAGGCTCTAGCTTCACTGATCACACTCTAGCCATAAAATAGGGCGATCCTGCAACAAAACAATTCAGGGGTACTCATCTACACAAACCATGATTAGAATACAATACAAGACCGTCCGTCATTCCTATTTCTTGGTTCATTCAGCTCAGTAAGATCAGTACCATATGGTAGACCTGTCCAACCGGTCATCTGAAGGGGTAATAATAGTTTCTGAACCTCTCCTTCCATTCCGTCTCGAAGTTAGTCACAGACTAATAGAGTGAAGAAAATGTACTCTGGACAGAAGGCAAAGCCCAATGTCCTCTTGTGGAGTTCCTATATTTGTAAGGCAGGTTTCAAACATCGTCGACCATTCCAGTCAACCATGTAGCAAAAGTTGAAAGCATTAATTATGTAACCCCCTGATGAGTGTAAACTGTCTTGCAATCAGGTTAGAGAAATGTGTAATTATCGCTCCGGTAATTCTTATCAATGTTACCACATTAACATAAGATATAATAGTGACAGAGAAAAAAGAAAGGGGAAGGGTGGTTGTTTAGATATGGCCTACGCAACTGGCTTCTATTTAATATTTAGAACACCCGGTGTGGAGTTCCCAACAACTTAAACAATCGTATCTTTCCCACATTAATAAGTGTAATAATGTGTTGGTAAATCCCGATTCGTCGGCGATTCCTTGGACTTTGGAAGCCGGTGGATCACCTTAAGTGTGGGTGTGGATAGCATCGCATTATGTTAAGACATCCCTAATTAAGTAATCAAGAGATATTAGATGTGTTGATTTTCTAGGGTTTTCCCTCCTATGTGTAACAACTTAGGTATAGTGTACCCGAGAAGGTCTTGCTCACGCCACCTGATGCTGATATTTCACTCTTAACTTTTAACCATCCCATGATGGTATTTACATTAATTAAGGAATATCGTGGCAGACGATATAAATTAAGGACCTGCTTCCCCGCACTACTATAAGTCCAATATGGTGTTTATGATAACCAGCCTAGCTCTCACAGCGGAAATCTGGGCCAAGTTGGCCGTCTTACTGAACTATGTTCCAGATTGGATAGTAGCCACGACCCAGCTGTAGACATCGGCTATGTTAAAGAGTATAATACTTCGCCTGAATTATCTACACGACACGACTGGCAATTTGTATTTTACCTTCAGTTAGAGAATTGATAAGTCATCTTGACGTGGAGATAGATTTCCTCTCGGTTTGCTGAGATGTAGCGTTGAATTCTTCCCCGTTCAGATTCATCGTCCTCTCAGGGTGAACCCAAATCGTGACGCAATGTTGAGAAGATTTGCTGGTTGGTTTTATGGGCTTTCGAAAACTACAACCTGTCGAATCCTCAGAGACAACCCTTATGTTAGGAATGCTCGGAGATAACTATTTAATATTGAACGTGCAATCTTCAGAGTTTCTCAGGTTTACGGGAATCTGTGAGTCAATTTCAGAGAACTCGTGCCTCACCAGATAAAGGAATGTTTAGATTCATAGTTTCTCACTTATTAAGACACACATAATAGCCCGATACACACCATTGTATCGGTATTTCCACCATCCTCCTGTTCCACAGGGGTTAGGAATAACTTGGGAATAGTTTGTCCAACTGGAACCTCCTTGAATTTTGTTACACCCAAATGCAACATCAAAGAGAAAGGAACCATTCTGTATAAGTTAATGTGGTTAAGCATGTGTGTGTGTGTGTGTGTGTGTGTGTGTGTGTGTGTGTGTGCGTGCGTGCGTGCGTGTGTGTGTGTGTGCGTGCGTGCGTGCGTGCGTGCGTGCGTGCGTGCGTGCGTGCGTGCGTGCGTGCGTGCGTGCGTGCGTGCGTGCGTGCGTGCGTGCGTGCGTGCGTGCGTGCGCTTTAGTAACAGCAGATGGGGAATTCATTAAGGAAGTTCAGCACAGAATAGCCCAAGCAAAGCAAATTGACAAAGTGAAGAATATACTCTGTAATTTATCTTTATCAATCGAAATGAGTAAAACAGTTCTTAAGTGTTGTATTGAGCCATCCCTGAGGTACGGATTCGAATGAATGATAATTAGCTAACTAGAGATTTATTTGAAGGCTGTGGAGATGTGGCTTTAATGAAGAATGGTGATGGCGCTGAGTTTTAACTACACTGCGATCTAATACTAATTCTCGTCATTTGGAGGGCGCACGTTCGATCACCCTGTGCCAATATCTTTTGTCTAAAGTCTAGTCTGTCCTCCCACCACCATTTGTTTCCTTTACCAAGTCATTTATATTGCCTTACGGATTGAGACAGATTAAATCGGTGCTCACATAACGAGTACTTATATGTCCATGTGACGTGGCAGGCAGATCCAGCTTTAGTGTTTTTTCCCCCGTTTCCTCGCTTTTAACTTAGTGTAGTCCATACTCATGCTACTACGTATAGTGCACTGAACTTATATTTGAGTGTGGATTAGTTTTCCCTATTACCAATCGCGATCAAGCAAATCCACTCCGACTTCAGAGATACTTATAATTTACGTCCTCAAGTCAACGATGAGAAGTCAACGATTTAGATCAACTGAGCGGTGTAGGGGCTGAACACTCTACCTCGGCATCAACACACCGGTAGTTTAAGAACGATCGCTTTTATCCATTCAGCCATGCTAACCTCCACTTCAGTGTGTATGCTGCAGGAAGTAAACAAGAATTGTCTCTCCCTTAGACATCTCGCAGACAGGACGCATAAGCACGGTTATCATCTGCTGTCATTCGCTTGAAAATCATTCGGATAATTTAAATAACAATAATAATGAAACTTTAATTAATTTATTGGTCATTATAGAAGACGTGAATGTCAATCAATACCTGTGATTTATTTCACTTAGAAATTGTGTGATATGACCAGGCATGTGACTTTGGACGCCAAGCAATGTGGTACAATAAAAGGAGAAATAACTACCAAATTCTGTCTACACCATTTATATATTGGCACCCTGCCGTCTTGACAGACGATAGCTTGTTACATTGTGCTTCAAAAAGGCTTAATAACTACAACCCATGGCGGTAGCTAATGTGACTGAAAAGGCCAATTCGCGCTGCATATGGTCGTCCACAGTGGATGCATGTGAACAAATGGTTATTTCCACCATCATGTACCATCTTACGTCTCGCACACTCGGTATGTGACTTATCTGCAAGCATTTTCTCCTTTGTCTTTATTCCATTTCTTATATTTGCCCTCCATGCAACACGTTCAGCGGCGACTTGCTCCCAATGTGCATTATCAATGCCTGTATCAATCATGTCCCGTTTACACACATCTTTATATCGTAGTAGTAGGCCTACCACGATATCTCCTACCCATCTGTAATTCACCAAAAATATGTCCTTTAGTATTCTACCATCATCCATCCTCCTAACGTGTCCTATCCATCTAAGTCTACGAAGACTGAGCAGGGAACAAACCGTCACAAAACCTGATCTTTCCAATACTTCAGTGTTTTTTTATTTTGTCTTGCCACTTAATGCTAAGTATTCTTCGCAGACACCGCATATGAAAGCTGTTTAAATGGTTTTCTTTGTGTGAGTTGTCCAGGTTTCACTGCCATAAAAAAGAGTACTAAGGACACAGGCTTGATAGACAACGACTTTTGTTTTGGTAGTAAGCTTCCAGTTCTCCCATACACATTTTCTTAACCTGTTCATTGTTGTTCCTGCCTTACCAATCCTGATGTTGATTTCCTGATCTAGGGATAGTTTGCTATTTACCTCTGACCCTAAATATGTAAAATGGTCTACTATATCCAGTTCGGCGTCGTCAATAACGATTGACGGTACCCCATTTGCACCTTGTGACATAATATGTGTCTTATTTTTAATAATTGTTAAACCAAATTCAGAACAAGCATTGGGGAACAATGCCTAGAACAGACCTTCACGACTGACTAAATCAAATGCCTTTGTGAGATCGATGAAGGCAATAAACAGTTTCTGATTCTGTTCACGGCATCTTTCTTGCATTTGTCGTAGTGAGAATATCATATCAATGGTAGACCGGTTCTGGCGGACGCCACACTGTCATTCAGGGTAAACTTGATCTCCAAGGACTTGAAGTCTGCGGAGTACAATTCTGGCAAATACTTTCCCAACAATACACAGAAGTGAGATACCCCTATAGTTATTACAGTCGTTCTCGTACAATGTTATGATTCTTGAGTCTTTGAAATCCTGAAATCCACCACCATTTATAAACATGGTAAATAACCGGATGTTTACTTCTACAAACTGTAACAACATCTTTTCACGTAAAGCGATTGGAGATATTATTTGGCAGCCGAGTTGATTCATAGCAAAATGTTTTTATAAAGAAAACAAGGCGTACGTCGACAGTGAACCGAAACAGAAAAGAAGTCCTGGCAATGATGATAACTGATCAGAAAAACACTATCTTTGTCTCTGTCGTATCATGCTAAGGCAACTAGGAGAACGGGGTTGTAGTAAGTTTTGAAGACAGCTGTACTATCACATTTTGAAGCATCAGCATGAAAACATGTTTTTGTAGCACGGCAGACTGCATTTTTAATTAGTATGTTTTGATTGATCGCATTGAGATTATTGACTTGAAAATAACATAATAAATAAACTGTTTAACTGCGCAGTTTATGTTTTTATGAACACATAAATTTTAACAGAACACGTGACAAATTGTCTTGTATTATTTAGGATTTCAGACGGCCTGTTGTTGAAATAAACACGTAATGCTATTTAACATATAAGGCTGAGAAATCACCATAAATGTAAGGTGCAGTTGAAATCTGGGATACTGACTACATGTTATCTGTGGTTTATTAAGTCTAGAATCGAACTACGGACAGCAGAGAAGGTAGGTAGGATATTAGATGGGTGCGTACATTCAGTCGATTTTAATTATTAACAATGTGAAATTGTACACATTGACAGACAAGCTGGGAAACATCAAATGGCAGTTAAAATGTGGCTTATGGGGAATATGCTAAGAATATCATAAAAAAATTGTTTGCATATCCTTTAGAGGACATTGCTGTCAACATCAGCATCTTTCAGCTGATTGTTGATTTCTTGGCAAGATTACGCTCAGTAGTTTGCCATTGCTTTCTGAGCGGCCGGCTCACATACCCCGTAAGTTACCGACGCGATTCGAACCACTACTGATTCTCACCGTCGTCACGTTACTTACGAGAGTATACGAGATTACGGAAAAAAGTCGCTAACCTCTAGGCCAGGAAGCCGGCAAGAATATCATAGACGGACAAAAAAAAAAAAAAACAATGAGCAATACTTGCAAGAAACAATCGTGAACTGATTCGAATAATTGGTCGTAGAAAGTCAATTTTTTTGTTTGGAGAAATACATTGACAAACGTAGTGATAACTATAGAGAATGCCAGAGACAGGGAAAGACCGGGAGGTATTTATCTGGCTGGACTGGCCACATGACATAATCGAAACAAGAACATAGATCTCCGCTGATCGTGTGATATGGCGACATGACCCTTTGTTGGCATGGCACATGAAGATGATGACGCGGAATTGCAAGCTTAGCTGGAAATACTTGCTAGTAAAATATGAAACAAGCTATTGTGTGTGATATAAATGTAACGCCCAGTGAACTTCCAGTGAATACAGTCGCTAAGTAATATTTGGTATGTCAGCATAAAGGCCTGGACATAGTTAAGTGCCACAGGCTGAACAGAGGAAAATCATGGATGGCTCAGACAGACGACACAATCGGAGAAGTGCACATGCTTGAAAACATTGAGAGAGAGAGAGAGAGAGGTGGAGTGGGTCAGAATGCCGAGGACAAGACAAACCTGTGCAGTGTCATAGTAAAATTGGATCGGCAATGCAAGAATTGGCTGCACTATATAGGAGGTACACCAATTATTCCACGACAATTCACGACAAGGTGATGTAATTATCGACACGATGGCTCTGTGCTAAGAGGTGAAAGAAGTGCCTGTGTGTTTGTGGCGAAGGTTGGTGCACGGTGTTTGATGCGGACAGCCTGGTATAAGAATCCACAACATCTAGTCTGAGATTTGCGAGTCTTTGTTTTATCCTAAGTCAAGATGCCCGCAAAACAAGATCCCTGGAAAATTAAACACATCTAGCCAGTATGTGGTGAATTAACTCTTAGTGTACACTTTTGAAAACCGCTTTTTGATAAGCTCGTTTTAGAGATAAAATGTAGGTCATGAATCGCAATAATACTTTGAAGCTAAATTCTTCAAATAAAAAACTGCAGTAAACTTATTACTTCTCTGGGACTAATTATATTAATGCGAGAAATGGATTTTGTTGTACAGAGGGAAAACAATATAATAAGTATGAATGACTATTGTGTCATTTAGAACAAAATCAATTTGTTAAGATTCAGTCTGTCTTGTCACGTTTTGAAACGCTTTCCGTATATAGTGATTATTATTATAGAGCAATCAGAGGATGACTGATGAAGTCGATGCAACGCGAGCCGACCTTGCTTCCCAGAACATATCCTGTTACCCAGTTTACCTGGCAGCCGGATTCAATTATGGAAAAAAAAAAAAATAAATAGAAAATATAAACTCGACAGTGTTGCGAACACATGATCAACGACCCGGTAGGCTAGTCAGCTAGCCATTGCATTACTGCGACTCCCAGTGAGGTTGTTTGACTTTGGTTAACTATTCGAACGGTTATCGTAAGTTTAAAGAATACATGTAGACAGTCGACGTTTTTGGACATGCTATGAGTAGAAATGCATTCGAGAACTTGGTGAGAACTGGCAAGATTGAAGGGTAAGAGAACAATGAGACGGCAGAGAAGTAAATACCTGGATGGCTTGGCCACGTGGTATGGTCGTGACAAGAACATAGAGCTGATCCACGACTCTGGTGACCGCGTGAGATGGCGAAACATGACCGCCTTCTCTTATCGGAATGGCATGTTGAAAGAATACATGACTACAAGCGGCAAATGCGTCGTCAGCCGAAATGAATAGGAATGTAAGAATACAATAATGCAGCCCTTGATGTAAACATGTATTTAAACCGATGACGAACGTAACTATTGCCATTGCCAAGATGGTATCATGACACGCTGTGCCAGTCTCTGGCTGAAAGCCTGTAAGACGGGGAGATGTGAGTTTAGTCAAGGGTCACGAATGTTGTATACGTGTTCTTCTCTGCCTGATGTATATTGATATAAATAGGGTTATCCATTGTGTGGATTGTATTATTATACTTCAATAGTGCACTGGAACTCCTTGTTGTATTTCATGTTTCCCCGGAGTACAGATAATGGTAGTAGCAAATCCTATAATACGGTAACTGTAAAGATAATATAAGGCGTTCACAGATTCTAGGTCACCAAATATGAAGGGGGTGGCCAGGTCCCTGCTTCATCGTCGTTCCTTCCAAGAAAATTCTCAGAGAATTCCAACAAAAAATCAAATTAAAATTAAAATCTTGTTCCTATTTATATGAGACTGGGTCTACCCCAGAGCAAACCGATAGGATATAAATGCGGATTCGAACCCATGGCCAGCGGGTAATCAGCGAGTATCTAGCCACTACACAACCGCGCCTCCCCCTCCATCTAAAACAATAATAGTCCCGTCACAGGAACGAGTTGTGTTTATTTGAAGTTATAGGACCATCACAATGTGTGGACCTGACAGCACGGAGGAATATATGTGGCCAGTCTTTCTCCCGTAGCGAAGACCGAGAGCTGACATGGAATCCCTCGTTCGACCGCGCTCGTATCATTGTCAGCGTGAAATCTTAACCATGACAACAACGTGCCAGCGATGAATGATGAATGCCTGTGTGTACGAATATGTGTCTCCTTGAAGCATATTACTTGTCCCAATGTGGCAAGGCATCATCATCATGCCGACAGACAAGCACGCAGACATCCATATACACACACACACTTATATATATATATATATACTATATATATATATATATATATATATATATATATATATATATATATATATATATATACACACACACACACACACATATATATATATATATATATATATATATTGTTGCAGGTATGCACATACAGTCGCCCTATATATCTATAGACTAAGAGCACGTGTTATCAATTGAGCTGTCATGATATTATTGTATATCTCTATCACAGGCGAAATGCACAGCTACACTGTTGCCGTTCTGATAGCCACCTTATGTTTGCTGCACACCCCGTACTCTGATTGTCTCTTCGACATCGAATCCTTACTTGGAGTGACTCCTGGCTACGAAAAAGATCCAGATAAGCATAAATCCCTGCTGTCTGACTTAGCCCATTTGTTTCACGGCAGACATACTAATCCCTCTGGAGAGCTAGAGAAAGACTTGTTTAATATTTTCAGAGATGGACATCATGGGCGAAACACTGGCGAGTTGAGATCTTCAGGAAAAGAGACCTCTTTGACTGAACTTATTGAAGGGTCAGAGAAGGGATCTTGGAGTCCAAATGTCAACAGCCAATCACCTCAGGGTTTAAAACTTTCTGATGTTTTTGGATTAAAATCGGTACTCGATAAACTCCAAAACAGAAAGTCGTCACATGAAGGGACACTGGGACATGTTATTACTGACATAATAAACAAAAACGATGAAAAGAATGAGCTGATAGACTATGTGCACAATACTGAACCAACTGTTGTCAATGACATTTCTGTAATTATTGTAGAAGAACAAGACACAACACAGACAACAACACCACCGCCGATTGTTACAATAGACACAGAAGTAATAACAACAAAGGCTAATTTTGAAAATTGTTTGAAGACGAAAAATTGTAATCTTTTCAACATCCAGGGTTTACTCTCTAAAATCTTTAACCTACATCCTTCTCACACTGAAAGCACACAAGAACCGACCACAACGCAAAAACCGCATGAAGAAAAGAGCCAGCTTTTCCCTATGCTAAACTTCGGTATTCTATTCCCTAAATCTGTACCCACAAACGCAGTTCCTGTTGTTGACGAAGACGGAGCAGCAAATATAAATACAAACATCTTTGGAGGTTGCGGCAAGAAGAAGGGCGATTCACAAAGAAGCTGTGGACTTAATCTGTTCAACACATCAGGCTTACTTTCCAAAATCCTAAACTTAAAACCGTTTTATAATGCACCTGAGAAGGACACAGACTCTCCCTCTTTGGAAAGTCGACTTTTCCCAATTCAAAATTTGCCAACGAAAATCAGCAATATAATCCCCAAGTTTGATTTCCAGGAATTCCTGCCTGCGATAACTAAGATATTTCCAGACTTTCACAAGAGCCAGAATGAGCAGGAGCAAAATGGTCATGAGCCCAATTCCTTTATTGAAAAGTCTCTGAATGCTGTGTCTGACGTATTTCACCATACTGATCAAAAGAAAGATGGAGATAAGCCCAACACGTTTTCAAAGTCTTTTGACGACATGAAATCTCTACTGCAGAATTTCAACAAGATTAAATAACCCACTGAGTGGGGCCAGTCGCTGTTTCGTCTAACTGAATACGTAAGTAACAATCATTGTCGATGATGGTTTTCAATAGATTATAACACGTCAAGGGTATTATTGATGTGTTGTTGATGTTAATGTGTGGATATATTAATAGGCGCTCATAGACGAAAAATGTTTGTCATTATTAACAAGATTAAAAATCCTGACCACTGTGGCGTGGCCGACATATAGGTCACGGCGATCAAATCGTTTGCATCCCACGAACGGGATCGTAAGCTATTGGAAAACCGTATCATCTTGCATTGGGTTCACTCTCCCCTCACGGCCTCAATGTCCAACACAGTTTCATTTAACTTCCAAACACCATCCCCTCCTATCCCACTAAAACAAGTTGTTACATATCCTTTACAGGATGTCGCAGTCAACACCAGCACTATTTTTGCTGCTTGGGACTTCTTCGCAAGTTTACATTTGGTGGTCTGTAGTTGTTTTCTGAGCGATCGGCACTCATGCCATTCTATGAGGACCAACGCAATGGCGATCTGCATCCAGGTCGTCCGTAGCTGTGTTTCGAGCGCGGAACGAGAGTTTTCGAACTGTGTCCATGACACCTTCGCCACAGAGCGCCAATACTATTTTTTACCTTTTCGCTCACAAGGGAGCTTTTCCACCATCCACCCCACCTCCTTCCCGCCTGTCCTCCTACCTGGTGGCTTAACCAATACCTGAGCTTCTGACAGTATTGACCTTTGATCTGTTGACCATACGTCCGCTTCATACAATCTACTGATAGTCGTCTAACGCGTCAGTCGCTCCAAACATGGATACGGATTCAGATAAGTAATCTTAATATTGTCATGTAGTGTGTTTCATATAGTTGTGTGTCGGTTTGTTTGCGTTTGTTTTGTGCTGACAAAGGCTTTGGCCGCAACGTCCAATTTATGTATTATAATCGTGTTTTAGTAAAGCTGACAATCTACTTCTAGCTTTATGGTGATTCATTCATTGTCAGGATTAAAGGTGATTAGTTCAGATGGATCAGACACCCAGACACTGTGACTACCATTTATTATATGACAGATCAAATTTTCATGGCGACATTTAATTTCATGGCGACACACATTTCAGAAATAGTGAACGACGTTAATGGCTGTCTTAGGACATCCTCGTCCGGTAGGGACAGTCATGAGCCACAAGCGACACCAGACCGTCATTCAGCTACTGATGGCAAAACTAAAACTATAACTAAACTAAATAAATTTAGAGTAGGAACATGGAATGTTTGGACATTAAATGAGCTAGGAAAGTTAAACAATGTTCTGAGAGAAATGGAAAACATGAAAATGAATATACTAGGCATAAGTGAGATGAGATGGAAGGGATCTGGCAAAATTATAACCGACAAACACACAATAATTTATTCTGGAGGGGACACACATGAAAAAGGTGTAGGAATAATATTTGATTACAAAACAGCCAAATCTTTGAATGGATACTAGTGTATTTCAGATAGAATTATAATGGTCAAAATCAAAAGCAAAACAATAGATATAAATACTATACAAGTATTTGCACCAACAACAAGCAGTAGTGAAGAAGAAATACAACTTTTACGATGAAGTAGAAATGGCAATAGCTCAAATTGGATCACAAGAAATAAAACTAATTCTGGGAGATGTTAGTGCAAAAGTAGGAAAGGGAAAAATAGAGGATATAGTGGGGAAGTACGGTTTAGGTACAAGAAACGAAAGAGGAGAGAAACTAATAGAATGGACAAATATTAATGATATGATAATTGGAAACACATGGTTTAAACACCGTAAAAGACGACTATACACACGAAAAAACCCTGATATGAAAATAAGCAATCAAATTGACTACATACTTATTAATAAAAGATTTAGAAATGCATTAATTAATGTAAAGACAATGCCTGGTGCTGACGGTAATAATTATCATGTACCATTATGTGGACAAATAAAAGTAAGAGAGGGAAAAAATAGTTAAGAACTTGAGACTTAATAAAGAGGTTCTGAAAGTAGATAAAGCAATTCAAGAACAATACAGAGTGACTGTGATAAATAGGTACAATGTAATAGCTAAAATACAGAGTATAAATGAACAATGGGAAATGTTAAGGGACTCCATTCATCAAACTAGCAAAGAAATATTACCGGAGAGAAGCCAGAAGGCTAAGAAAACATGGATGAATGAAGAAATCCTAATGCTGATGGACAAAATGAAACAATAACAATGACAAACAAGAGTATGCTAAGATAAATAAAGAAATAAGAGATACATGTGTGATGGAAAACGAAAGTTGGTTGAACGAGCAATGCAAACAAATTTGAATTAAATTCCATTAAAGAACAAAAAAGTATGCACAGACAAATCAGTGAGCTCACAGGAAGAAAAATAAGAATACCGGGTGTTTGTGATCAACAACAGGAAATATATTATTGGAGGAAGGTGCTATAATGAAGAGGTGGAATGAGGATATAAGAGAATTATATAATGGAGAAAGGGAAGCATTAACAGAAGAAAGTAACTTAGAATGGCCACCTATTCTAAAATAAGAAGTCGCTGACGATAAAAAAAAAACATATGAAGAAAGGAAAATAGCTTGGCCAGATGAAATCACAGTAAAAGAATTAGAATTGTTGGGAGAATTTTGGGTAGATATTAAGCAAAATGCTGAATGATATTTACAACACTGGATATTTACCAAGCGATATGCTGAAACCTGTATTTATAGCAATACCAAAGAGACCAGGAGCAATTGAATGCGAAGATATTCGTACGATTAACCTCATAAACCATATCACTAAGCCTCTACTCAAAATTATAATGAGAAGAACAAGAAAGAAAATATAAATGGAAATAGTGAAGAACAATATGGTTTTATGGAACGAAATGGTAGAAACAATGCAATATATATATATATTACAAACACTAATAGAAAAGTCAATAGAGAAACAGAGAGATATATATTTATGCTTCATAGATTATACAAAGAATATGAAGATAATGTAAAAGATGATGAGCTGATTAAAATGTAGGACGATATCAACATTGATGGGAAAGATTTAAGAATAATAAAGAATATATACTTGAATCAAGTAGCAGCAATTAAAATGGGAAATAAAGAGGGTAGTTACGAACAGATAAAGCTAGGAGTACGACAGGGGGTGTCTTGTCAACCGATCTCTTCTCCCTATATAGCGAATCAATGATGACAGAGAACGAACAACGAACGAACTTTATTTTAAAAGGGTAACAGATTGGGCACACAGGCCCATCTTACATTCGGCCCTTTCAATCACTCATCTTTCATTCATCAAAAGTGCATGTTACATTTACATAGGGAAAAAACATTGTCAAATGGATTTTGTAAGCATAAACAATGCATATTACGCATGATACATTCACATGGGGGGAAAAACCATTGTCAACTGAAAGTTGTGAACATAAACAGTGCATATTGCAATGTTGTGAGACACATTCCCCACCCACCCTCACATTCCGCAGCCACCCACATATCCCGCAGCCACCCACACATCTCCCACCCGCAACACCTCCCCCACCCACCCACACATACCTCCACGCACACAGATCCAGGCAAACATACATGCAGCCACCCACACACACATCACCCACCCATCCCATAACCGACACGCCCACACCCAACCACATATTCTCCACAACCCACCCACACACCCGCAACCACCCTGCATAACACACATCACAAAACCACACACACGCACATACCCCCGCCAACCCACACATCCCGCACCTATCCATACACACATCCCGCACCCTCACAATTTTCCCGACCCACACACACATCAGACAACCTACACCCCCTAACCCACCCAATATCCGCCACCTCTCAACTAAACACCCCCCCCCCCACCTATACACACATCCCCACCCACAAACACATCTCCCCACCTGCCTACTTATATCCCTCACTCATAACCATCCAAAAACACACACCTCCCACCCACACACACCCCACCACCCACATATACCCCACCACACACATCCGCCGCTTACACACATCTTCCCACAAACACGCACATCCCCCACCCATACACTCATCTCTCACACACATCTACCCACTCACGTACTCATCCATCAACCACTCACACCCAAACATCACCCACCCGCCCATCAACACATGCGTCTCTCATCTACCCTTCCACCCACTCACACCTCAACCACCCAGCGAAACACACATGCCCCATCCTCACATACATCCTTCATCCACCTGCACATCCCACACCTCCCCCACCTCTCAAACATCTCCCCTCCCACAAAACTCCACCCATAAACACTTCCCTCCCCCCACACACACACATCCCCCACATGCATTCCCCATACACATCCCCGTCCACACATCTCTCACCCACACACACATCTCCCCACGCACCCACATATACCCCACCTACAAACATCCTCACCACCCACACATACATCCTCCACTCACATTTACCCCATCCACACTCACACACTCCCACCCACACAGACATATCCCATTCACAAACATCCTCCACACTCATCCCCCACACCCATTACACACCCATCCCCCAACCCACACAATCTCTTACACACCCATTCACCCACCCAAATACACATTTCCTACCCACACCTCCAACTCACCAACACCCACATACTTCCAACCATCCTCCCAAATATCGCCACACACACACACACACACACACACACATCTCTCACACACACACATACATCCCCCACCGACCACACATCCCTTCACCCATCCACACATCACCCATCAACCCACACACATCCCCCACACACAAACCCTCCACACATACATTCCCCACACCCCCACATACACACATCCCTCACATACACACCCACACATACATCCTCACATCTAGACACATACATGATGCCTCACATGATCACTGAAACTAATGAGAACAAACTCCCACACTTTACACACAGTTGAGACACTGACGATTGTCGTGATCATTCTCGCAAAAATTGTAAGAAATAGAGGGAAAAAAATGGTACATATACATTGTGCAGCGTAAAAATTAGTGATGCAATTCAACTCTCTCTCTTTTCACTATCACACACTATCTCTCTCTCTCTCTCTCTCTCTCTCTCTCTCTCTCTCTCTCTCTCTCTCTCTCTCTCTCTCTCCCACTCTCACTCACATAATCAATTGATTATTGCTCACTGGATTTAGGAGGCCTGGTGTTCCTTGCCAGTGAGAAGTCCTGATCGTTTGGGTCCCATCGATTGACGGACGTCGGTCGCGGCGATTGGGCAATCTTGAGCATAGCCTACGATGGGTAGCGTTGTGATGTTCTGTTGTGATAATTTGGTGTGTCCAGTGTGTGCCGCGTGGTTACACACCCGCTTCATACGTGTGATCTGGGACTGTTTCCGGATCCGGTCATGGATATGCACTACTGACGAGCTCAAATGAGGGCGAAACTCGAGTATAGTGCTTCCATATTGACGTGGATAGGCCTTAGGTTCATACCAGAATGTGATCGGCGTTGCCAGTAGTGGGTTGTGCTCAATATTTAAATTTCAAATCCCGAAACAACCACATAATCAATTGATTATTGCTCACTGGATTTAGGAGGCCTGGTGTTCCTTGCCAGTGAGAAGTCCTGATCGTTTGGGTCCCATCGATTGACGGACGTCGGTCGCGGCGATTGGGCAATCTTGAGCATAGCCTACGATGGGTAGCGTTGTGATGTTCTGTTGCGATAATTTGGTGTGTCCAGTGTGTGCCGCGTGGTTACACACCCGCTTCATACGTGTGATCTGGGACTGTTTCCGGATCCGGTCATGGATATGCACTACTGACGAGCTCAAATGAGGGCGAAACTCGAGTATAGTGCTTCCATATTGACGTGGATAGGCCTTAGGTTCATACCAGAATGTGATCGGCGTTGCCAGTAGTGGGTTGTGCTCAATATTTAAATTTCAAATACCGAAACAACCACATAATCAATATATATATATATATATATATATATATATATATATATATATATATATATATATATATATATATATATATATATATATATATATATATATATATATATATCTGAGACATTCGCAGCCTGATGTCCAGCTTTTACACTATTCTGTTGGTTGAATATACTTCATTATGTTTATTGACTATATCTCAATATGTTTATTATTATAAGTCATTATGTTGATCGACTGCACCTCATTATATTGAATAACGTAGCCTACCTCTGTTGGCTAACTATATCTCATTTTGTTGTTTAACTATATCTTAATATGTTGATTGACAATACATTATTATGTTGATTGACTATACCTCATTCTGTAAATTGACTATACGTCTTTCTATTACTTGTCTTTACCTAATTGGGTTATTGACTATAACTCATTCTGTTGAATTGCTACTTCACTGTGTTGATTGACTATACTCCATTATATTCTGTTGATTAAATACATTATTATTATTGACACTGCCTCACTGTTGATCGACCTATATACTTTTCTTTCCACAGATGCCAATTGAAAGCTTTACATCACGTTCTGATTAAGATGTCAGCACTTTATAATTCTCTATCTTAAAACGTAAAATCCTTTTAATGTATATCTGCAGTGCATAGCTGGATGGCCTGAGAGAAAGCTACTACTTTGTAAATACAAGCGATTACAGAGTTATATGGGTGTAAATACACGCGGATACAGAGTTATATAGGTGTAAATACTAGCAAATACTGAATAATAGGGTGGTGGGATTCTAGAGTTTTGTTTGTCAGTGCTTTTATCGAGACTGTGTAGCCAACCTATGCAACATACTACATTATACTCTAAATAAATAACATTTTATCTGATCCGAGAATTGTCAGTTTATGTTTTCAATACGAAAGTAGAGTCAGGTTAGATCTGAGAGCATGACAAAGAGCGAAAGGTGATTGTGTGATAGTAGTGTGACTTCGTAGGTTTACTAGTTTGTAAAGTAGAGAGCGAGAGAGAGAGAGAGAGAGAGAGAGAGAGAGAGAGAGAGAGAGAGAGAGAGAGAGAGAGAGAGAGAGAGAGAGAGAGATAGAGAGAGAGAGAGAGAGAGAGAGAGAGAGAGAGAGAGAGAGAGAGAGAGAGAATAGGGTAGCGACAGAGTTTAAAAGACTTAAGAGAAGAGATGGGTATATGTTTAGAGTGATTGAATAAGAAATTAGCCAGGTCACACATTGAGTGCGATTCGTGTATAAACAAAGAGACTAGCATCATATGTCCAATATTCTGAAAGCGCGGGAATGGGTTCTTTCTAGATAATATTACAACGATGAAAAGTGAGCTATTTGTTGGTGATAGGCTGTTCTAGTGCCTCCGTGAAGCTATGGACTTATTAGCAAACAGTGTTATGATCACTGGAAGCTCAAGCAAGGTGATCAGGCTAAAGTAAAGAGAACATTATTTCCTATGTGAACAGAACTCAAAATACAACAGAAATTGCTATTAGAAGTCATAACATGAGCTATACTAGATATGTTTATGAAAATATATAATACGTATCTGCAGCAATTTAGAGGAAGCTGTTATTGCACACTGTGGGACACTCTTTTTTGCCAGAAACCAGTACATACAGAGACCACCAGCTGACTGTACCCGCATGATAACTGGCGACTCTTTGATAAAAGGCATATACACTGACCGTATGTCCTTATCACACACCCACATAGCTACAAATCCGCTTCCAGGTGCAGGGATAGACAGCCTAAAACACAGTATACGTGGAATGGAAATTAATGCAAACGTTACAAAGATTACAAAACACATTGGGATAAACGACACTATCAGATACCAAAATATCACCTTTTCTCAGCTACGAAAACTATTAGACTTTTTATGTTATAATTTTCCAAATTCTGAAGTTTGTTTTTTTTTCCTCCTAGAATATACCACCAAGTGTCGACTATCCGACATAAACAACAACACACTAGAGAAATTATGTAATCAATATAATGTACAATTCATCAACAACAGACCATTCTTCGCATCGCAGACACGCGCGCCAAAGAAACGAATGTATACAGATTAAAGCCACACATCCACATTAGGTAGTATTTTGCATGCTACAAATATTAAATATCCAGACAGGGCACAAAAATCGACCAACACATACACGCGACGAACATTGATTATTGAATAACGAGATTCAGAGGCCAGCCGAAACACCCCCATTAGTTAAACGACTGCTGGCGTCTACACCCCGAACTCCTGTCACTCAAGGTGCACATATGCTACAAAGAATAAATCAACCTCTCCTTCCCACCTCCATCATTACACGGGAAGGAAATAACTAACAGGATAGTTCTCCTCCCTTCCCTTGCAAGGAACCCTCGTTGCAAACATCGGCGCACACGCCCGGCAGCAGAACTACTGTCGCACATCAAGCTCACGCCAGCAATGGATCACCTAGCAGACAACAACATGTTCCGCATCATTGGAGACCAGAACATTTATACTTGATGCAATTTAGTCCGGCCGACCTGAATCAAGCCTTTATGATGTCCCAGCAATACAGTCCTTTAAGATAGGATACGTATTAAAAACTGAGCCCTATACGCATTAATACAGGAAACAGAGCTTCCTCCTTGAAATATAAATGTGTACTGTTTAACGTGTTATTTCCCGTTTGGGATACCCAATGTTAAACAGAAACATCGACTTGTATAGTCATTTATTCATTCTTTTGGATAACAGATGGTTACATAGCTTGCGATGTAGGTTTTTCAGGTTAAATAATTGTTGTATGTGCATACGTTTTAATTCGATTTTTTCTGTGTTTGCACTATCTTGTTTGATCTAATTTGTTAAATAGTTATTATATTGTCGTTTAATGTCTATTTATATTACTGGGATTTTGTAAGTTAATGTAATTGTAAATTTTTATGATCTTGTATTTTTGTCTGAGAAGTGGCAACACTGGTTAAGTAAGTCAGGAATTCGCCTTGGACACATAAACAAATGCCACTTATTTAATAAGTTATCAGAGTTATCTTTTATTCTTAATAAAAATTTTCATTTATTCGGCCTTAGTGAAAGCAGATTAAATGAAAACGTTTCAGATGAGGACATCTCTATTAAAGGGAATAACGTTATATTTTTAGAAGAGATCCCTGTAGGAAATAAGAGACAGGCATAGCAGCCTATGTTTCTAATTTACTATATGTTCACCGTAGGCAAGACTTTGGAACTTGCGAAATATAATGTATTTGGTTGGAGCTAACCCTTCAAAACCGCACACCCCTGATAAATGGCACCTCTATCGAAATCCCGGCGCTGGACACATCTGGTACGAAAACGTCACTACCATGATGGTGCGGTTTTCGCTTCCGGGAAGGAAATCATACTACTCGGAGACTTTAACTTTGACACCAAAAATCCAATATAATATGGGAAAATATAATTGCATCATATAACTTCCAACATATAGTAAAACAAGCTTCGAGAGTAACAAAATCCCCTTCAACACTTATAGATCACACTTGTGTAACTTGGTCAGATAACATCATAGAATATACCGTACCCAATTGTACAATGAGCGGTCACTACCCAATATGATGCACATGGTCTAAACAAGGAATTAAAACTCTAAAAATTCAACACATAAGTGTAAAATATAGAAGTTACAAAGATTTCAACCAAATCGCATTTTTTTTAATGTACTTGCCCCGTTCACCTCTAGACAATGTTTATCAGCTTCCTGGCCCGGATGATGTTCTGAAATTTTGGATGAAGACCTTTATTGATGTGTTTGATAGACATATGCCAGTCAAGGACGTTCGAGTAAATTATCACGTCAGACCACATTGGATTACTCACGAAATACTTGAAATTATGAGAGTCACAGATAAAGCACACAAGAAGCGGGATCTCAGCACATACAAAGTTCAATTTACCATACGAAGGGAAATAAAAATTACTTTAAGAACTTATTAATGGATAAAACAAATAGTAATAATATATGTAAGGCAATTAATACTTTGACAAACAAGTATAACTTCTCAAATTCATAACCATCAAGTCATATTCTATGTGACTATTTCAGTATTTTTTTTTTCAAACTGACATAGACCAGTTGAAGGCTTCAATACCAAATTCTCCTTGCAGCTTATCTTTACTATCATCGTTTTGTTACAATAGATGCTCCCATAATATTCTTTAAAACATACCGTTAATGACAATCATAAAGTATTCAGTTACCCCAGTAACCTAAAACAAACATAAACTCATTTGGGTTAGATGGAATAAACAATCGGATTCTCCGTTGTGCTGTGCCAGTGATCTGTGTATCACTAACCTATGTAAACAATCAGTGTCTCACCAAAGGCCACTTTCCATCAGTTCTCAAAATCGCTAAAGTATATCCTCTTCTTAAAACTGGCTCATTGGACAGTGGTCTCCCTAAAAATTACATACCCATTTCCTTACAATCATCACTATCTAAACCACTAGAAAAACACATCCATAAAGTAGCATTACAGTATTTAGTTCACAATAGCTTATTGTTGACATTCAATCAAGATTTAGACCAACATATTCTTGCCATACGGCCCTAACAAACATGATAGAAAATTAGGACCAAAATACAACAACAGTCCATGTGGAGCTGCGTTTATCGATTTCAGGAAAGCATTTGATATGATAGACACTATAACTTTAATTACTTTAATTTGTGTCAGGTCTTAGTCAGATATGACTGAGCTACCGTATAACAGTAGATGGTACTACCTGCTTTTTGTTAGAGCCGAACGTTGGGCGGCGCTGACCAAACCCGACACCCCACATTGTGTCAACAGCTTCGGGCGGAAGAGCGCAATTGGGAGGATACAAGCCTTACCCTGGTGCGAGGAAATACAACCTAAAGACAAAGTGTCATGGCAGGGCAGACCAGGCCCTAAGCCTTGGTTGGCGGCTGGTCTAGGATCGAAGCTCCGACAAGCGGACAATTAGAGCATTGCTTTGCTGATCCGGCAGCTTCTGCAGCTTGTCTTGTTCCAGATGTAGAGGTGTTACCTATCCTCTGGAGTGAACTAGGCAGGCCGAGAGAGGGATCATGCTGCATGGGCAACACATGATCTCTGAATCTTAGCCCAGGCTTTGTGGTATGGAGAAGCAATAACTCCATCCCTTACAAACTATCGTCTGTCAAGACGGCAAGGTGCCAATGAGTTACTTTAATTAAAAAAACTATAGTCAATGAGAATTAGCCCTAATGTAGAGACCCTTATAAAAAATTTTCTGTAAACCAGAAAGCAAGTAGTATTACACAGCATATCTATGTCTCAAACCACTACCTTCAATATTGGAGTACCGCAAGGCTCTATTCTTGGCCTTCTATTATTTGCCATATATATTAATGATCTACCTTTGAATCTTTCATCGTCCTGCGATCTATTTGCATACGATTGTACAGTGTCAACACACGCTGAAAGCTGTAATTTGCTGGAGTCGTCTTTGCAACAAGAATTAAATAATGTAGTTAGGTGGAGCTATGCTATGCGTATGTGCAAATTAACATTACTAAAGTAAAGTGAATGTTATTAACATCCAGACAAAGACTTTAAACTCTAAATTCACACAGGTCACTTCAACTTCACATCGATAATATGCAAGTAGATAGTGTAATTGAGCACAAAACATTAGGCCTCATCATTGATGGAAACCTAACCTTTAATCTCCTCGTTCAAGCGCTCGTTAAACAAACAGCGAAAAAAGACTACCACCTCGCCGAAATTAAAAATGTCCTTGACGAGGACACAAGGAAAATATTCTTTACTTCTCGTATACAGAGACATTTTGATAACTGTTCTACAATCTGGAACGGTTGTTTCAATTCAAGCACCAAGCGACTTTACTCACTCCAGAAACGGTCCACGAGTTTAATTTATAGCAAACATTTAACTGACAATCCTAGCTTGCATAAACGCCGTCAGTTACTACCACTCCGCAGATGACTGCTTTTCAAAAAGGCCAAACGAATTCACAAAATCCTACATCGGAATGCCCCAAATTACCTTTGGCCATTGTTTAAGTATAATGCGAGACACAGTAAACGATTAAATATATTACATATTCCGAAGCCTAGGATTGACTTATACAAAACAAGCTTAACGTACTCTGCAGCTCAGCTGTGTAACAATCTTCCACAAGAAATCAAAGACATCACCAACCCCGTTACATATAATCGCAAATTATTCGAACACTATCTCAGTACGGTTTACTTTCCCCCTTGATAATAGAAATAATAAACATAATAAAACCCTAGTATAACAGCCAGTCTCCATTTGGTAGATCAGTATATTCCATATAGCTTATAACAAGTGCCACACCATTCATTAATATTACTGAGTCGTGTAGAATTGATTTTGCATTTTCCCAATCCCTTTATAATGCATATCTTTTATATTGTTGATGTTGTCACTTAGCCTTGAATGATCTCATCTCATCTCATCTCATCTCATCTCATCATGTTCCTCTTGTAGCTTGCGGTGTCGAGGTGAAGTATAAACTTCGTGAGAGTGCCCGAGTATGGGCTTCATATATCGATATTCCCATGGACTCTGCTATTCCCTCCGTCCATCGTTTACGTGGTCGGCCTCTTCCTCTGTTTCCATCTGGTCTGTACATCATTGCATAAAAAAAAGTCGCTTAAAAGTCGACAGGGTCGACTTCATTGCACGGGGTTTTATCCCATATGGCTCGGTCTCTTTCCGCAGCACGGAAAGCGTCGCACAAAGCACGAACTCCGTAGCTTTTAGCGACGACCCACAGGAGTCTCTGAAACATTTGACTCGTAAACCGAAGGGCGCGGCCCGGAATCGAACCCACAACCTTCGGAGCACGAGTCAAACGGCTTGACCACTTCGCCACAGAGACTCCCTACATTGCTTGTTGTGGTATGCTGTTGAATAGTAACCTACTTGCATGGCCAAACCATTTGACTTGCTGCTTTAAAAAAAAATCTAGTGCTGTATAACCCCCACTTTAGTTCTGATTTCTTCATTTATGATCTGATCTCTTCTTGATACGTTGAGTATTCTGCTTAGTAATCTCATTTCTGTTGTGATTTTTCTTCGCCACAGAGACTCCCTACATTGCTTGTTGTGGTATGCTGTTGAATGGTAACCTACTTGCATGGCCAAACCATTTGACTTGCTACTTTCTAATAAAATCTAGTGCTGTTATAACCCCCACTTTAGTTCTGATTTCTTCATGTATGATCTTATCTCTTCTTGATACGTTGAGTATTCTGCTTAGGAATCTCATTTCTGTTGTGATTTTTCTTTTCTCTTTTACTGTCACTGTCCAGGTTTGGCATAGGTAGCATAGAGTTACTAGAAAAATTGTGTTGCAAAGTGCTTTTTTTAAATAAGCTCTTCTTTACTATTGAAACCGCAGAAGTTCATTGTGCCTATTTTTTGAGTCGCTGATCTATCTCGTAGTCCATTAACATTGCCCGGACGATATCCGTTTGGGTCAGTCCGTTTATACTTCTTAGTTGTTCTACGAGCAGTATGAAGATCCCCTGCCGACTTACTAGGTCCGTCGCAGGTTTAGGACACAAATCTGACCACAGGGAGTCCATCCACTATGGCGAGCCATAGCCCCGTTAGCCCTTGACTTCGTGGTCATGGTTTCCCGGTCTGCACCACGTGGGGGTGGGGGTTTACTTGTGTAGTCTGCTGGTCATCGGCAGGCTACTAATTTTCACTTATCACCCCTCCTGGGAGAGGCTAGCCGATCCTAACCCTGCTGGCTGCAGAGGCAGGCACATTTCACACCTTGCGGACCGCCTTGAATGATGCGTGAATGAAATAATATATAAAAGAGAGTGATAGAAGGGAAGAATATTAGACTGGTCTGCGTGTCCAATTCTTAACCCTTTGAAAATAAAGTTCGTTCATTCGTTCGTTCGTACGTTCATCAAGTTCTTTGCTGGCTGACGTGGAAGATCATGCGTATTGCGATCTGAAGCCAGTATGTATCATTTCGAGTTAACAATTGTGTTAGTATTAAATAGTATACAAATATAGTTGCATATGCTTTACAGGACGTAACAATAAACCCCCAGCATTATTTAGCTGTTCGTGATTTCCTGGCAAGTTTACTTTCAGCCATTGCTTTCTGAACGACTGGCACTCATATAATTATTTTAATAAAAACCATCGCAAAGCAGTCCGCTACCAAATCACCCGCAGCTGTGCTTTTCGCGTGGTATGCGGGATAACGAACTGCGTCAGTAGCACCTTAGCCACAGAGCCTGCAGCAAATAACATCATCATCATCATCATCATCATCATCAAGTGCCCTGCCAGCTGGCGTAGGCGTTCATGGCTCTCCACAGATCTCGGTCTTTTGTTTTCTGGATCATCTCTGTTGTTTTTTCTCCATGCCACTGTCTCAATCCATCTATAATAATTTCTCTTGGTCTGCCTTTGCCTCTCTTCCCCTCGATCTTTCCAGTTGTCGTGATGTTCTCCAATACCTCTCTTCTCATCACATAACCGAAGAAAGCTGTTTGTCTCTTTCTTATTGTAAATAATAAATAAGTATATAGGAATAAAACATAAATTATCATCATATCCAAGAATATAATAATAATGTTTTGCATATCCTTTACAGGACATCGCTGTCAACACCAGCATCTTTCAGCTGATTGTTGATTTCTTGGCAAGATTACGCTCAGTAGTTTGATCCAAGAATATAAAAATAGCAAAATGTAACATACAAATAAATAAAAATTCGCCATCCAAGTAGATTAGCTGCCAGACCATTAGAAAACTACAATCTCTATCAAATGTGATGACTACCTGGTGAATCTGCTCCTGTGTATTCCATCGTCAATCCATTCATGCCCTCTGTGTATCTGCATGACTGGGGTCACCAGCCCGATATCGTCTGTCTTTGCCATTGAGGATTCCTCTTTCTTTATTCGGTTTCCCTTGAGAAAATTACGGTTGCCGTGCAATGACAACCGATCATGAATGATGTCTGGCATATAGGCATTGGTCTGTGCCATTTGGAGTCCATCATCCACCAATGTAAACACAAGCACATATCTCATCCTTCTTATACAGGTATCTCGTGCACAACCCAAGCCAACTGGTGTGTGTTTATTCTGGAGCAGTTCCAAGTTTTGACACTGTGAAGCAGTTACTATTAAACATTTTGTCATATCCTTTACATGACACTGCAGTCAAAACTAGCATTTTTCAGCTGCTGTTGATGTCTTGGCAAGTTTTACGTTCAGTAGTTTTGCCATTGCTTTCTGAACGATCGGCTCACATACCCCCATACGTAACCAACGCGATGCGATCTGCTGCCGAATCTCACGCAACTGTGTTCGTACGAGAGTATACGGGATTACGAACAACGTCCTTAACCCTCTACGCCAGGGAGACCGGCAGCGTTTAAACTACCAAGGTCATAATCAATTGCCGAGAGGACTAGATGACTAAATAATGAGACAAGTAGTATCTGCTGCATATGAGTAGCCACCATAGGTTTGTGTGCTGACAGGCCATATTTGCACTTAATAAATCTGCCGTGATTTATATGATACGTGTATGACAGGCTACTATCAATATTAAATCTTGATATTTTAGCGTATCACTTTTTTTCAGTTGCGTGTCATTTAGAGTTATTCTAGGCAGGTCAACTGGTAAAATAGGGTTGTTCAAAGAACATCACAATACACTGGCCTTCCAAGGGTCCACACCTGGATTGGGCTGTTCACATCACTTAATCATCTTCTGCAAGTCCCTTGTATATGTCGCATGATGTCATGCCTGTACAAACCATTCCAATACAGTAAGACATTGTCTGCGAACGTTAAGGTTCGTCCTGGTCTACTGTGATGCATTCTGGCAAGGTTTGATGTATAGATGTGGAGTAATATAGGCGAGAACATTGAACCATGACATATATACATTGGTTCCTATGCCCGTGTTCCCAACAGAATTCTCACTGCTGTCTCATTTAGTGCGGCTGTGATTCAAGTTACTAGCCAAGAGCTGATGTCACAGTTCATCAATCATCGCATGAATCATCGCATCATCTACGCAATCATTTACGGCATCTTAGAGATCTATTGCCACAGTGGAGATTTCTTGCTTGTATTGAAATCTGTCATATATGTCGCATACGACATTTCCAGCATTATCTCACGTTGCCTCCAATGGCTAGTAGCTGCCTGTACGGTCACTGATAGTTGATAGTTGTCTTCGTCTTTATCTGGAGTAAATAAAAGCACCATCCCCCTCAAGAAAAACGTACACGAGTGCTATGGAACACGACAGTCATGTGCACGAAGAACAGGTGGTGTACAACGCTAGGGACACATGACTCAAGAGTAAGAGGTGTGGGGTATGGGCTGTATGGATACACCTGACCACAGTCAATAATACACAGAACTATGTGGGATTTGTATTCAGTTGATTAAGTTGATGGTATTGATGATAATAATACGTAAATCTTCATACAAATAAAGCGAACACTTGCGACAAAAGTTCATTTTATTTTGAATATAATACTGAACACATTATCTTCTAATAGTTAGTGACAAATACACACACTAACGAACTACGTAAATCACATTAACTCTTTCAGTAAGGCGTCTCTTCGCCTAATTCTATAACGTAAATAAACACCTTAACTACTGAGCGTAATCTTGCCAAGAAATCAACAACAACGGTAAAATGCTGGTGTTGACAGCGATGTCCTGTAATGGATATGCGTAAAAAAAAGTAAACACATGTGTCTGTAATATATTTTAGATTACGATTCATTTGGGAGTAGAGGTACTGTAGTGACCATACGGAATTTGTCTTCTGATTTAAAGCCTTCTAGTTCTCAGCATGATTTTGTCCTTCTGAATAATGCTTTGATATGCCCATCAGGATTTACTCTTTTCATATATTGCCTTCAAATACCCATTATTAATCTGCATTTAGAAATGATACCTTCCAGTACCCGTTAGAATGTTGTCCTCGATATACATCCTTTTAATTTCCATTATATTTCTTTCGTTGTAATACCTTCAGATCCCCATTAGGATTTTGTTCTAGGACATGCTTTTGCTTGGTAAGTTTATAAATCTAGTTAGATTAATAGTAAATGATTTCTGACAACTCACTAGATGGGGTAATTTGGTCAATATTACTCCTAAGAGCATTTGCTGGCACCCATATTGGGCTGGATTGACCTGGTGAATAACAAAATTTAAAAATCTGGATTCTAGGGGTATTCAAACACAAGACCTCCCGGGCCGGCTACAGCGACCTCGCATGAATTTAGTAGGCGGAAAAGTTGTGACACCTGTAGCAGTTCACATGTTTACGGCAGATGCTGAAAAATGCTGAATGAGTTAGCATTGATCTCTTAATTTTCCAAGAACACAGGAGACAGATGGTGGTGGAGACACGTGATCGACTGCAACATCCGACATGATACATGTAATGAGATAACGGGAAATAGTTTGAGCATTTTTAGTTCACCCAACAGTCATGAGAAAAGTCAGCTGATTTAAGTCTCCAGTCAAACACAGTTTAAAACAATAGAATATATTCAGATTTATTTATTTGTCACGTTGCCAAATTAGTCAACCCAACACGGACTTACTGATATTTTAACATGTCACGGCGCTATACGTGTAACATTGTTACTTTAAATACGCTATTTTTGGCATATCCTTAATAGGACATAGCAGTCAACACCAGCATTTCTGTCGTTGTGATCTCTTGGCAAGTTTACGTTCAGTAGTTTACGATTGCTTTCTGAACGACCGGCACCGATACCACCGTAATACCACCGCAAAACCGACGCAACGCGGTCTGCTGCGAAATCGCAGGCAGCTGTGTTCCGAACGCGAGTATCAGGGATTACGAACCGCGTCCGTAAATCTTTCGCCACGGAGACCGGCTCCTATAACGCTTACTCTTGGGATATAGGTATGATATGATGGTTTCGCTTTAACTTGCACATGCGCATACAAAACATATGTTATAACTGATCAATCGCATGCGGATTGCCTATCTGTTTGGAAGTTTGCAAGGATACCGTATAAATTACAACGTACACTTTACTATATTAAAACCACGTATCTCAGTAACTGGGAATGAAAACAGAGTTGAGAAAAGAATAAAAAGGAGGCAAGTGAAATATTTCGGCCAATTTAAAAGATATAACATTCTCATAAAAACTGTACTGGAGGGCAAGGTTGAAGGCAAGCGAGCATGCGGCAGACAACGATACAAGTTGATAGATAACTTCAAGAGAAGGACAAACATCAATCTGACAGAAAGCAGTCAGAGCGAGAAGACACTGTTGGCGATCCATTGCAGCCAACCTTCATTGTGGAGACGGCAACTGATTGAGTGATTGATTAATTGATTGATTGTTTGATCTCGGTGGCTAGACATTTGTCTGCCTTCCTGGATAACCTATTTTTAAAACAAATACCCCTTGGATCTAGGATATTGTTTCTTTATTAATCGGAACTGGATTATCAGATCGATCCAGCCTAAAATCCGTACCTGGAAATATTCTGGGTAGTAAATGCGCCTGCCATGAACCTGACCACGGTATCTAACTTATGCTGATTGCTATATAAACAATTGGGACAGAAACATATACTCAGTATACTTCAAAGTGTAAGAAAACGGCCTGTGCTGTACTTTGCCGTCTACAATCGCCGAGAGATCACAGTGTGCACAGACATGTCCATGGAATCTAATATTTGTTTAGCCTTACCCTAGAGATGTGTTTTCATTGGACACACTTCTTCTTCTTCTTCTTTCGTTCGCCTAAAATATGTTTATAACTGCAATGTTGTCTCTTGTATAATCTAACAGTCTTGTTTAGTTCATTCAGTGGTCCATAGAGTTTATCTTCCACTGTTGTCTCTCTAGGCCAGAAGGTTCGCCTGGATATGTTGTAGTTTGGGCAATCCTGGAGTATGTGCTCTGCTGTCTGCGACGCCAAACCACATGTGCACATGGCTGAGTCACCAATCTTGAATTTTGTCGGGATGTACTGTCTTCCATATTGTGCTTTCTATTTCATTGTTTCGTCATCATCATCACTTTTGCGTCATGCGTTGTCGGATGGAATAGTTGATGTTCCATCGATAATGGGTGGCATTACATAGTGTTATACCATATTATTGTGTAGAGTGTTTGTAAAGTCTCTCTACACTTTGTATGTAGAGAAAGTTTGAAAAATAAAGTGCATGATGCCATCAAATAGTCCATCGTGAAGCAATATGCAGTGAATGGCTGTCGTCTGCTGGAGTAATTCTTTGCACTCCAAACAGAATGATGTTATCAACGGAAGAGACATTTTTTGTTTCAAATTTGTTCTACATGCAAAATGTAGTGAGACTGTACAAACAGCCTGTATGCCGTCTTTGATTTCGTCTATCCATTTTCTTCTCGGGTGGTGTAGCGCCTTTGCTGGTAACTATAGTGTTGCATTCTAAAGAGATGGCTAAACCAATTCATCTTTTACATTTCAATGTATGTGGCACTAGGTGTTATTCCCAGTGCCTGTCTAATAATAACATCATGTCTTACTCGGATTTGGATGGTTAAGTTGGCAGTACTTGTCAGGCATCCCATCTCGCTGGTGTTGATTTTTTGTACGTGTGATTTGGATCATATTCAAGTTCGACATTGGTGACAAAAGGTTGGTTTCACTATTATATGTATTATCTGCCTTTTTGAGAACATTGGTATTTTTATGTTTCAGTATAGGTATCAACTGATATATAATCGCGCTTGCCTCTTTAACATCTGATTTCGATTTCTCGGTTAATTCTGCAATTCTCTGTTATCATGCTTCCTATATATTTACATTCTTTCACTTTCTTCTGTGTTGTATTATATATATATATATATATATATATATATATATATATATATATATATATATATATATATATGTATATATATATATATATATATATATATATATATATATATATATATATATATATATATATATATATATATATATATATATATGGACAGTGAGATCTGCTAACCTGGAATGCGTCCGTATTTTATTGCTGAATTTCCGAATTATTACATAATTATATTGCATAAAAGTTGAGGTTATTACAACAAGTAGATTGTTCTTTGTTGTTTTATATCAGCATGCAGACTGGTTATAGTTTTGTAATGGCTATTTAATTTGATTATGTTATGTCTTTGTCAGATATAAATAGTATGGACACGTCAATAAAATCTAGATAACATTCCATAACTTAATCATTCTTCATTGGCAAAACAGCATTATATATAACGATGGCAATAATAAAGCAATAAACAAATGCACTAACTACAGCTTGCAAAAATACAACACGAAAGTCAGCAAATAGAAAACATCGCACATACAGGTCCGCAGGTCACCAAACGCACATAAAGCACAATTCAACAATTTCACTTAACAAATATGGAACGTGGAAAATGTGATTGAAAGATGGATTTAGAGTCATAGTTAGATCTGTCAAAGTGGTGAAGACAAAATGGTAAAATGTCGGTGCAGTGATTAAGTAACTGGCACATTTATTCGACTTATTACGTCACCATTCAAATTAAGTAATAATAATAATAATAATAATAAGTCTTTATTTTCAAAGGGTTAAGAATTGGGCACGCAGGCCCGTCTGACATTCTGCCCTTCTTCTCTATTTCCTCTCATACATTCTTTCATTCAACATCACTTAAGAAGCAACTTTTGACAACAAAAGAACATTAAAACGCATGAAAAATAATCAATAACAATTGACTCACTGAGGCAGTGTTTAACATGGGCATTATAAATACCTAAGGAGGGTGTAACGTGCCATACATAAGGGAATGTTTTTTGGCTAGTTGTCGTTTGAGATAAGTTACCATTATTGTCTTTTTTGTGTTGTTTGTTATGGGGGCATGTAGTCTGTACTAAGGTAGTGTTCAAACAGGTTGCGAATGTATGTATCATGATTGGTGGTGTCTTTGATTTCTTGTGGAAGATTGTTCCACAACTGAGCGGCAGAGTATGCTAAGCTTGTTTTATATAAGTCTATCCTAGGTTTAGGGACATGAAGTATATTTAGTCGTTCGCTATGTCTAGCGTTATATTTAAACAATGGCCAAAGGTAGCTTGGAGCATTTTGAAATAGGATTTTGTGAATTAGTTTGGTCTTATTAAAAAGCAGGCGCTTGTGGAGTGGCAGTAACCGGAGACGTTTATATAGGTTAGAATTGTCGGTAAGCTTTTCACCATTAATTAAACGCACTGCCCTTTTCTGGAGTGAATATAGGCGTTTTGTTATTGATTTGGAGCATCCATCCCAGACTGTGGAGCAGTAATCAATATGTGTTTGTATATGAGAAGTATAGAATATCTTTCTTGTGTTTTCGTCAAGGAAATTTTTAATTTTGGCAAGTTGGTATACTTTTTTGGCTATTTGTTTAACTAGAGCATGAACATGTGAGTTAAAAGTTAGATTTTGATCTATGATAACACCCAGTGTCTTGTGCTCGGTGACACTTTCTACAGGCGTGCTGCCAATGTGCAGCTGAAGAGTTCTCTGCGAGTTTAGAGTGTGAAGTCTTTGCCTGGTTCCTATTAACATAGACTTTGTTTTAGTAATGTTAATTTGCATGCGGTTTGCATGACTCCAGTTAACTACACTATTTATTTCCTGTTGCAAGGATAATTCTAGCACATTACGATCAACAGCGTTTGTATATACTGTGCAGTCATCAGCAAATAGATCGCAGGACGACGACAGATTTAATGGAAGATCATTTATATAAATGGCAAATAATAGAGGGCCAAGAATAGACCCCTGAGGTACTCCAATATTAATGGTAATGGCTTGAGATAAAACTTTATTGTGTGATACTACTTGCTTTCTGTCTAATAAGAATGATTTTATTAATGTCACTATATTAAAACTTACTTTCATTGTTTCTAGTTTTTTAATTAGAATAGTATGATCTATCATATCGAATGCTTTCCTAAAGTCTATAAACACCGCTCCACATAGAGTATTGTTGTTAATATTTTGATGCCAGTTTTCTATCATGTTTGTTAGTGCCGTATGGCAAGAATATTTTGGCCGAAATCCTGACTGACTGTCAACTATCAGTTTATGGCGAACTAAGTGATCTAGTGTTGTTTTGTGGATGTGCTTTTCTAGCGGTTTGGATAATGAGGATAATATGGAAATTGGTCTATAATTACTCATGAGACGATCGTCTAGAGGACCAGCTTTTAAATGAGGATACACTTTAGCGATTTTAAAGGCTGATGGGAAATGACCTCTGGTTAGACATTGATTATATATAAAAGTTAGTGACTCGCAGATCGCCGGTGCAGCATGGCGAAGGATCCGACTACTAATTCCATCTAGTCCTGATGAGTTATTGTTTTTTAGATTACGGAGATGAGTAAATACTTCAGTTGTCGTCATTAGCGGTATGTTGGAGGAAATGTGTCCATAGCATTTGTTCTCACAGAATGATGATAATAAAGATATGTCATGAGGCGCATCTGGTATTGCAGCCTTCAGTTGGTTTATGTCGGACTGAAAGTATCTACTGAATTGATCACATGTAACCTGATTTGATGGTAATGATTGTGATGATTTGTGTTTGTTTGTCAAGGTATTAATTGCTTTCCATATATCTTTAGTGTTGGTTTTATCTATTACTATGTTCTTAAAATAGTTTTTCTTTTCCTTCCGAATAACATATTGAACTTTGTTTCTCAGACTACGGTACATAGTTAGATCTCTATTTTTGTGAGCCCTGTCGCGATCTCTCATAAGTTCAACTACCTCCTGTGTGATCCACGGGGGCTTTGTGTGATGTTTAACACGAACTTCCTTAAATGGAACATGTTTATCAAATATACTTAGAAAGGTCTTTAGCCAGTGGTCCAGAGCATCGTCTGGGTCAGGAAGCTGGTAAACATAATCTAGAGATGAGTTGACCAAATCTTGTAAGAAGACGTCTCGATTAAAATTTTTGTAATTTCTATATTTTATGCTTATATGTTTGTGTTTGGGAGTTTTGGTGCCCCTTTTCGACCACGTGCAACATACTGGATAGTGATCGCTCATTGCATTGATAGGTACAGTACATTCTGTGATGTTATCAGCACACGTAGTATAAATATGATCTATAAGTGTTGCAGATGATTTAGTGATTCTAGTGGCTTGTTTGACTAACTGTTGGAAATTATATGACTCTATTATGTTTTCCCATGTTTTGTTTGATTTGTTAGCGTCTATGTTGAAGTCACCTAGCAATATTATTTCCCTAGCATTACTAAAGACTACATCCATCATAGTGGTGAATTTTTCATACCAGATATTTCCTGCACTGGGGTTTCGATAAAGATAGCCAACTACTAGCGGTATGCAATTTTGAAGTTTAACCTCTATCCATACACACTCAATCTCACAGGTTTCAAAGTCTAGCCTGCGGTGGGCGTTAAGCGAGTTGGAAATATAAACTGCAATACCCGTCTCTTGTTTCTGATAGGGATCTCTTCTAATGGTTTTAAAACCTCTGATAGCGATGTCATCATCTGAGATGTTGCCATTTAATCGACTTTCGCTAACGCCAAACATGTGAAAATTTTGATTAAGTATAAGTGATAGTTCGGGCAGCTTCCCTAATAGATGGCATATGTTTACATGCCCGATTCTGAGCCCATTATTCCTGAGCCAGTGTTCGTACTTATTAGACATTTCAACAATGCGTAATCACAAGTTTAAAAGCAAAACACACACACACACAAAGTGAATACAACTTACGTCCCTTATTACAAAAACACACTCTAAAGTACAGAGAAACAGTAATATCTCTGTAAATATATAAAAATACGTACACAGATCCGTAAGGAAGAGCAGTGAAGACCCCCTCACTCACCGTGAAAACACAATTAGAATTATTATAAAAGCTATACAGCTAAGTACCATCAATTAATATAAAGTCAACACCAGTCAATGTTTGTAATAACTTATAACCTAATACGTTACTAGATCAAGTTATAACCAAATATGCAGATAAACGTTTAAGGAGAGGCTCTTTCTTGTACCGAGATCTGGTGTAGCTTTGTCCTAAGTTGCTAGTAAATACCAGGTTGTGTTGGTTGTTGGTATAGCGACATTATAAGTGCTTGACGAAGTGTAGCTCGGCTATACCGTGTGAGGTGCAACCATTCTGGATTACAATTAAATGGGTACTGATGATGTCTCATGGGTATGTAATGACTACCAACTAGAGCCTCTGGTTGGTGGCTAACAGGAGGTTGTGCTGGCACGTCGTTGTTGCTGAGAGTCGGATCCTTTCTGGGGAGAATAGGAATAATATCTTCGTAATTATTACCCTCCTGTGTGAAAGACGACGTATTTAACGGACTTGGTGTTGTGGTAGTGTCCCGTCTGGCTTGGATTTCAGGTGCAGTGGTTATGAGTGGTCTGCACACTTCTGTCCTATTGGTACTTGATGTGACGGGAGTATGTCGTCTGGCTTGAGTTTCAGGAGTAGCTAAAAGTGTCCGGCGCGATCCCGTATTGGATGTATGGTATGTCCGTTCTGGATATTTTAAATTCTTGGCGAGAAAACTGGTGCCCAATGTAGATAAATGTATTTGATCCTTGTAAAGACTCTTTTTTGGTGCACCAGCCTGTGAAGTGAATGATGCTGTATTGTTGATGAATTGTATCTTGTTTTGAGAACAGAACTTCTGCAACATGTTGTTATTTATATCAGCTAGACGGCGCTGGTGTCCATAACTCGGTGATATGATGGAGAAGAAAATGGATGAGTTAGGAAAAGTGTGACGTAATCCGTTCAAGAGTGCCAGCAGTTGAGACCCTGTGATTTGTTGGTTGTTCATGGTGTCGGTGATGCCAATATGTACGCTTGCCCTTCTGACGCTATGATTTACAGCCAACCTGCTAATCTTGTCTGTTAGCCGGTCTACACCAGCCCCAGGCAGTGGGATTATTGAAACAATGTCTTTGTCTGATGTGGCTATCCTGTCGCTGTATAAACCTTTCATTAAGGAATCGCCTAATATAATATGTGTACAGTCAGGTCGTGATGTCTGTACATGTTGGTTGTCAGCACAACTCGACCGTTGTTTCATCCATTTCTGATTATCAGCAGTCTTTATGTCTCCATGTGGTTCTCCCGATGTATCTTGTTGGCTTGTCTTGCCCGTTTGCAGCATGTTAAAGCACTGTAATTTTTCTGGTGACTTTTCTTGAAGTACTTCAAACCTATTGCTTATTTTGACGTCAATGGGGTAGACTGCTTGTTGTTGTTTATCTTCGTCTGCACATTGAGGTGTTCGTTGTTTTTTATCTTCCTCTGCGCGTTGAGGCGTTTTCATAGCGCTTGTCTGTTCTGGGTGGGATTGAGCTTCCCCAAGATTTCCCAAGGATGAAGCGGTTGCTTGAGAATTACATGCTTCTTCGGTTTGGTTTGTAGAGGACGCATTCTGTAAGATTTGAACTGTATTTCTCAGCAGCAAATTTTCGTCTCGCAGGAGTGCGACTTCTGTCTTGAGAGCATTGTAATCACTGCTTATCTTGTTGTTTGCTTCAATGTTGGTTGAAACAGTGACAATGAGCGCCTTTAGTGATTGTTCTAGTTCCTCAATGCGCTGTTTACAGTCGCACGAATGTCCATTGATAGTTAAGATGCTATTGTTATCTGAGGCAGGTACTTCTTCAACAATGTCAACATTGGGTTCTATGTTGTTTTGGATACGCTCCATTGGGTATTCAATAGCCAAGAGCGCTGGTGGGTTGGCAGGCCTCGTGTTGATGTTGTCATGTACACTCATCGTATGAGTAGATTCGGTGAATGTCTGTGTCGAGTTTTCAAGTTCAACAAAATCTACTTTTAGCCAGGAATTAATGTTTTCATTACTGCCCTGTGTCATGAGTTTATTTTTACTGCGGTACAAATGTATCGTAATCACTGGCGTCGTAATCAGATCCTCAACGTGAGCCCCGTGCTTATCTTGCCTGTGTTCAATTAGTTCAAGCCTGTAGTAGTTGAGTAGGCAAGTTCGGAATGCCTATTGATAGAGTGTGTTGTTGAAGGAAATAGTAACACACTGTCCTGAGTTTGTGTGTTTGACGACTAGGCCGTTGGGATTTATGCACTTGGATAGCTTATTCTTCACGGCCCTCTCTTTGTTTAGTGTGTAAGTTTTATTGACAGCCGATCGTAAACCTGAGCGAGTCCTTTCACCATTCACTTCCAATACGGAGCACTCTCCTTCCCCTGACATTATTGTATAATATTACGACTAACTAAACTTGAAGAACGCAGCAATCGCATTGTTATCTAGCCACGCCGCGGGCAATTTGAGGTCCCGTGGTTGTATCTGACACACCTAGTGCACTTGATTGGTTGAAATTTAATAGTGTTCAACTATCACTCGAAATGAATATTAGATATAACCCACATTTTTGCGATAATAAACAATTGTATTAATCTAAAAACTATTTCACCACATCCTCAGAATCACAACGAGCACATTGATATAAAAATCCATGATAGGTGATTCAGCTTGCAGTAATAATAATCCGAGAAGTAAGAGATACAAAAACACGTCTTCACTCTCCGAATTATATCGAAATGGTACCAGAGATAACCTGTTCACAGAAGCGACACTTGTACTGATAGAAAAGTTAGTTGCATATTCTTTACAGGACGTCGCAGTCAACTCCAGAATTTTTGACTGTGATCTCTTGGCAAGTTTACGTTCAATAGTTTGTCATTTGTGAACTACCGGTATCTGTGATCTCTTGGCAAGTTTACGTTCAATAGTTTGTCATTTGTGAACTACCGGTATCTGTGATCTCTTGGCAAGTTTACGTTCAATAGTTTGTCATTTCTAAACTACCGACACTCATACCATTTTATGAAAATCAACGCAAGGCGGTCTTCTGCTAAATTGTCCGCAAGTATATTTTAAATGCGGTGTGCAGGATTACTAATTGCGTCCGCCACCCTTTCGCCACAGAGCAAGCTCTTTTAATACAATAGAATAGCTTAATAGTAATATAGGTATGGAATTGGAACATATACAGTATATATGGACTGATTGTTGAATGTGTGGTTGCCTTCATAACCCATAGTATTGATAGATGGATGAATGGTTGATCAGACATGAAGGCAGAAAAACAGATATATAAACATACAAAGAAATATTTGAAATCAACAAGAACAACAATAGACGCTCAAGCGTGACCACTGATGTCAGCTATTGTGGATTTCAACATCTAGAGGTTATACAAGTATCCCAAGCTGGTGTGGAAAGCTTATCATATTTTCCTGTGATAACGGAACGGCCAACTGCCCTAAGGTGGATTTATAACGTGTCTATTGTTAGCCCGTGAAATAAGCAATACATTTTATCAGTAACAGGTTTTTTGTTTGTGTGTCCAATGGAAAGATCAATATGGAATCTTTTCCATGAAAGTAACAATCATTACTTTCTCCGTAATCTCGTTTATCCACGTAGGGTAACGCAGAGCGCGAGAATTGGAAGCTGTTCTTGCCACGTTGGTAACTTACGGGATACGTGAGCCTGCCGCTCAGAAAGCAATGGCAAACGCCATCCATCCATCATGTGCCATGCCGGAAAGCGTGGGCGGTCATGACTCGCCATTTCACTCGAACACCATAGTCGTGGATCAGCTCAGTGTTCCTGTCTCGTCCATGCCATGTGGTCAAGCCATCCAGGTGTTTACTTCTTGGTCTTCTCCTTGGTCTGTTCACTTCGATCTTGCCAGTTGTCACCAAGTTCTCCAATTCATTTCTTCTCATAACATGTCCAAAAAATTTTGACTGTCTACGTCTAATTTCTCTATTCAATTTACGATTTTCATTTGTCTCCTGTAGTACTTAGTCATTTGTTTTTCTGTCTGTCCATGGAATGTTTTGCATTCTCCTCAGAAACCATATTTCTACAGCCATCAGATGTTTTTCAGTTTGACTGCTCATTGTCCAAGTTTCACATCCGTACAACAGTGCAGGCTCTATGTAGCACCTCAACACTCTTTTTCTCGTTTCAATTGACATCGTTTTATTGGTCAGTATGTTTTACATCTTGCTGAAGGCTACTTTCGCCATGGCGATACTTGTTCTAATCTCTTCAAGGCTTCTCACATCAGATGTTATAACTGTTCCGAGATAATTGTATCGATTCACTTGTTGAAGAATATTCCCATTTACTTGTTATTACATTGTGGTGCTTCTTTCTTCCTAGTGACGACCATAATATATGTCTTTTTACAGTTTAATTCTAACCCCAGTTGTTCACTGTGTGCAACAACCGCATCTACTAATTGTTGCAGATCTGCATATGTAATGTTATTGGTGTTTCGTCCTCCAATGATGGCAAACTACTGAGGTTCTTGCCAAGAAATCAACGACAACAGTAAAATGCTGGTGTTGACAGCGATGTCCTGTAAAGGATATGCGAAAAAACAGTCTTATTACATTGTTCCATCTGTATTTACTGCAGTAGTTTATATCCCATTTCCCTGTGATGGGTCTCCACCTTCATGAGATAGAAGAGATTGCGAGTTCCAATGACCACAAGATCTATGCCGGCGGTAGCAAAGCTATTGTTAGGTTCTTCCATGTTGGACAGGTCAAGGGATAGGAACCAGACGAAGTGAAATACAAACTTGCTGTCTTGTAGGTAAACTGGGAACAGTCAAAGGCTAGTGAAAGCAAACCGGAATAAATGCTTTTCGAAGTTGGATGCACTGAGCCACAGGCTTGACGTAACAGTGCACCGCAATTCTCTAGATTATAATTGACATTATTGTATTGCATTTTCAATGCTCTTAACAATTCACAGCCGTGGTATCACAGACGTTAGATTACTTTCTGCTGGGCTGATAATAATTTCTAATAATATTGGTCCATGACATGGTGTCAAACTGGCCAGCAGCTTCTTTTTTTGGCCTCCCCTTGCTTTTCATTCCCTCCAATTTTCCTGTTTTTACAAATCACTCTGGATTTCTCCAACTCATAAAATGCCTCAAGAATGTGGACTCTTCTTCTGATGAGAGTAAGCAGTTCTCATTTTGTGTTAACTTCTTTCGAGATAGCTGCATTAATCATTCCTTCCGCCCATAGGTGTTCTCATCATTCGTGTGTAAAATCATATGTCAGCGGCATCAACATAATTCTCCACTTGCCTGCTACTTGTCCATGGTTAGCTTCGTACATCTGTATTAATTCATTGTATCTGTTAAGAGCTGTTTAATTCATCTAGGTTGATAAAGATGAACTGCAGATAATATTCTTCATTCCGTAAAATGTTGCTCTTACTTTAGCAATTCTACATTTAACTTTCTTAAAACATCATCCATCTGCTAGTATTGAAGTAACCACATATTGAAATACACTAACTTGTTTTAGTCTTCTTCCGTTCGTCTAGACTATCCCACATACATAAGACACAGAACCATTGTTTGTATGAGGTTCAGTATTCACAAATTTGCTTTAATCTAAGGCCGGATGTAAAGACAACATCAGGCACCAAGTATTATTTGAATATTTGTTGCAATAAAGACATCCTCGAAGCAGTGCAACATTTCGAATAAAGAAAATGTACATTAAAAATATATGCATTGTAACTTTCATTCATTCATTCATTCATTCATTCATTCATTCATTCATTCATTCTTTCATTGACAGTTATACAACTGATGGCAGTTATGGTTACAAATAATGTAGAAAATGATAACGATAAAACAAATTCACGCAATAAATATAATGCTCTCCAGGAGGAAAACAAGATTAGGTAAATGTCACACTTACTGGTTAAATTATGGACTATTGTAGTATAATATGTCTTGTTCGTATTATCTTAATTCAGTTATTACGTGTAGTTTCGTGTTCATAGCACTGCATTGTACCATAATCATATCTGGTAATAAAGCCAAGACGCCTAGCTGATGCTATACTCTGTCCTTCATCAATTCGTTCATTTATAGCTGTTTCCAGCTTACATAATCAGAAGGATGTTATAGGCAGTATGCGGTCGCCTAGTCTTGTCAACGCTAACATGGGATATTCATCGTCTTCTTTCATGAAAACAACACATAATTACAGCATTTCATACCATTGTTTGTGATAATAGAAAATATTTTGTAAGAGTGTAAAGTTCGCTTGCCCAGGCAGTCACCTTCGTGTGTTTGTGTCAACAGGAAGTGATTTGTTGAAGGTTAAAGGTCGCTTGCCCAGGTAGTCACTTACAATGTAATAGAAGTGTAAATAGGAAATGTAACAATTTTCTTGTGCTTCAGGTGCTTAAACTGTTGCAGACATCAGCGACCATGTATATCCAATTCTTTCCGCTCTCCTATAATTTGGTCATGTTGGTATTGATTACAGTATTATATAAACACACAAGGTGGTCGTATATTAAAGCTGGCAGGGGCAACTGCCATTGATTTACAAAAGCCAACTTTGTGCAAACAAACAGCCATGATAATTAGATTAATATTACCATGTTATATATATATGCCGGCTCCGTGGCCGAGTGGTTAGCAGCTTTCTCCGCTAACCCCGAATACTCTCGTCACGTGACGCGACGAGAATTAGCAGTGGTTCGAATCGCAAAAGTGACTTATGAGAGTATGGAGCCGGTCGCTCAGAAAGTCGTGGCGTGCTGATGAGCGTAATCTAGCCTAGGAATCAACATACAGCTGAAAGATGCTGGTGTTGACCGCAATATCCTGAAACAGGATGGAAACGCGGAAAAAAAAAAAAATGTTATATATATATATATGTTATTTATATATATATAACCATGTTAGACAATTGTCATTTCCTTGTGAATATGCGTGTTGTATATATTAACTTGATGGATTAATCTTAATGCTTTAGTTTATATTGTATGATTTCCGCAGTATGTACCTGACGATATGCAGGGACATTTGCACGGCAATAAATCATGCAATCTAATGTTTGTGTCTTCGATATTCAAACATAGTATTTTCAAAAATATATTTCTACTAACATCTTTCAATGTCCTACCTGCCCCTCCTGCTTCTTCTTCTTCTTCTTCTCTTCTTCTTCTTCTTCTTCTTCTTCTTCTTCTTCTTCTTCTTCTTCTTCTTCTTCTTCTTCTTCTTCTTCTTCTTCTTCTTCTTCTTCTTCGTCTTCTTCTTCTTCTTTTGTTCTCCTGAAATATGCTTATAACTGCAATGTTGTCTCTTGTATGAATCTAGAGTTTATCTTCCACTGTTGTCCTCCTGCTACTGTTTCCCCAGATACGACCAGCTTTTCTGTCCCGCTCCGTCTGTTGATCGGTCTGTGTCTTTCATTATGGTTTTATGCAGAGGTTGTTGTTTACACCGTCACTTTATATATAAAGCAACTTGATTTTCTTGCTTTCTTGGAAAGTACCATAAATTCAATTTTGCCAGCATTAAAAAGTAATTAATTCTTTTTTTCTCTCCTCTAAAAAACACGTTACGTGTGCCTCCTAATATTTGGACAGACGAGTATCATAATCGCCAGTCATCTCATTCTTTCACAATGCCTGGTCAACAACGGCGGCAATGTGGTTATTTCTGGTTCTGATCTGGTAACCTTTCTGTAACCTACGTCTAAACCTGAATTCTGTTCTCCCGAAGTACTATATCACAACAGGATGATACAGCAACAAACAACCGGATTCAACTAGCTAGGCCCATGTTAACACATTGTGGTAAACATAACAATGAGATAACATCCAGAATAATTCAAGCAAAGACTACATTCCATTAGATGAAAAAATAGTCAGTATAACGTTTATCCTCTCAAGAGAAGTCAGAAATCGAGTGTTACGATGTTATCTACAGCCCATACTATGGACACTGAATAGAAATAGTAGAAAGAAAGTAGCCCACAGGGATGTAGCTCCTCTGAAGAATGCTAGGAGACTGATGAATGGCAGAGCAGACTAACACCGCATCATTGCAAGAGGCCAGAATACAAAGTTTACCTGATTATCCCAAATCAAAGTAAGACAATTGTCATATTTTGGGTGAAATTATATGTCGAGAAGAGCATGTTTCGGGGGGGGGGGGGGGGGGGGGGGGGTGTGGGGGGAAATGAAATGATCAGTTGTGTCGCTCGAGATGGACCACTAATAATAATTACCATACCATTTAACATTTAGCAAATGTGAACTCTTCAGTACACATGTTAACATTAGTTATCGGTATATTATCTGCATTACACTCTGGACAAGCCTATCATTACCAGATAGCAAGTCCTTCTCGTCACGTTGTCCTCTTCATAGCTTGCCGACAGGACGCCTGATCCTTGGCCAATTCCCCGGCCATGATTAGTTTCTTGGCGAGTGACACATTTGCAATTACTTTCTGAAAGATTTTTTTACCCCCGGAAGTCTTGAAGCCTCGATACCAGACCTTACAAATCTTTGCTGAATGGACTGGCCTCCTCTTCACAAGTTACTAGCCGGGAGCACTGTTAAAGGGGTATTAAAGGGGGCTTTCAAGGGGTTTTGAAGGCGAGAGGCTCGACTTCATCGCTTTATCCCTTTTGGCTGGGTCTCTTTACACAGGGACTCTCTGCTGAAAGCGTCGCACAAAGCAGGAACTCCGCAGCTCCAGCGACAATCTCCAGGAGTCTCCAAGAAAACTGAACTCGTCGACCAAATGACGGGGGCCCGGAATCGAACCCACAACCTTCGAATAGTGTTGCAGGCGGCTAAACTACTTCGCTACGGAACTCCTCAAATGAAGGATGACTTCACCCCTGTTAACTTTCTCAGCGTATTTAGCCGGCTGGCCAAAGCCGTTCCACGCCGTGCCGTGTAGTCGTTTGTAAGCCAGAGAGACGCGTGGGAACCAAGAAGGATATAAGGACAAGCCAACGGGTTGTCTGATTTCCATCTTTACACACCCATTATTGTACACAGGCTAAGTGCTATTGACCAGGACTGGAGGGTGTTATTGGCAACATGTCCTGTTTAACACCCACAGCTCTAATATGCGAGGTTTGTCTGGACGCTCGTCCACGTGCCCGGTGGTTATGGATTCTATCCACATAGGAACGGATTTGAATATGTCAAAACTGACCTGTCGACGAAGCCTACAGTGGGCACAGGAACTTATTTGGGAAGTAAAATCAACTGTCGTGATACTGACCAGACTACCCTCAAAGTGCATTTAAAAATATATACCCAGTACCATATGGCCAATGGATCATAGGGCGTGTACAAGGGTCCATTACTTGGTTACTTAGATCTAATCTATTCTACATAAACTGGAATACAGCTCACCGTCCGCCATATTTAACCTGTGAGAATGTCTTATACAGGAAGTTAAACATTTAGAGGGCATGATCTATTCAGCATGACCTTGATTAGGTTAAGCAAACAAGCAGCGGATTCTTCAGACAGGTGATTAAGTGCGATCTTTGTAAGGTAACTCATTGCTGGATATTGCAATCTTTCTAACAGATCACAAATCTTTAATATAGGTCAAATCAATGAATGATATGATTATCATGTTGTATTATTCGTTGGGGAAGAAGAAATCTGTCTCGCGGTGAGTGGGATGTATTGGTAGGTGCGTTCATTTGACTGCATTGTATTGTAAGACTTCTTTCCGGAGCTAGGACTCGGCCGAGGACTCTCAATCATCAAAGTACCGTTCTCGCTCTCGTGGCTGTCTGGGCCTTGGTGGATGAAGTTGATGCTGGTGGCAGCTGTTTGTCCACGAGATGTCTCCGTGGGCTTACGGGTCAGCCCCATGCGTGTACACGTCCGTCTGATGTAGGAGAGCACCTGCAAAATAATATAGGAACAACTGAAACAAATGTTACTTCAGCATCATGAGATAACAAGAACACCAACACAGTTGTACGAAAAGGCTAAACTGGGAGCAATATATACAAGGGTAAGTTAATACGTAAGTCACAAATGGATGTAGAAAAATAACTAAATATGATAAACACTTGAAACCAGTTTATTTTTATACATACATTGTCCCTTTATTTCTCAACATAATTTTCACCAACATTAATGCTCTTATCCCATCGTTTTATCAGTCCTCCCACACCGGCTGCATAGAAATGCGTGGTCTGTTTTCTAAACCGCGTTTTCACTTCACATTCAACTTCATTCGCGAAATGTCTCCCGACAAGGTGGGTTGTCAGTGTTTATGCTGACAAATTTTTGTCCCGTAAAGCGGTGCATAGCTAGGTAGAAAAAGTTACGAGGGCGAGAGTAGTATACAATGTGGGATTTGGGTAGAAAATGGGGTTTTGCAACCCCCGATAAATCGTTCTATACGGTGTTATCCCCGCCATCTTGATTCGTCACAAAAACGGCCCACCATTGACCCAGATATTTTGAACTTGGCGGGTGTTTTTCTTGGATGACCACTTCCGGTTGTCGTGATGACTACTTCCGGTTCCGGGGCACACGGGCGGGCGGCGGTGGGGCGGTGGCGGCGGCGACCGCGGTGGTGGTGGGGAGGGCGGAGCGGACAACGAGACAAGCCCCGGTCATGTGGAATACTTATATAAGTAGACCAAATAGTTGTCGAGTTTCAGTCCCAGTGTGTGTGTGTGTGTGTGTGTGTGTGTGGTGTGTGTGTGTGTGTGTGTGTAATCGAATCCCAGTCATATCGATACCCTTCTGAAGAGACTACAACTGAAGCCAAAAGCAGCAGATAAGTCCACAACAACATTAATGAGAAGCAGCCTAGTCGCTCACCAAAGGCCTCAACACAGGAGGAAACTACAACAAGGACTTCGCAGGCAAAATCCTGCTGAAACAAACCAGCATTGGAGAGGCTAAATTGTCGGCGCTACCAACAGATAAGATTCTTAGTCTGTTGGAGAACGAACTGGGGAGACGCAGCGTCACCCAGCTGGGCAAGACACCTGATGGAGTAGTGGTCTCCATCAACAAGAACTTCAAGATCACAGAACTTATGCAGAAGAAAGCACAGCAAGAGAAAGCCGTCATCACGCTTCCCCACGGCATCTTAGTGGAAGCCACGCGGCACAGCACAAGGAAACGATTGGTCATCAAACGAGTCAAGACCCATCTCACCAACGATCAGATCAGGGAGATGCTGTCGAGAGAGAACTCGACACTAAACATTATCAGTCTTCCTTCGATGAAGAAGACCGAAGTCAATACGACAGAGAATGACTTAGTCCATCTCCCGAGGTAACCCGAGAACCAATCTTTTTGGATTGCATTAATAAACTTTTGCACGGCTCAGTGTGCTAATTCGGCATGTTTCCGTACCCATGTATAACCTTTACGCGTTTGGTGAAAATCTGGTTTATTAATATACCAGACAAAGAAATTTTATTAAAAATTAACCCTTACACATGTAATAACACCAAAATTTCTTATATGTATACTAGAGAATAGGTACATCAATATATAACTTCGACTCTCATTTAAAATAAGCCATAATATTCCTAGATATACATTAAAATATGTAATATTATTAAACATCAAAGTTATACCCCTTAATTATAAAAATATTCCAAGGGAAATAAATCGGAGCTCTTGGCTCAAACCAGAATTGTTTCCAATTTTAAGTGCTGACCTCCCTTGAATGTCTGTATACCTACGCGAACAGGTAAAGAAACCGGCGCCACCAGGTAAAGAGCACACACAATAGACAGCGACCAAGAGATTTTCCGATACCGGTCAAGCATATCGCTTCACCGAGCACACCCTGCGAGAAAAATACAATGACCAGCGACAGCGAGATTAAATGATACCGCTCATGTAGAACGGCCACGGAAATGTCAATTAACATGGACGACCTTCAATGCTTATTGTAGATAGCGATCAGAAAACTGTGAAGGGAATATTTGTCCCGGAAAAAAAAATATTCCTATCCGAAACCGTTATATATATTATTTGAAATATTAAATATAAATAGATATGTATGTATTTATGTATGTAATTCTATAGCTATAGGTAGGTTGTCCAAAAGGGTTAAGGCGTATATACGTACTTGCTTTGATGAATTAGTCACGTGGGATATGTGTGCGCGTCTGTGCGTGTGTGTGCGCTAGCACGCTGGTGTGGTATCAATTACAGGACATCACAGTCAGTCCCAACATTCGGTGGAGTGGTGTGCTTGCTGGACATGTTTACCATTATCATTATGGACGAACGACAATCATGTCACGTGTGTGTGTGTGTGTGTGTGTGTGCTATCAATTACAGGACGTCGCATGCAGCCCCAACACTGGCTATGCAATGCATTTACAGAACGTTCAAACAACCCCAACATTGATTGGTACGCGTGGACCATCAGGACATCTGTGCGCATGTGTGCGCGCATGTAGGCGTGTTTGCGTGCGTGGGTGTGCTATCAATTACAGGACGTCGCATGCAGCCCCAACATTGATTGATTGGTCGTGTGCCACCATAATGCACCATGTCACTTCACGACCAAAGCGTGGGTGTACTGTTGGGTGAGCGTGTGTGTGTGTCCTATCAATTACAGGACGTCGCAGTCAACCCCAACATTGTTTATGCAATGCATTTACAGGACGTCGCATATTTACAGGACATCACAGTCAACCCCACAATTCATTCTGCGTGGGCAAGGTTGCCGTTGTCTTTCTACACGACCGGCACCTATAATCTTCTGTAGTATCTCTCAGCAGGAATACCAACAACAGCATCACCCAACACCACCAACAAACAAATCAAACTCATCATCATCATCATCGTCATCATCATCTTCATCATCATCATCATCATCATCAGCATCAGCAGCAGCAGCACCATCATCATCATCATCATCATAAGCTCATCATCAGCAGCAGCAGCTGAGGGTAACCGACTGGGTGACGCATCACAGGCTATGTCAACAGAGTGAACGTACGTGAACGTGCTCAGACATGTCTTTGGGGAAAACTGGAGGATGACTCACAGTGGCCTGAAAACATAACGGTACAACCGAGACACTGGGATAATTCTCACACCCGATCAAAGATGGCGCTGTAGCCGGTCTCATGCCTAATGGGATACATCCGAAACACGTGACTAATGGTCAAAGATGGAGTCACATCCGGTCACATGGTCAGACAATATTCTGATGAGTCATTCTACGTAAGCAAATACCGTGTATAAGACGACCAGTATGCGTCGAATAGAAGTACCGGGCTCAGTGATCAGCAAAGTAGCACAACTTCTATGTTGCCTGGTGTGAAGACTGGTGATTATTGTTTCTTCATCCCAGATCTGTCATTAGACATGTTGTTCTGCAAGAAACCTACTTCTTGTAGTCAGACAACCGTAGGCCCACATGAGACAACATTAAAGCTGCTTGACGATTCTTCTTCAGATGAAAATATTGAACCTGTGTCTAGTGGTCATGAATCAGCCTCTGAGTTTCTCAAGAAAATCAATGCTTTATGGAATGAAAACTATCCCACCGCTGGTTTCCGAAGTTGCTCCGCTGCCGCAGCAGATAAAATACAACACCCAGCGAGAAAGGTGTGTATAAATAGTAACGGTCATGATCATAGTTTCCAAGAACAGGTGTGCTAGCTCCGATGTCTAATGATACATTCTATTATATGTTACTCTTTATTTCACTATGAATTACTAGACGTTGAAGCCTTATAAGTTTCAATGTGATTTTTTTCTCTCCTACACAGGTTAATTTCGCAACAGATCCTCACTTCTTGACAGTTCATAGCGTTGGCACCGAAGAACGCAGTGGCAACTGGCACCATGTAATCAGAGAACGAGAGAATTTTGAGCGACGTATATTAGAGATGGACCAAATGCTAACCCCAGTCCTGGGGACCAGTCACAGAGTCAAAGTCCTGGAGCAGAGAAAGAACTCAAGAACAACAGTGAAAGAGTCCGAGGCAGTCTAACCCCTGTATGGTAACTGGTAAATAAAATTTAAAAATATCAATCCACATTAGCGGACGTGTATTAAAACACCTACATAAAAACAAGATGGCTGTAATATACTTACAAACATGTCTTTAATAGCTGACCAGGTCTCAATACGAAGAAAACTACAAAGGGTGTGAGGAGACTGTATATGTATATCACGGGTATTCTGACTCGCAGACTATAGCTCACAATGACTACAACACAAGTAACTTGGCGCCCTCTACACTATCTATTTCATCATGGTTAGAGGTCATGTGGCGATCATGACCCGCATTCCCCAACCCAGCTCAAGCATACAACAGGTCAACGAGCGGGTAGTAGAACGCTTAGTCGCGCCATACAGACAGCCACGTCATCGTAATCTGAACCGCTTGACCTATGAAACTGGCTGAAACCGGTTTTACGCGTGGCTTAAAAACTAGTATATAAACCCGAGACTGGTAACACTCAACCATCGTGATCAGAAGATGACTGCAGACCTCAAGACTGTGCCTGCTAACTGGGTCTACATGACTAGTAGTGGTGAGACTATTAGACCAGTGGGCGGTGGTGATAAGGCCGTGTTTGTCTCATCCTACAGAGGAACGAGTACGTTACACATCCGAAGATATTACGGTGAATGCGACAAGAAGTTCCCGACTAAGAATGGAATGACACTTACTCGGCAAGAATATGAACAGATGATCGCGATGCATCGCGAGATCCTAGCTGACTTTGACAGAATCAACCAAGTTAACCAAGCCAGTAACGAAATCAAACAAGGTACTAACAGAGACAAGCAAGCCAGTAACCAAAACATGCAAGTCAGTGCTCATGTCAAACAAGGCACTACCAGAAGCCATCAAGTCCAAAACACTCAAGTCAGCGCTCAAGTTAAACAAGGAACTAACCGAAACCACAAAGTAGACGCATACTATACCGCCAGTTTTCAACCCATCTGCAGTCAGCTGTGTGATGGCCCCAGCAACCAGATGTTTGATTACCCCAAACACCAACTATTTGACGTGCAACAAGACATCAACCGAAGCAATCAAGTCCAATTCACGCAAGACAGTATTCAAGTCAAACAGGGTACTAAACGAAGCCACCAAGTAGACGCATACTATACCACCAGTTATCAACCCAGCTACAGTCAGATGTGTGATGACCCCAGCAACCAGATAGGTGAAGAGCCTAATAGTCAGCTGTTTGATATGCCCAACACTCAGGTGATTGATGGCCCGATTGTCTATAATACTCAGATGTCAGCCCACAAATCAGGAGACCAGCCTTACGACTACATACCAAGTGACCTATACATACCAGACTACCAGCCGGAAAAACCAACCTACTCAGACAGTGGTGTGAAGAAACCCAGAAACAACATACAGTGTGTATAGCTCTGTATGTGAAAATAGAATGATGTGATGATACTATGTACACCACCTCATATCAAATCATCCATTTCGTATAATGACATTATCCATTTTTATACTTGAAAAATGTACTGAAATACTGTAAAATGTACTGAACTACTGTAAAATAAACAGGTCTATATTATAATTATGTCTTGGTTGTTGAATTTATTTTTTGGCAGTGTTTACTGTGTATATAGTTGTCATGTGATGAGAGACTGAAGGGCAAAAATGTTGGTCAAGTAATAAAATTTGTTAGCCAAAAGGGAAAAATGTTGACTACATTTCAACCATACTTATAAAACACTCACCCAATCTTATGAAAAGTAGGCAAATTTGTTAACCAAATGTGAAAAAGTTAGCAGAATTTCAAACCAAACTTATAAAAATCTCAGTCAAAACATGAAAAGTAGGAAAATTTGTTAACCAAACGTGATAAGTTTGGTCAACTGTCACCCAAACTTATGAAAAGTGGGAAACTTTGTTAACCAAATGGCAAAAATCTTGGCCAAGTAAGAAAATGTGTTAACCAAATGTGAAAAGATTAACCAAATTTCAAACCAAACTTATAAAAATCGCAGTCAAACATATGAAAAGTAGGAAAATTTGTTAACCAAACATGAAAAGTTTGGCAAACTTTCACCCAAACTTATGAAAAATGGGAAATTTTGTTGTCCAGATGTGAAAAGTTTGAACAAATCTCACCCAAACTTATGAAAAGTAGGAAACTTTGCTAACCAAAGGGAACAGTTAGCCGAATTTCAAACCAAACTTACAAACATCTCAGTCAAACATATGAAAAGTAGGAAACTTTGTTAACAAAATGGCAAAAAAGCTTGGCCAAGTAAGAAAATGTGTTAACCAAATGTGAAAAGGTTAACCAAAGTTCAAACCAAACTTATAAAACTTTCAGTCAAACATATGAAAAGTAGGAAAATTTGTCAATCAAAGTGAAACATTTTGGTCACATTTCAACCAAACTTATAGAAATCTCAGTCAAACGCATTAAAAGTAGGAACATTTGTTAACCAAATGTGAAAAAGTTAGCCGAATTTCAAACCAAACTTATAAACAGCTCAGTCAAACACATGAAAAGTAGGAAAATTTGTTAACCAATCATGAAAGGTTTGGTCAACTTTCACCCCAACTTATGAAAAGTGTGAAATTTTCTTCTCCAGAGGGAAAAAGTTTGACCAAATTTCACCAAACTTATGAAAAGTAGGAAATTTTGTTAACCAAATGTGAAAAGGTTAGCCGAATTTCAAACCAAACTTATAAAATGCTCAGTCAAACATATGAAAAGTAGGAAATATTTGTTAACCAAACGTGAAAAGTTTGGCCAACTGTCACCCAAACTTATGAAAAGAGGGAGATTTTATTGTCCAGAGGTGAAATGTTTGACCAAATTTCACCCAGTAGGAAACTTTGTTAACCAAATGGCAAAAAGCTAGGTCACTTAAGAAAATTTGTTAAACAGGGGAAAAATTTTGGCTACATTTCATTCAGACTTATAAAAAACTCACCCAATCTTATGAAAAGTAGGAAAATGTGTTTACCAAATGTGAAAAGATTAGCCGAATTTCAAACTAAACTTATAAAAATCTCAGTCAAACATATGAAAAGTAGGAACAATTTGTTAACCAAACGTGAAAAGTTTGGCCAACTGTCACCTAATCTTATGAAATGTAGGAAACGTTGTTAACCAAATGGTAAAAACCTTGGCCAAGTAAGAAAATGTGTTAACCAAAGGTGAAAATTTTTGGATAAGTTTGACCAAAGTTCAAACAAAACTCATAAAAAACTAGGAAACTTTGTTAACCAAATGTGAAAGGTTTGATCAAAGTTCATCGACAATTATAAGATATTCGCCTGTCCCCTATGCAAACAACAGTTGTATTTCAGAAAATTAAACGTATCTTATGTAATAAGTCACTATAATTGAAGGAACAAAATAAAATTTCAACAATAAAATTGTACAAAAAATTAACAATTAAATTTCTACATGAAACATTCGAGCTGGAAACATAAAGAGAAATTTAATTGTTAATTTTTTTGTACAATTTTATTGTTGAAATTTTATTTTGTTCCTTCAATTATAGTGACTTATTACATAAGATACGTTTAATTTTCTGAAATACAACTGTTGTTTGCATAGGGGACAGGCGAATATCTTATAAGTTTCGATGAACTTTGGTCAAACTTTTCACATTTGGTTAACAAATTTTCCTAGTTTTTTATGACTTTTGTTTGAACTTTGGTCAAACTTATCCAAAAAATTTCACCTTTGGTTAACACATTTTCTTACTTGGCCAAGGTTTTTTACCATTTGGTTAACAAAGTTTCCTACATTTCATAAGATTAGGTGACAGTTGGCCAAACTTTTCACGTTTGGTTAACAAATGTTTCCTACTTTTCATATGTTTGACTGAGATTTTTATAAGTTTGGTTTGAAATTCAGCTAATCTTTTCACATTTGGTAAACACATTTTCCTACTTTTCATAAGATTGGGTGAGTTTTTTATAAGTCTGAATGAAATGTAGCCAAAATTTTCCCCCTGTTTAACAAAGCTTCTTAAGTGGCCTAGCTTTTTGCCATTTGGTTAACAAAGTTTCCTACTGGGTGAAATTTGGTCAAACATTTCACCTCTGGACAATAAAATCTCCCTCTTTTCATAAGTTTGGGTGACAGTTGGCCAAACTTTTCACGTTTGGTTAACAAATATTTCCTACTTTTCATATGTTTGACTGAGCTTTTCATAAGTTTGGTTTGAAATTCGGCTAACCTTTTCACATTTGGTTAACAAAATTTCCTACTTTTCATAAGTTTGGTGATATTTGGTCAAACTTTCCCCCTCTGGACAACAAAATTTCACACTTTTCATAAGTTGGGGTGAAAGTTGACCAAACTTTTCATGATTGGTTAACAAATTTTCCTACTTTTCATATGTTTGACTGAGCTGTTTGTAAGATTGGTTTGAAATTCAGCTAACTTTTTCACATTTGGTTAACAAATGTTCCTACTTTTCATGCGTTTGACTGAGATTTCTATAAGTTTGGTTGAAATGTGACCAAAATGTTTCACTTTGATTGACAAATTTTCCTACTTTTCATATGTTTGACTGAAAGTTTTATAAGTTTGGTTTGAACTTTGGTTAACCTTTTCACATTTGGTTAACACATTTTCTTACTTGGCCAAGCTTTTTTGCCATTTTGTTAACAAAGTTTCCTACTTTTCATATGTTTGACTGAGATGTTTGTAAGTTTGGTTTGAAATTCGGCTAACTGTTCCCTTTGGTTAGCAAAGTTTCCTACTTTTCATAAGTTTGGGTGAGATTTGTTCAAACTTTTCACATCTGGACAACAAAATTTCCCATTTTTCATAAGTTTGGGTGAAAGTTTGCCAAACTTTTCATGTTTGGGTAACAAATTTTCCTACTTTTCATATGTTTGACTGCGATTTTTATAAGTTTGGTTTGAAATTTGGTTAATCTTTTTCACATTTGGTTAACACATTTTCTTACTTGGCCAAGATTTTTTGCCATTTGGTTAACAAAGTTTCCTACTTTTCATAAGTTTGGGTGAAATGTGGTCAAACTTTCACCGCTGGACAACAAAATTTCCCACTTTTCATAAGTTGGGTGACAGTTGGCCAAACTTTTCACGTTTGGTTAACAAATTTTCCTACTTTTCATGTTTTGACTGAGATTTTTATAAGTTTGGTTTGAAATTCTGCTAACTTTTTCACATTTGGTTAACAAATTTGCCTACTTTTCATAAGATTGGGTGAGTGTTTTATAAGTATGGTTGAAATGTAGTCAACATTTTTCCCTTTTGGCTAACAAATTTTATTACTTGACCAACATTTTTGCCTTCAGTCTCTCATCACATGACAACTATATACACAGTAAACACTAAAAAAAATAAATTCAACAACCAAGACATAATTATAATATAGACCTGTTTATTTTACAGTAGTTCAGTACATTTTACAGTATTTCAGTACATTTTTCAAGAATAAAAATGTATAATGTCATTATACGAAATGGATGATGTGATATGAGGTGGTGTACATAGTATCATCACATCATTCTATTTTCACATACAGAGCTATACACACTGTATGTTGTTTCTGGGTTTCTTCACACCACTGTCTGAGTAGGTTGGTTTTTCCGGCTGGTAGTCTGGTATGTATAGGTCACTTGGTATGTAGTCGTAAGGCTGGTCTCCTGATTGGTGGGCTGACATCTGAGTATTGTAGACAATCGGGCCATCAATCATCTAAGTGTTGGGCATATCAAACATCTGACTATTGGGCTCTTCACCTATCTGGTTGCTGGGGTCATCACACATCTGACTGTAGCTGGGTTGATAACTGGTGGTATAGTATGCGTCTACTTGGTGGCTTCGTTTAGTACCCTGTGTGACTTGAATACTGTCTTGCGTGTGAATTGGACTTGCTTGCTTCGGTTGATGTCTTGTTGCACGTCAAACACGTTGGTTATTGGGTCATCACACATCTGGTTGCTGGGGCCATCACACAGCTGACTGCAGATGGGTTGAAAACTGGCGGTATAGTATGCGTCTACTTGGTGGTTTCGGTTAGTTTCTTGTTTAACTTGAGCGCTGACTTGAGTGTTTTGGACTTGATGGCTTCTGGTAGTGCCTTGTTTGACATGAGCACTGACTTGCATGTTTTGGTTACTGGCTTGCTTGTCTCTGTTAGTACCTTGTTTGATTTCGTTACTGGCTTGGTTAACTTGGTTGATTCTGTCAAAGTCAGCTAGGATCTCGCGATGCATCGCGATCATCTGTTCATATTCTTGTCGAGTAAGTGTCATTCCATTCTTAGTCGGGAACTTCTTGTCGCATTCACCGTAATATCTTCGGATGTGTAACGTACTCGTTCCTCTGTAGGATGAGACAAACACGGCCTTATCACCACCGCCCACTGGTCTAATAGTCTCACCACTACGAGTCATGTAGACCCAGTTAGCAGGCACAGTCTTGAGGTCTGTAGTCATCTTCTGATCACGACGATTGAAATTTACCAGTCTCGGGTTTATATACTAGTTTTTAAGCCACGCGTAAAACCGGTTTCAGCCAGTTTCATAGGTCAAGCGGTTCAGATTACGCTGACGTGGCTGTCTGTATGGCGCGACTAAGCGTTCTACTACCCGCTCGTTGACCTGTTGTATGTTTGAGCTGGGTTGGGGAATGCGGGTCATGATCGCCACATGACCTCTAACCATGATGAAATAGATAGTGTAGAGGGCGCCAAGTTACTTGTGTTGTAGTCATTGTGAGCTATAGTCTGCGAGTCAGAATACCCGTGATATACATATACAGTCTCCTCACACCCTTTGTAGTTTTCTTCGTATTGAGACCTGGTCAGCTATTAAAGACATGTTTGTAAGTATATTACAGCCATCTTGTTTTTATGTAGGTGTTTTAAATACACGTCCGCTAGTGTGGATTGATATTTTTAAATTTTATTTACCAGTTACCATACGGGGGTTAGACTATCTCGGCCTCTTTCACTGTTGTTCTTGAGTTTTTTCTCTGCTCCAGGACTTTGACTCTGTGACTGGTCCCCAGGACTGGGGTTAGCATTTGGTCCATCTCTAGTATACGTCGCTCAAAATTCTCTCGTTCTCTGATTACATGGTGCCAGTTGCCACTGCGTTCTTCGGTGCCAACGCTATGAACTGTCAAGAAGTGAGGATCTGTTGCGAAATTAACCTGTGTAGGAGAAAAAAAAATCACATTGAAACTTATAAGGCTTCAGCGTCTAGTAATTCATAGTGAAATAAAGAGTACCATATAATAGAATGTATCATTAGACATCGGAGCTAGCACACCTGTTCTTGGAAACTATGATCATGACCGTTACTATTTATACACACCTTTCTCGATGGGTGTTGTACTTCTTCTGCTGCGACAGCGGAGCAACTTCGGAAACCAGCGGTGGGATAGTTTTCATTCCATAAAGCATTGATTTTCTTGAGAAACTCAGAGGCTGATTCATGACCGCTAGACACAGGTTCAATATTTTCATCTGAAGAAGAATCGTCAAGCAGCTTAAATGTTGTCTCATGTGGGCCTACGGTTGTCTGACTACAAGAAGTAGGTTTCTTGCAGAACAACATGTCTAATGACAGATCTGGGATGAAGAAACAAGAATCACCAGTCTTCACACCAGGCAAGATAGAAGTTGTGCTACTTTGCTGATCACTGAGCCCGGTACTTCTATTCGACGCATACTGGTCGTCTTATACACGGTATTTGCTTACGTAGAATGACTCATCAGAATATTGTCTGACAATGTGACCGGATGCGACTCCATCTTTGACCATTAGTCACGTGTTTCGGATGTATCCCATAAGGCATGAGACCGGCTACAGCGCCATCTTTGATCGGGTGTGAGAATTATCCAAGTGTCTCGGTTGTATCTTCGTGTTGTCAGGCCACTGTAAGTCATCCTCCAGTTTTCCCCAAAGACATGTCTGAGCACGTTCACGTACGTTCACTCTGTTGACATAGCCTGTGATGCATCACCCAGTCGGTCACCCTCAGCTGCTGCTGCTGATGATGAGCTGATGATGATGATGATGGTGCTGCTGCTGCTGATGCTGATGATGATGATGATGATGATGATGATGGTGATGATGATGATGATGCTGATTCGTTTGTTGGTGGTGTTGGGTGATGCTGTTGTTGGTATTCCTACTGAGAGATACTACAGAAGATCATGGATGCCGGTCGTGTAGAAAGACAACGGCAACCTTGCCCACGCAGAATGAATTGTGGGGTTGACTGTGATGTCATGTAAATATGCGACGTCCTGTAAATGCATTGCATAAGCAATGTTGGGGTTGACTGCGACGTCCTGTAATTGATAGGACACACACACTCCCGACAGTACACCCACGCTTTGGTCGTGATATGACGCGGTACATCATGGTGGCACACGACCAATCAATCAATGTTGGGGCTGCATGCGACGTCCTGTAATTGATAGCACACCAACGCACGCACACACGCCTATATGCGCGCACACATGCGCACAGATGTCCTGATGGTCCTCGCATACCAATCAATGTTGGGGTTGTATGAACGTTCTGTACATGCATTGCATAAATAGTGTTGGGGTAGACTGCGACGGCGTGTAATTGATAGGACACACACACACACACGCTCACCCGACAGTACACCCACGCTTTGGTCGTGAATTCACATGGTACATCATGGTGGCACACGACCAATCAATCAATGTTGGGGCTGCATGCGACGTCCTGTACTTGATAGCACACCCACGCACGCACACACGCCTACATGCGCGCACACATGCGCACAGATGTCCTGATGGTCCACGCGTACCAATCAATATTGGGGCTGCATGCGACGTCCTGTAATTGCTAACACACACACACACACGTGACATGATTGTCTTTCGTCCATAATGATAATGGTAAACATGGCCAGCAAGTACACCACTCCACCGAATGGTGGGACTGACTGTGATGTCCTGTAATTGATACCACACCAGCGTGCTAGCACACACACACGCACAGACGCGCACACATATCCCGCGTGACTAAGTCATCAAAGCAAGTACGCATATACGCCTTAACCCTTTTGGACAACCTACCTATAGCTATAGAATTACATACATAAATACATACATATCTATTTGTATTTAATATTTCGAATAACGGTTTCGGATAGGAATATTTTTTTTTTTTCGGGACATATATTCCTATCACAGTTTTCTGATCGCTATCTACAATAAGCATTGAAGGTCGTCCATGTTAATTGACATTTCCGTGGCCGTTCTACATGAGCGGTATCATTTAATCTCGCTGTCGCTGGTCATTGTATTTTTCTCGCAGGGTGTGCTCGGTGAAGCGATATGCTTGACCGGTATCGGAAAATCTCTTGGTCGCTGTCTATTGTGTGTGCTCTTTACCTGGTGGCGCCGGTTTCTTTACCTGTTCGCGTAGGTATACAGACATTCAAGGGAGGTCAGCACTTAAAATGGGAAACAATTCTGGTTTGAGCCAAGAGCTCCGATTTATTTCCCTTGGAATATTTTTTATAATTAAGGGGTATAACTTTGATGTTTAATAATATTACATATTTTAATGTATATCTTGGAATATTATGGCTTATTTTAAACGAGAGTCGAAGTTATATATTGATGTACCTATTCTCTAGTATACATACAAGACATTTTGGTGTTATTACATGTGTAAGGGTTAATTTTTAATAAAATTTCTTTGTCTGGTATATTCATAAACCAGATTTTCACCAAACGCGTAAAGGTTATACATGGGTACGGAAACATGCCGAATTAGCACACTGAGCCGTGCAAAAGTTTATTAATGCAATCCAAAAAGATGGGTTCTCGGGTTACCTCTAGAGATGGACTAAGTCATTCTCTGTCATATTGACTTCGGTCTTCTTCATCGAACTAAGACTGATAATGTTTAGTGTCGAGTTCTCTCTCGACAGCATCTCCCTGATCTGATCGTTGGTGAGATGGGTCTTGACTCGTTTGATGACCCATCGTTTCCTTGTGCTGTGCCGCGTGGCTTCCACTAAGATGCCGTGGGGAAGCGTGATGACGGCTTTCTCTTGCTGTGCTTTCTTCTGCATAAGTTCTGTGATCTTGAAGTTCTTGTTGATGGAGACCACTACTCCATCAGGTGTCTTGCCCAGCTGGGTGACGCTGCGTCTCCCCAGTTCGTTCTCCAACAGACTAAGAATCTTATCTGTTGGTAGCGCCGACAATTTAGCCTCCCCAATGCTGGTTTGTTTCAGCAGGATTTTGCCTGCGAAGTCCTTGTTGTAGTTTCCTCCTGTGTTGAGGCCTTTGGTGAGCGACTAGGTTGCTTCTCATTAATGTTTGTGTGTTTTGGTTGGGGGATCAGGTGAGGGCAGTGTGTGTGGGTGGGGGATGTGCGGGAGGGGGATGGGTCGGTTGGTGGGGTATGTATGTGTCCCTTGGTTTGCGTGTGTGTCGGTAGGTGGGGGTGTGTATGTGTCTCTTGGTGCGCGTGTGTGTGGGTAGGTGGGGGTGTTGTGTGGGTGGGGTGATGTATGGATAGGTGGGAAATGGGCTTCATAACATGGTAATTAGCCTTGTTTATGTTTACAACATTCATTTCACAATGTTATTTTTTCTTCCTATGTAAATGCATAATGCTCTTGATGAACGAAAGACGAGTGATTGGAAGGGCCGAATGTAAGACGGGCCTGCGCGCCCTATTTGTGACCCTAATAAAGTTGATTTGATTTGATTTGATTTGATTTGTTGTTGTGGACTTATCTGCTGCTTTGGCTTCAGTTGTAGTCTCTTCAGAAGGGTATCGATGTGACTGGGGTTCGATTACACACACACACACACACACACACACACACGCACACACTGGGACTCAAACCCGACAACTATTTGGTCTACTTATATAAGTATTCCACATGACCGGGACTTGTCTCGTTGGCCGCCCCGCCCGCCCCACCACCACCGCGGTCGCCGTCGCCGCCGCCCCACCGCTGCGCGCCCATGTGCCCCGGAACCGGAAGTAGTCATCACGACAACCGGAAGTGTTCATCCAAGAAAAACACCCGCCAAGATAAAAATATCTGGGTCAATGGTGGGGCCGTTTTTGTGACGAAACAAGATGCGGGATAACCCCGTATAGAACGATTTATCGGGTGTTGCCAACCCCATTTACTACCCAAATCCCCACATTGTATACTAGCTGGCGAGTCAATAAGTAAGTCACACAGTTCTGTGGGATGGGCGGTAAATGAAACATAAGCACGCAGTTCTATGTAGCCGGTTTGGGAGGACTGATAAAATGATGGGATAAGTGCATCAGTGTTGGTGGAAATTATGTTGAGAAATAACGGGACAATGTATGTATAAAAATAAACTGGTTTCAAGTTGTTATCATAGTGTAGTTATTTTTCTACCGCCATTTGTGACTTATTAACTTACCCTCGTATGTTAGATATATGAGCAGTGATTAGCGCATGTGGTGCTCGCCGCGTTATTCTGTGATAGAATCCCCCTAACATATGGCCTAAAATAGGTACCAGAGAATTGCCCAGGTTGTATGAGTAGAATATGAGTTCACGATGAAGATGTTTGCACTCGGGACATTCTCACATATGCTGCGGTGTAAACTAGATAAGTAAACACGACCGACTTGATCATATCACCGTCTAATTACTGCTTGGCTTGCCTGGTCGAGGGCATATATTTCACTTATGGGTCTCAAAGGCAGATACACGAAGAAGAAGACGAAGAAAAAAGAAGAAGAAGAAAGAGAAGAAGAAGAAGAAGAAGAAGAAGAAGAAGAAGATGATGATGCTGATGATGATGATGATGATGATGATGATGATGATGTATGAAGAAGAAGAAGAAGAAGAAGAAGAAGAAGAAGAAGAAGAAGAAGAAGAAGAAGAAGAAGAAGAAGAAGAAGAAGAAGAAGAAGAAGAAGAAGAAGAAGAAGAAGAAGAAGAAGAAGAAGAAGAAGAAGAAGAAGATGATGATGCTGATGATGATGATGATGATGATGATGATGATGATGAGAAGAAGAGAAGAAGAAGAAGAAGAAGAAGAAGAAGAAGAAGAAGAAGAAGAAGAAGAAGAAGAAGAAGAAGAAGAAGAAGAAGAAGAAGAAGAAGAGAAGAAGAAGAGGAAGCAGAAGAAGAAGAAAGAAAGATAGCAAATGTTTAATACGCCCCACAACATGAAGGAGGTATTTAACATACACACACATACATATGCGCGCGCATAAACACACACAGATATACAAATCTACAGTAATGTCCTATTCTGTAAACTCGAATGTGTTATGTGATAGCTTTGAATCTTGGTAGGGTAACTACAGCTGTAAATGTGCACGTCGACTAATGTGCCCTCTAGTCTAACCTCCTTTCTTCTACGTCAACGATCGAAAACGATACATGTAGATTTATTTATGAAATGTCTTAGTGGCTTCAAAGCGCCACACCACCCCCACCCCCGAATCGATATTTCTTTGTATTTATTTGAAACTGTGCCTGTAGAGCAGGTAGTAACGGTTGAGAGTTTACCTCGAGGCGGATTTTTACAATTGTCATGGGCTTCTTGACCGGCCCACTCTAAAATGGCCTCCAGAAGATGCCCAGGGAAGTGAAGTCTTCTAGCTCAAGGCAATACTACAGTACATAGGGAGTCTCCGTGGCGAAGTAGTCAAGCCGTTTGACTTGGGCTCCGAAGGTTGTGGGTTCAATTCCGGGCCACTTTCTTCGGTTCACGAGTAACATTTATCGGAGACTCCTGTGGGTCGTCGCTAGAGCTACGAAGTTCGTGCCTGGTACGACGTTTTCCGCGCTGCGGAAAGAGACCGAGCCATATGGGATAAAACCCGGTGCAATGAAGTTGATCCTGTCGACTTTTAAGCGACTTTTAATATTATAGTACAGCAATAAATTTAGCATAGCAGAGCATATCATCATCATCATCATCATCATCATCATCATCATCATCATCATCATCATGCATGGTTAATACGGACCACATCACACATCGAGAGCTGATTGATCTAGACGTGTGAGTACATCATCATACGTTCAGTACACGTTAAGGCGTGTACAGCGGTCGTTTACTTACTTACTTAAGATAAGATGATACAGTTCACGACGCGGCACGACATGACGTGCAAGTTGTAAGTGAAAACTGGCAGTTCCGTGACAAAAGTGTAGTGTGTGAAGTGTGGTCGCGACACAGGATGTCCATAAATTGCTCACATCCTGTACAAAACAGCCGAATGTCTTATCTAACTGTATCCTCGCCCAGTCGCATGTAGTCAGAAACTCATACACAACAACCAGTTTTGTTGTTGTCTCAAGCCCATACATTAGTGGTCACAATCTGCGCATGTCGGCATCCTTCTAGTGTCATCCACCACCTTATCTGTAATTCTGCACTTATTTATATGCCTTCTTTTGAGTTTCCTACACATGCGTTCTTTTAACGCCTTTTGCAGGAAGAAGAATATATGCCTGTACATTTTATTTGACAAACTACTGAATGTAAAATTACCTGGTAAAGCCCAATAAATGACGGGGTTAATTGCACCACACTGTAAAGAACTTACAAGCAACATTAATAATGTTATTATTGCTGTATTAGTCAGGGATGAGCGATAACACTGATGACATGGGTTCCTATTCTGATATAGGCAAAAGTTTACAATGGACCTGAACTACCATGTAAAATCAGATTACAATGGGTGCCAGGAATATATTAGAAAGTAAAGGCGGCCGAATCTATATTTACTACATTAGTCCTTGCGTGTCGATTATTTATAATAATACTAGCTGACCCGGCCCGGCTTCGCCCAGTCCCTGGTGGGGAGCATCTAATTTAATTCATATAAGTAGTCATATAAGTTCTCGTTCCCGTTACCGACTGTCTGTCTGTCTGTCTGTCTGTCTGTCTGTCTGTCTGTCTGTCTGTCTGTCTGTCTGTCTGTCTTTCTGTCTGTCTGTCTGTCTGACCCGGCCCGGCATCGCCCAACACCTGGTGTGGAGCATCTCATTTAATTCATATAAGTAGTCATATAAGCTCCCGTTCCCGTTCCCGACTATCTATCTGTCTGTCTGTCTGTCTATATGTCTGTCTGTCTGTCTGTCTGATCCGGCCCGGCTTCGCCCAGCCCCTGATGGCGAGCATCTCATTTAATTCATATAAGTAGTCATATAAGTTCCCGTTCCCGACTCTGTCTGTCTGTCTGTCTGTTTGTCTGTCTGTCTGTCTGTCTGTCTGTCTGTCTGTCTGTCTGTCTGTCTGTCTGTCTGTCTGTCTGTCTGTCTGTCTGTCCGTCCCTCCCTCTCTGTCTGTCTGTCTGTCTGTCTGTCTGCCTGTCTGTCTAATCATTTATTGGTTGCAGTTAGAACAACCTTAGATAAACGAAGACCAACTTACAAAAAGCATTAGAAAGAGCACTTGAAAGGTCTTTACATCTTCCCCAACAATTAACTTGGGTAAATGGAGCAGCGGCAGCAGCATCAGCAGAAGAAGGAAAAGGAGGAGTAGGAGCTGGGAGGAGGAAGAGGGAGGTGGAGGAGGGAGGAGTTAGGAGGGAGGAAGAGATAGGCGGAGAGAGGAGGAGGAGGGAGGAGGAAGGAGGAGGAGGAGTAGGGAGGAATAGGAGGGAGGAGGAGGGATTAGGAGGAGGAGAGAGGAGGTAGGAGAAGGGAGGAGGAGGGAGGAGGAAGGAGGAGGCAGGAGGAGGAGGCAGGAGGAGCGAGAGGAGGAGGAGGGTAGGAGGAGGAAGAGGGAGGGGAGGAGGAGGGAGGAGGAAGGAGAAGGAGGGAGGAGAAGAACGCAGAGGGAGGAGGAGGAGGGAGATGGAGGAGGAGGGAGGAGGAGGAGAGAGGAGGAGGAGGGAGGAGGCGGAGGGAGGAGGTGGAGAGGAAGTATGAGGAGGGAGGAGGAGGAAGAGGGATGAGGAGGAGGAGGGAGGTGGAGAGAGGAGGAGGTAGGAGGAGGAGGAGTGATGAGGGGGAGGACGTAGGAGAAGGAGGAGGGAGGAGGAGGAAGTAGGAGGAGAGAGGAGGAGAATGGAGGAGGAAGGAAGAGGAGTGATTAGGAGGAGGGAGGAGGAAGAGGGAGAAGGAGGACGGAGAAGGAGGAGGAGGGAGGAGGAGGGAGGAGGAGGAGGTAGGAGGAGGAGGAAAAGGGAGGAGGTGGAGGGATGTGGAGGGAGGAGGAGGGAGGAGGTAGAGGTAGGAGAAGGGAAGAGGAGAGAGGATGAGGAGGGAGGAGGAGAAGGGAGGAGGAGAGGGAGGAGGAGTGGGAGGAGGTAGGAGGGGGAGGGAGGAGAAGGGGGAGGAGGGATAAGGGGGAGGACCTTAGAATTAGAAGGAGGAGGGATTGGGAGGAGAGAGGAGGAGAAGGGAGGAGGAAGGAAGGGGAGTGATTAGGAGGAGGGAGGAGGGCGAGGAGGTAGGAGGAAGAGGGAGGAGGAGGGAGGAAGGAGGAGGAGGAGAAAGAGGGAGGAGGAGGAGGGAGAGGGAGGAGGGGGAGAGGAAGAGGAAGAGGGTAGGAGGAGGAGGAGGGGAGAGGAGGAGGAGTTTAACGCATATGCCTGTAGACAACTGCAGCGAAAAGGTGGGTCTGTCTATCTATCTGACCCGGCGTGGCTTTGCCCAGCTCCTGGAGGGTAGCGTCTCATTAAATTCATACAACAAAAAAAGTAACTTAAAAGAATGTCCTTCCACACACCATCCATTATTTTTAATGAAAACGCTTTCTAATCACCTGCATGACTACAGTAACTTCTTAAGCACAAAAAGATGAGTTACAATGTTATGCATTGTGCATTATGTTTATGAAAACTTTGACAATGCCTTACAGATTGTATCATTATTTATTATAACTCATATGCCGGTACATAACTATGGACAAAGAGTTTATAAATCTTTGAAAACGATGCCACAATATGACTATAAGTTATACAGAAAAGTTATGCCCCTTGAAATAACTTTTACAGAGTTAAGTCCCCTGAGATATATTAAATTATAATGAAAAGTGAAAAATGAAATAATATTGGGTAAGCAGCCGATTTCACACTAAAAAAATATGACAGTGGGCTGCACTGGAATGAAAAGAAGACGTGTAGAAAATTTCATCTCAATCGGATGGGCCGTTCGCGAGCGCACAAAGGACATACGGACATACAGACAGACAGACAGACAGACAGACAGACAGACAGACAGACAGACAGACGGAGATCGCAATTTATATATAAGATAGTACAAACAACGTATACCAAGCACATACTCCACCAAGTATGATTGGTTTATAAATACGAGGGCGAGTCAATAAATAAGTCACATAGTTCTGTGGGATGGTAGGTCGAGTCAATAAGTAAGTCACATAGTTCTGTAGGATGGCAGGTAAATGTTGTTGGTGTTTTCTACAGATGTCATTAGGTGACAGAAACATCGAACTTTATATTCCTGTTCGTCAGGTGGCGCTATGTGTCTCATGCGCATGCACAGCGCATAAACAAAATGGCGACTGCACTTACGGAGTGTAAAACAAAAGAGAAACGTGCTTCTTTGCGTTTTTGGTAGGCAAAATGACTGCCTCCAGAGGACATTCATAAGGAAATGCTTCCTGTTTATGCTGATAAATGTTTGTCCCGTAAAGCGGTGCATAGCTGGGTAGAAACATTTTCTCAAGGACACTCTAAAATTGTTGATGAAATCCGATCTGGTCGTCCTGTTGAGATTGCAACAGATGATTAGAGGTGACAGGCGAGTAATGATAGACTCTGTAGCATCTGCAACAGGGTGCTCGCACGGTTCAGTATACAGCATAATTCATGATCGATTGAAATTTATGAAAGTGTGCTCAAGGTGGGTACCCAGAAAATTGAAGGAAGAACACAGAATGAACCAATTTGACCTGTCCTTGCATCATCTATGTCGATGCGAAGATGAAGGAGAAGACATGCTGAACAGGATCGTTACTGAGGACGAATCATGGGTGCATCACTACCAGCCCGAATCAAAGTGTGCTTCAGTGCAATGGAAACAGCCTTCTTCGCCTTGTGTCCAACAATTCAAAGTTACGCCATCAGCAGGGAAGGTTATGCTGACAGTGTTCCGGGATTGTCAAGGAGTGCTTTTAACCAATTTCAAGAAGAAAGGTGACAATGTGAATTCTTAATTGTACTGTGAAGTTCTATCAATGATTCATGATGCAATTCGAAGAAAACGTCCAGGACTGCTGACTAGAGGCGTGTTGCTTCTTCGTGACAATGCCAGACCACATACGGCTTGATTAACTCAGGAGAAAATTAACTAACTAAGGTGGGACGTTCTGGAACATCCACCTTACAACCCGACTTAGCCCCTAGCGATTTCCATCTTTTTGGTCCACTGAAAACCCACCTTGGCGGGAGACATTTCGTGAATGACGCCGGAATTAAATGTGAAGTGAAAACGTCGATTAAAAAGCAGAGCACGCAGTTCTATGCAGCCGAGTTAGGAGGACTGATAAAACGATGGGATAAGTGTAATCATGTTGGTGGAAATTATGTTGAGAAATAAAGGGAAAATGTATGTATAAAAATAAACTCGGTTCAAGTTGTTATCATATTTAATTATTTTTCTACAGCCATTTGTGACTTACTTATTGATTTCCACTCGTATGTTAGATAAGCGACGTAATGACTGTTGCAGGTTATAACAATACAACATGAAAACAGATTTATGTGACTGTTGCAAAAAAGTGTACGATAATAAACACAGACACTGTACACGTAAATTACAACGAATGTAAATCCGCCAAACGGAAATCCCAGTGCAAAAATAAAAGGAGTCTTCGGGAGGCTCCGTGGCGACGTGGTTAAGCCGTCTGCCTCGGGCTCCGAAGGTTGTAGGTTTGAATCCGGGACGTGTCCTTCGGTTCACGAGTGCATTTATTTTCGGAGACTCCTGTGGGTCGTTGCGGGAGCTACGGAGTTTGTGCTTTGTGCGACGCTTTCCGCACTGCGGAAAGACTGAGCCTTATAGATAACAACCCGGTGCAATGAAGTCGACCCTGTCGACATTTAAGCGACTTAAAAAAACATAAAAATGGTAATAATGACGTAAATAACAACGTATTATTATCATTGTTATTTTTACATTGTTTTCCGTGCGTCGGATTTGCTTTCTTTGTAAGGTATGTACACTTTGTTGTTATTATTAACGCTTACCTTTTCGCAGACGTCACGTAGGACTGTTTTTTAAAATTTTGTATTAAAAAAATGTTGTTCTCACACCATATGCCCAATGCTTTTTAAAGAATGTTTACTTGTTTTATTTCACTTATCACATGTGACGGCAAAGGCCGGGCTCCATGACGATAGTGACTCAGTTCTCTGGCCGCTCTGCTAAATATCCGACTTGACACATGTGACGGCAAAGGCCGGGCTCCATGACGATAGTGACTCAGTTCTCTGGCCGCTCTGCTAAATATCCGATTTGATACTAACAGAATCGAACTCTGTAACCAAACACGATCCAGGCTGGTCTTGGGCGGAGAGTGGTTTAACAATTAACATCTTCTAGGTCAAGGTAATACTATAGTACATCAAGAAATTTAACATAGCCGAACATAACATCATCATCATCATCATCATCATCATCATCATCATCATCATCGTCATCATCATTATCACCACCATCATCATCAATATCATCATCATCATCATCATCATTATGAAATGTCCTGCCGATTGGAGTGGGCTGTCATGCGTCTCCACATCTCGCTATCTTCAACAGCATGTGTCAGTTCGTGCGCTGAGAAACTTCCGTGCAATAACACAACGCTGTCAAGAATCTTCTCTCTATGTTTTCCTCTATCTCTCTTTCCACAATTATGTCCAGCTGTCATAATATTGTCTAGCTTCTGTCTTCTCATAATTTAGCAAACATGACGGCTGTCTCTAACCGATGCATTGATAAATCGAATTTTGTGTTTTAGCCTCTTTCGACACGTCTAGATTACTAATTGTGGCTGTCTGGGTGGGGTGGGGTGGAAGATTTGGGGGGGGGGGGGGGGTGTTCAGCATTCTTCTGTAAAACCACATCACTGAGGCTCGTGGTGATTTCTTCTCTTGTTTACTAATTGTCCGGGATTCACGGCACTAGGTCAAAAGTGACTGACTATATGTAACATGCAAGAATTCTTTTTCTAACCGCCAATGACACAGAAGTATTGCATAAGATGTTCTTTATTTTCGAAAATGCATGTATTTCTTGTCCTATTCTATCCTTTACGCTTGTGATACACATTCCATCTGATGTTCTCCATGTGACTATATATGTGAATTTCTGCATTTGACCCCCCCCCCCCCCCCCCCCTCCCCCCCCCCCCCTTTCCCCATTTAACACTATGCACTTGAACTGTATACTTAGGCATGCTCTGATTCTTTCATATTACCATTATTTTTGTATGTCTATTATTCAAGCTGAGGCCCATCTTTTACTATCTATAACCACTGCATCTATTATTTCCTGACTTGTTGCTATCAGGACGATGTCATCAGCATGACGTAAGTTATTTATGGTATAACCACCAATCTCCATCCCTGACATGTTCTCAAAACTCATTGTAGACTCATTGTATAATTAAAACAAATCGGGAGATAATGAAATGGTCCTAAAATGCTGTTAACTTTTAAGGCTGCTGTTTGCTGGCAATATAGTTTCTCTATTATTCGCAACTATTTGTCATCAGTGTCTAATTATTCTAGTTGTGTATGTATCCCAACATTATTGGCACTATCAAGCGCTTTTGTATAGTTTATAAAGGATAATATATGGTACAAACGTAACTTATAACACAATATAACTTTACAAGTAATATTCTAACTCGATGTATAAAATAGTTTACAAGAAGTTGACGGACTAACACTACAAACTCTACTGTGGAGCCAGCACAATAGAAGGCTTTTGATCGTCATAAGTGGTCCCCTCCTGCGAATGTTGCAACCTCTTTATCTTAAAGACACTCTAGAGATTTGGTGAGTGGTTGGGACCACTCGGCTCATGTCTCCCTAATATCTGTTCTCTGAAGTTTATAAAAGTAGCAAAGCAGTAAAGAATGTTAAGAGCTACACACAACACACCTTGTTATGTGGATGTAAACATGGACAGTAAACAGACAAGATGAGAAATCTCTAGTGGCAATGGAAATGTGTTTCTGAAGAAAATGCAAAGAATGCCATAGACGGAGATAAAAATCAATGAACAGGTCCTACTGGAGGGAAATGAAAACCGTAAATCGATTCAAGAAATGAGACGTAGATAGTCTACATTTTTGGGCACGATATGAGGAGATATAAACTGGAAAACTTAGTGACCAATAGGTTAGGTTGACGGGAAAGTGCAAGGAGAAGGCAGAGAGATAAATACCCGGATGGTTTGACCACATGACATAAAAAGACAAGAACACAGAGCTGACTAAAGACCTCTGGTGATCATGTGAAATGGCGAACCATGCCCGCATAAGCTTATCGACAAGGCACATGATGATTATGAAGACTAGTTTGATGTTTAATTAAGTGTTATTAAAAATGTAATATAGACTAGAGTTACAAGTGCCATGAAATTACAATTTAGACTAGCTATTCTTTAGACTTCTATTATACACGCCACACAAGTGGCAGGCAGTTACTATGCAAACACGAACACCGGACAGTTGCTAAGCTAAAAGATTAATACATTTAATTGGCTTATATAGCATTCAATTTAAGTCTGACAGAGATCAGGTGGATTTAGGATAGGGCTTCTACTTTAACCCGAAAAGTTCTAAGTTCCAATCCAGCTGAGATCCAGTGTTGCAAACTTCAGATTTTGATGAGGGTGTACTTCTACCGTTTCCGGGGTGTAATTTCAAATACAAAAGTTTCTCGCTAGTGAGTGAAAACAAAATAACAGGTCTGGTACCCACATGGCACATTCAACAGGCAGTTTGTAATTTTACATGATAAATTTTATTGTTCATTCTTCAGGAACAGTTTCAATATGGAGCCTATCTAATCACAATATAACATTCAAAGTTAGTTGCATATTCTTTTATAACATTTACAGCATGTAAATCTCGAATGTTACTGTCTAGGATAAAGGAAAACAACCACAGTAATGTTCTGAGCGTATGTTACAGAATAATCATAACTGTAGGTTGCTACGTGGCGTGACAAGTTCAACAAATTCGTACCCACGTTCGGACATTGGCTCGTGACACGTTGAACAAATGCACGCACTCACATTGTGAGGCTGAACAGTGTTGGTGCCAGGACAAGCAACAGTGTTGGTGCCAGGACAAACAACAGTGTTGGTGCCAGGACAAGCAACAGTGTTGGTGCCAGGACAAGCAACAGTGTTGGTGCCAGGACAAACAACAGTGTTGGTGCCAGGACAAGCAACAGTGTTGGTGCCAGGACAAGCAACAGTGTTGGTGCCAGGACAAACAACAGTGTTGGTGCCAGGACAAGCAACAGTGTTGGTGCCAGGACAAGCAACAGTGATGGTGCCAGGACAAGCAACAGTGTTGGTGCCAGGACAAGCAACAGTGTTGGTACCAGGACAAGCAACAGTGTTGGTGCCAGGACAAGCAACAGTGTTGGTGCCAGGACAAGCAACAGTGTTGGTGCCAGGACAAGCATCAGTGTTGGTGCCAGGACAAGCAACAGTGTTGGTGCCAGGACAAGCAACAGTGTTGGTGCCAGGACAAGCAGCAGTGTTGGTGCCAGGACAAGCAACAGTGTTGGTGCCAGGACAAGCAACAGTGTTTGTGCCAGGACAAGCAACAGTGTTGGTGCCAGGACAAACAACAGTGTTGGTGCCAGGACAAGCAACAATGTTGGTGCCAGGACAAGCAACAGTGTTGGTGCCAGGACAAACAACAGTGTTGGTGCCAGGACAAACAACAGTGTTGCTGCCAGGACAAACAACAGTGTTGGTGCCAGGACAAACAACAGTGTTGGTGCCAGGACAAGCAACAGTGTTGGTGCCAGGACAAGCAACAGTGTTGGTGCCAGGACAAGCAACAGTGTTGGTGCCAGGACAAGCAACAGTGTTGGTGCCAGGACAAGCAATCAGTGTTGGTTCGATGACAAGCAACAGTGTTGGTGCCAGGACAAGCAACAGTGTTGGTGCCAGGACAAACAACAGTGTTGGTGCCAGGACAAGCAACAGTGTTGGTGCCAGGACAAGCAACAGTGTTGGTGCCAGGACAAGCAACAGTGTTGGTGCCAGGACAAACAACAGTGTTGGTGTCAGGACAAGCAACAGTGTTGGTGCCAGGACAAGCAACAGTGTTGGTGCCAGGACAAGCAACAGTGTTGGTGCCAGGACAAGCAACAGTGTTGGTGCCAGGACAAGCAACAGTGTTGGTGCCAGGACAAGCAACAGTGTTGGTGCCAGGACAAACAACAGTATTGGTGCCAGGACAAACAACAGTGTTGGTGCCAGGACAAGCAACAGTGTTGGTGCCAGGACAAGCAACAGTGTTGGTGCCAGGACAAGCAACAGTGTTGGTGCCAGGACAAGCAACAGTGTTGGTGCCAGGACAAGCAACAGTGTTGGTGCCAGGACAAACAACAGTATTGGTGCCAGGACAAACAACAGTGTTGGTGCCAGGACAAACAACAGTGTTGGTGCCAGGACAAGCAACAGTGTTGGTGCCAGGACAAACAACAGTGTTGGTGCCAGGACAAGCAACAGTGTTGGTGCCAGGACAAGCAACAGTGTTGGTGCCAGGACAAGCAACAGTGTTGGTGCCAGGACAAGCAACAGTGTTGGTGCCAGGACAAGCATCAGTGTTGGTTCGATGACAAGCAACAGTGTTGGTGCCAGGACAAGCAACAGTGTTGGTGCCAGGACAAACAACAGTGTTGGTGCCAGGACAAGCAACAGTGTTGGTGCCAGGACAAGCAACAGTGTTGGTGCCAGGACAAGCAACAGTGTTGGTGCCAGGACAAACAACAGTGTTGGTGTCAGGACAAGCAACAGTGTTGGTGCCAGGACAAGCAACAGTGTTGGTGCCAGGACAAGCAACAGTGTTGGTGCCAGGACAAGCAACAGTGTTGGTGCCAGGACAAGCAACAGTGTTGGTGCCAGGACAAGCAACAGTGTTGGTGCCAGGACAAGCAACAGTGGTTGGTGCCAGGACAAGCAACAGTGTTGGTGCCAGGACAAACAACAGTATTGGTGCCAGGACAAACAACAGTGTTGGTGCCAGGACAAGCAACAGTGTTGGTGCCAGGACAAGCAACAGTGTTGGTGCCAGGACAAACAACAGTGTTGGTGCCAGGACAAGCAACAGTGTTGGTGCCAGGACAAACAACAGTGTTTATGCCATGACAAGCAACAGTGTTGGTGCCAGGACAAGCATCACTGTTGGTTCCAGGACAAGCAACAGTGTTGGTGCCAGGACAAGCATCAGTGTTGGTGCCAGGACAAGCAACAGTGTTGGTGCCAGGACAAACAACAGTGTTGGTGTCAGGACAAGCAACAGTGTTGGTGCCAGGACAAGCAACAGTGTTGGTGCCAGGACAAGCAACAGTGTTGGTGCCAGGACAAGCAACAGTGTTGGTGCCAGGACAAGCAACAGTGTTGGTGCCAGGACAAGCAACAGTGTTGGTGCCAGGACAAACAACAGTATTGGTGCCAGGACAAGCAACAGTGTTGGTGCCAGGACAAGCAACAGTGTTGGTGCCAGGACAAGCAACAGTGTTGGTGCCAGGACAAGCAACAGTGTTGGTGCCAGGGCAAGCAACAGTGTTGGTGCCAGGACAAGCAACAGTGTTGATGCCAGGACAAACAACAGTATTGGTGCCAGGACAAACAACAGTGTTGGTGCCAGGACAAACAACAGTGTTGGTGCCAGGACAAGCAACAGTGTTGGTGCCAGGACAAACAACAGTGTTGGTGCCAGGACAAGCAACAGTGTTGGTGCCAGGACAAACAACAGTGTTTATGCCATGACAAGCAACAGTGTTGGTGCCAGGACAAGCATCACTGTTGGTTCCAGGACAAGCAACAGTGTTGGTGCCAGGACAAGCATCAGTGTTGGTGCCAGGACAAGCAACAGTGTTGGTGCCAGGACAAACAACAGTGTTGGTGCCAGGACAAACAACAGTGTTGGTGCCAGGACAAACATCACTGTTCAGCCTCATGTTTTCAGCTATGCTGACGAATGCTTTCGAAAACAACAACACAGGAATAGACATCAACTACCGCATGAATGGAGAGTTGTTCAATCTCAGAAGGCTGAAAGCTAAAACCAAAACTACCATCGACACCGTCAGAGAACTGATGTTTGCTGATGATTGCTCTCTATTGCCAACTCAGAGGCAGACATGCAACACAATGTTTCAGCTTTCTCGCATGCCTGTGCCAACTTTGGGCTCAATATCAACTTGGAGAAGACTAGTTATGTACCAGCCAGCTCCAGGGATCAATCACACCTTGCCGAATATCAAAGTGAATGGTCATAGACTAAGTATTGTGGATAAATTCATCTATCTTGGCAGCACTGTGCCCCAAGCTGCCGCAAGTGATGAGCACTCTCACCTCATCTCATCATGTTCCTCTTGTACCTTGCGGTGTCGAGGTGAAGTATACACTTCGTGATGAGGACATGAATGCAATAATCTCCAAGGCCAGCGCGGCCTTTGGCAGACTGTACAAGAATGTATGGGACAGAAATGGAATACGCCTGCAAACAAAGCTGAAAGTCTACAAAGCAGTTGTATTAGCCACAATGCTATATGCTTGTGAAACCTGAATTGTTTACCAGCGACACGATAGGAAATTAAACCACTTCCACACAGTCTGCCTTAGGAAGTTAATGAATATTAAATGGGAAGATAAGATCCCAGACGCATAAGTCCTAGAAAGAGCGTCCATACCCAGTATCCACACACTACTAATGAAGAATCAGATTCGCTTGGTTGGTCACTTGACTCGCATGCCAGATCACAGGCTCCCTAAACGATCTTTTTTTTTTAAATAGCGAGCTGCGTTGTGGTAAACTCTCCCAGGGCGGCCAGGGGAAACGCTTTAAAGACACTCTGAAGATCTCACTGAAAGCTTTTGGAAATCATCATGCCACTTGTGAGCCTTCTGCCAAAGACGGAAATTTGTGGCGTACATCATTACGCAAGGGTGCAGTCACTTGTGAACAAACAGGACTGCAGAGCTGTGAAGAAAGGGCTGGAAAGAAAATCCACTGCAGGAAATCCTCCTCCAGAAACGTCAAGCATTCTTTGCCCACATTGTCAAAGAACACGTTGAGCCACAATAGGCCTTATCAGCGATCGTAGAACTAACGACGCCATACTTTCAACTCCACTGGATGAAATGAATGGTCATCATCATTCTTGATGGACAAACAACAATACATTTACTCTGTGTTCGGACGTACTGACGTGATACGTCAACAAATTCATACCAGTCTTCGGACATAGTGACGTACTTGTATTTCATTGAACACGCGAATAAATTCATACCGCTTTCGGACAAAGCGACGTGACGTGTTGAACAATCTCATGCCCGTGCTCGGACTGTAAACATTGATATAATTTTTATGTCTTATACTTTAATGCTAAACTAATGCCTTAATGACATCATTATTCATGATGACTGAAAACATCTTAAATCTCATGGAACCAATAGGAAGAAACAAACAATGACTAGGAATACTGCGTAGAGATTCAGAGAGAAATTAGAAAAACCATGTAATGCGGCAAAAGGTAATAGCTTGGAGGAGAATTGAATCATGTTTGGCACACACGGCGCGTACATTAGGTATGGCCACCACGTACGTCAGGTACACTTGGCTGTTATGTTAAGAATAGCTATGGTGAACGTCAGGTATATCTGTACGATTACATCAGGTGGACTTTACATGTACGCCTTGCGCGATCGGTGATTACTTTATTACTCTAGCTCACAATTTTACAGTGTCACAAGTTAAAATAATATATTACTTAATAATATAGTAACATTTTAGGTACATCTTCTTCTTCTGTTGCCCTTTATACCCCATTGGGGAATAGAAACTGAACCAACTCACTCCAAGCCCCCTATCTTTAGCAATCCCACGCAGCTCTGTCCGTGTTCTTCCTATATTGTTAATTTATATTTTCCTCTTCTCTTGTCAACTAATGTTTACGTGTATTTATTTTGTCCTGTGGGTTCCAGACTCAGGTTTTATCTAGTTATACTATTCTCCGGTTTTCTTCATGTATGGCCGGTACCTTTCCTTCACCTCTTTGTGAAGTGTGGCTTAAACTTGTTTATGCTGTAGTTTAAACTTTGCAAAAGTGTAGTTTGAAACTTAAATAGTTAGTGTATACTTTATAATATTGTAATTTACAACTCAGTAAGTAAGTAAGTAAATATGTAAATAAGTAAGTAAGTAAGCATGAAAGTAAGTTAGTAAGTAAATAAGCAAACCAGCTAGCACGTAACTAACTAAGTAAGTAAGTAAGCAAGTAAGTAACTAATTAAGCAAGTAACTATTTAAGTAAGTGAGCAAGCAAGTAACTAAGTAAGTGAGTTAACAAGCAAGTAACTAAGTAACTAAGTAAGTACGTAAGTAAGTAATTAAGTAAGTAAGTAAGTAAGTAAGTAGGTAAGTATTTAAGTAAGTAAATAAGTAAGCAAGCAAGCAAGTAACTAAGTATGTAATAAGTAAGTAAGCAAGCAAGTAACTAAGTAATTAAGTACGTAAGTAAGTAAGTAGGTACCTAAGTAAGTAAGTAGGTAAGCCAGCAAGTAACTAAGAAATTAAATAAGTAAGAAGTAAGTAACTACGTAATTAAGCAAGTAAGTAAGTCAACAAAATAAGTAAGTAAGTAAGCAAGCAAGCAAGTAACTAAGTAAGTAATTAAGTACGTAAGTAAGTAAGCAAGCAAGTAACTAAGTAAGTAATTAAGTAAGTAAGTAAGTATGTAAACAAGTAATGGGCCCTTTACTGTGTTTAATGTGTATTAGACATGTGGTGCTGGACCACGATTTTATAGATCAATCGACTTCCTATGGGTTATGGGCGCTGCCATAATTTACTACGAACTTTCCTGGCACTTATGTTAGGTAAGGTCGACCTTAGAACCCTTGACCATTGTCTGGGAGACAGCACTTAGTCACAGCTCTACCGCGACTGGAACAACTCAACATTCCACAGTTTACATCTGACAAGATCTCGCTGCTTTAAAGTAAAATATATAGTAACATATTATATTGTGTACAACTAAATACAGTGCAGATGAAAACTAGTTATAAAAAAAAAATTTCAATACAGCCTAACTTAAAGCGGGTCTCATGTAGCATATACTGTATCGACGTGGTCGAAAGGATAAGAGCACTCGCTCTTAAACTTCTGGTGCGCTGACGACAAGGTAGGGTGTTCAAGCACTACACCGGCATTAAGTTGGACTGTAACGTTGACTACTCGTTCAGAAAGCAATGGCACACTGATTGGCACCGTGCCGTCTTGACAGACGATAGTTTGTTACATTGTGCTTCAAAAAAGGCGTAATAATTACAACACTTGGCAGGAGCTGAATGTAAGCTTGCCTAGAAAATCAACCTGGGGTTGATTGCAACGTTCTGTAAAGGACATGCCACCCTGTGTTGTTGTTGCAGAGTTTGGTTTCCACGTGAATGTGATGCATCTTAGCCCCGAATATAGTGTATTTTACCGCCGCCTAGCTTCAAGCAATGAGCATTCATACAAGAGGCAAGTGAAGACCGCAAATTGATTAGAGAATTAGACGTAGCCAGTTCCTCCGAAGTCGGAGAGTGTCTGCCTGTACGGCGAGGAACCACCAGTCTGCACACCAATAAGCCAGACATGGGACAACGGATACTCACGCAAAACTCAGGTCCTGTATGACATCACACTGATGTTGGACAACAGGATGCCTTCATCCGACATACAGGACTTCGCGTTGGAGCTCAAGCCAACGAACACAAGCAAGCAAGCAAGCAGACGTAGACAGGCAAAGTTTTTGGGAGCACATTATGACAACAAATAAACCAGAGAACTTGGTTACAACTGGCAGGTTTGAGGGAAAAAGAACAAGAAGAAGGCAGATAAGTAAATACCTGTATGGCTTGGCCACATGGCGTGGTCCTAACAAGGATACAGAGCTGATCTTACCGAGATGACACATGATAATGATGAGCTTCAAGCCTAAAACAGGGGGACATGAGTGTAAAGCAGAATATTCGATCACTTACTGCTATTGTAACCCAAGTAACGGACCCGTGTCCACGCCTTGAGGCGTGCAGGGAATGTGGTGTTAGTCCCATATTTATATAAACCAATAGGGACTCGATGGGTGACATGGTCAATAACATTGCCGGTCGCTGAAATCCTCCAGAACATTTCCTAGTACCCAGTTTAGGCTGGGTTGACAAAGACGCAAGGCAACTTTAAAATAAATCTACGCCTCAAGAAGGTTTCGAACTCACGACCACAAGTAGTGCGCTACCACCGCTCAATAATGCTATAGTAATGAGTTTTTAATGACACCTACATCACATATAGCACCGTAATTTAGTCATGAAAATACAATTGCTATTATTTTATTCATCTGCTCTGTTGTTGTTGGTGAAACTGATGATCCCCTGGTGGTTTGTCGGTCTTATGTAATGCATCTACAGACCAAGCAATGATTATATTGAAATTGTTATTGGTGTACACAAGCATGTTAAAGCTTGGATTTATTTTACGGATGAAATGGTACACATAACAAGCTGCGACTAAGTTACGGAGGGGAAATTACTCAGTGATTGGTAAACGGTTTCTCTGTTTGTCAGGAGTAGTTACCCTTTGATTTTTGGGAAAGATTTCATTGATTCAGCAAACAAGGAAATTGAGAGCAACGGGGGACCTTTGCGGTCATCAATTATTCTAACGCTTGAGAAGTACTCATATCTGGCTACGATGTGAAAACATGGAACCCAAGAAGATCCCAATCCATGGCTAATTAGATCAGGAAACTCTCTATTTATAGTATGATCTAGCATATGGAGGCCAACATGGCTCGCTCTTATACATCCGGTGCGCTGACTGCGAGATTGCGGATTCAATCCCTACACCGGTAATTTGATTTAAAGGTTGACTTCTCGTCCTAATTTTGGGAAAGTAAATTACAAGTACCCCAGAGGTTGGGGTGGGTGACCTGATGTCAAGTGACACAGGTAATAAACAAAGCTAGTTCACACGCAAAACCCAGGCACACGTGGGGAAACAACGCACAAGGGGAAACAACACACAATAAAACAATTAACTGTATGAACATTGTTACGTGTTTCAGATTTGATAATACGCACCCAGGGGATAGTTGAGGTATTAGCAACATATCTAGCAGATACTGCAGTGAGTTTGACATTGCGTAACCAGAAGATAGTTGAAGTATTGCACTTCAGAAACATATCTAGCCGGCAAAGTACTCAGCGTGTGTTTGTGTAGAATATTCTTGAAAGAATAAATCCATCTGATTCTTGGTCTTCCATGATAGCGGGCTTAAAGGGTAGATGACTGGACTTTATTCTCACACGATGTCTGACCACCCTGATATTCTGACACGATTTCTGACCAACTTGATTTCTGGTGCTCTCTATAAGTTCAATGCAGGGAGTGTCATCTATCATATTTATAATGCCATCGTTTCTAAATCAGACACATCTAGTGAAGGTCACTGCTTGTTTCAAGAATCTCATGTCACTTGTAATGAGAGTCCTCTCTTTCACTTGTAATGAGTGTCCTCTCTTGCAATTTAGACAACGTTTATGTTTGATACAGCTAGCAGACTAATAACAGAGAAAACTGTTTTTTGGCATCAAAAGACAGTCAACATTCTTTGGGCATGTCATGATGAGAGGAATGCGGGTGTATGTCGTCACAACAAAATGTTGGACACGACCAGAGGCAGGGGGAGACCAAGAGGGAAGATACCGGACAGTCTGACATCATGTCATGTAGGAATATCAGCATGATAAATTACTGACAGCACAAGAGACATACCGCTGTAAATTAACTTGACCACCGACTCCACATTGGATCAACTATAAGTAGAAGAATGTCTATACATTAAATATCCAGATAACAAATCAAGTGTTCTTGTGGTGCGTCGCAGTTCACTTGTTCTTTCAACTAGACCACGTTGTTATTTAGGGTGTTGATTTCGATCTCTTCGATGCACTCGTGCTGCACTGCAGAGAGAATATAACCGCCATGTAGCTCTGGACACTAGTCAACGCTTCCAAGTCATGAGGGAACTTGATACAGAGCCGACAATATATGAACTTTAAAAAGTCGATTGCCAGTCTCGCCCTTCGCAAAACACTACAAAGTGAAGAAATTCCACCAGACCTGGTTAAATAATGGAAGAGAACTCTGGCATCTCTGTTACTTATATACCTATGTTGTAATGGAAAGAAATCACATTTTACGATGACATGGACGACGCCAATATTATTACACTGTATAAGTACATACAAAGAGGAGAAGAGCGACAGCAAAACCTATACGGGGATCTTTGTACTAAACGCCATTGTCAATGTTTTGTTTTCTTCAAAAAGTAATTCTACCAAAGCTGAAAAGGTTGAATACGTTTCATTCATGAAGTTACAATGTAGTTCTCCGTGACAAAAGTCAATACGGTCTTCTTAACATATTTTCTTGATGTTTAAATAATAACGCAAAATATGACTGAGAAGGACGACGAATGGACAAACACACACGGATACAGTCGAACTTTTCCACCGATGTTTTTTAATCATCGGAACAACAAAACCAAACTAGTAAACAATATTTTTTTTTAAATGAACAACACAAAGATATACTACCCCGAATGGTGTACAATCCAGGACGTAAGCCATCTTTTATATATTTATTAATAGCTCTTTGATTTGATTGATTGATTGATTGATTGATTGATTTAGGAACCGACATTATTAGCTTTTTGATAAGTATCATACTATGTAAGTGACGATGAAAGCGCCCAACAAGAAGAGGGAATGACAATGTGTAACGAGATCTAATAGATCAAAGAGAGAAATAATATAATTTTCGCTTGAAGTAAAGCGCATTATAAGGTCAGGGAACTGAACAAGAATTAAAAAAAAATAACTATTACTTAGGTAAACCAAACAGGATCATGGAAATCTCACGGATATTGATGTTTCATCAGTGCAACACACAAAGAATCAATCCCTAGTTTACCCAGGCAGGACGTGTCAGCAAGTTCAACGTGTGTAAACTAATGATGATAGATATAAGCTCAGCGTGCTGCAGGCAAGCGAATACTGACCTGGTTCAATCAGGTACACTTCTAGCTGCTACTGGTGCAATCAGTGTAGAAACAAACAACAAATTAACAAATCAATCACAGATCCTCGATCCTCAGTACTCCTGTCTAAATGAAATGTATTTCAGATAGTCCTACATCGATGACATGAGTCCAGTGTGTAATTGATGCGTAGCTTACATCACTTAGAGGTTGATAAACCCAATGACTCGTGAGCAGTGCTGATGAGATGTCCAACTGGGACATCCATCCATCATGTGCCATGCCGGTAAGCGTGGGCGGTCATGTTCTGCCATCTCACTCGATCACCAGAGTCGTGGATCAGCTCCGTGTTTCTGTCTGGACCATACCACGTGGCCAAACCATCCAGGTATTTACTTCTCGGTCTTCCCCTTTGATCTTGCCAGTTGTCACCAAGTTCTCCAAGTCATTTCTTCTCATAACATGCCCAAAAATTTTTGACTGTCTACGTCTAATGACTCTAATCAGTTTACGATCTGCATTTGTTTCTTGAAGGACTTGGTCATTGGTTTTTCTGTCTGTCCAGGGTATTCTTTGCATTTTCCTCAGAAACCACATTTCCACAGCCATCAGCTGTTTTACAGCTCGACTGCTTATTGTCCACGCTTCACATCCATACAAAAGTATAGGTTCTATGTAGCACCTCAACACTCTTTTTCTCGTTTCAATTGATATCTTTTTATTGGTCAGTATGTTTTTCATCTTGCAAAAGGCTACCTTCGCAATGGCAATTCTTGTTCTAATCTCTTCAAGGCATCTCCCATCAGATGTTATGACTGTGCCGAGATAACAGTATCGATTCACTTGTTTAAGAATATGCCCATCTACTCGTATATCACATTGTGGTATTTCCTTCTTCCCAGTGACGACCATAATCTGTGTCTTCTTAATATTCAGTTCTAACCCTAGTTGTTCACTGTGTGCAACAACCTGCATCTACTAAATTTTGCAGGTTCTGTTCATTGTCTGCAATCAAGACTGTATCATCTGCATATCTAATGTTATTGATGTATCGTCCCCCAATGTTGATTCCTTCCATATCTTCTATATTTCTGAATATATTTTCACTGTACAGGGAAAAAAGATCTGGAGACATTACACATCCCTGTCTCACACCTCTTTTAATAGGCTGATATTGACCTACATCGTTATCAATTCTGATGGCAGCTTGTTGTTTCCAATATATGTTTTTTACAAGTCTAAGGTCTTTTCCATCAATTTGTAGATCTTCAAGCATTCTTATCATGTCGACATGTCTCACTTTATCGAAAGCCTTTGTGTAGTCAATAAAGCAAAGATATAGATCTTTGTTTACTTCTATAGAACGCTCAATTACTGTTCTCAGTATATACACAGCATTTACTGTACCCTTGCCTTCTACAAACCCACATTGCTCTTCTCCTGTTTCGGGGTGTATTTTCTTCATAACTCTTTGCATGATAATTCTCAGCAGAATCTTCGTGATGTGGCTCATTATACTAATTGTTCTATGTTGATCGCATTCCATGGCTGCTGATTTCTTCGGGATTGCAATAAATATAGAATTACATAATTCAGGAGGTATATCTCCAGTATCGTATATTGTGTTCACTAGTCTGGTGACTTGGTCTGTTCCATATTCTTCTAAGGCATTGATCATTTCTACTGTGATGTTATCTGTACCCGGGGTCTTGCCAGTTTTCATATGGCTAAGAGCATTCTGAACTTCTATCTTCAAAATTGGTGGTCCTTCATTATGGGACATACCCCATAGAAAACTATATAAACAGACAATGCAATTGCTAGATATCCTATGGAGCCAATACAAAAACAAATAAGAAATAAATTCATTAGCAGATCGGCGTGGTCTGCTGCACAAAATAAAAAGACACGTTTCTCTTAATCGACAGTTTTCAATGGAAACGAGAAGATCGAACTAGCAGAGGACTTTCTTTGTATGAAATATGGGAGGAGATTGCAATAATTATGTGCAGTGAAGACGATTCTTTACAAACTGAACCAAACCAATTTCTCGATCTACAGAGAGTTACATAGTGAATGCTTTAATATAAATATGTAAAGGTCCCACAATTGACACTGTCTTAAAATTGTGGAGTGTTAAGCTAACATATTCATATTGTGCATAGTCACTAGAAAGGTTATAAAATATTTGATGTCCGATTTATTAAAGTGGATCAACCCCAGAGACGTATTGGTGGGAACCAAAACAATGATATCAATGTTTTAAGAGACGTGGATTAAAGTATGTGTGTTAGTATATTAACACGAAACAGTGGCTGCCAGTTGTGTTATATTCGACGTTCGAACTCAAGGTACACTGTGAGACGTTTTATGAGGTTTAAAGATTCCCGCCACATTTAGCACTGCACTTGGAGTGACTCGAACGAACAAACGACTTTATATTCAAACTTTAAGAATAGGGCATACCCGTCCGACTGACATTCTGCTCTTTGTATCTCTCTCTCTCTCTCTCTCTCTCTCTCTCTCTCTCTCTCTCTCTCTCTCTCTCTCTCTCTCTCTCTCTCTCTCTCTCTCTCTCTAGCTGTCTTTTTTCTCTCTCCCTCTTTCTCTCGCTCTACCTTTCATACCTAATTTCATCTATACATTATTAATGGGGCTAGTCAATAACAGCAATATCAATGTATGCATTATAAAGGCAAGGGAAATGTGCAAAAATCATTACATAACTCAAAAAGATTAATGATTAATATGGCAATTGCTATTAGCTAAGGAAGACAGAGTGGAGATGTGGTTTCTGAGGAAAATGCAAGGAATACTACAGACAGACAGAAAAAGCAACGAGCAAGTCCTATAAGAAGCAAATGAGAAGCATAAACTAATTGCAGAAATATAGACGTAGACAGTCAACATTTTGGGGTCACATTATAAGAAGAAATAAATTAGAATACTTTTGACAACTGGCTAGATTGAGGGGAAAAGAACAATGGGAAGCCAGAGCAGTATATATATATATATATATATATATATATATATATATATATATATATATATATATATATATATATATATATATATATATATATATATGGATGGCGTGATCACGTAGTATTGTCGAGACTTGAATACGGAGCTGATCTACGACTCTGGTGATTGTGCAAGATGGCGAACCATCACCGCCCAAGATTATCGGCATGGCAAATGATGATGATGAAGGGAGACACACTGTACTACCAATAGGAGATTGACTGTTATACTTGAGCTTCATTATTATTATTATTATTATTATTATTAAGGGGAACAGGGGTAGTGATATAGTGTTAGAAAAGTTTGCGATTATAAGTATAGGGATTAATGCTATCTTTGATGCCTTGGGGGAGATGTTCCACAGTTGAACTGCGTAGTACGTAAGCTCGTTTTGTGTAAGTCTATTCTAGGCTTCGGGACATGTAATATATTTAGTTGTTTGCTACGTATTGCGTTATATTTAAATTCTGTCCATGGGTAATTTGGACCACTCTGATGTAGGATTTTGTCAATTGGTTTAGCCTTGCCGAAAGGTAGGCGTTTGCGGAGCGGTAATAAGAATATGAATTTTTGTCTAATAGGATTGTAGTTACATTATTCTTATAAATTAATCGCATCGGCGGTTTCTGGAGTGAGTAAAGTCGCTTGGTGAGTGAACTGGAATAACTGACCTAAACTGTAGACCAATAGTCAATATATGTGTGCATGTGAGAAGTAAAGAATATTTTTCTTGTATGTTCATCAAGGAACTGTTTAATTGTAGCAAGCTGGTAAACTTTTTTTCCTTTGTTTGTTTAACGAGCGTATGAACATGGGAATTGAAGGTTAGATTTCTGTCAATGATGAGATCTGATGCGTTTTGCTCGATTACGCTTTCTACTGTCATGCTATCGATGTGAAGTTGAAGTGAGCTGTGTGAATTTAGAATATGAAGTCTATGGCTGTTAATAACATAGATTTTGTTTTAGTAATGTTAATTTGCTCACGGTTTTTATAGCTTCACATATTTACTTTACTTAATTCTTGTTACAATGACGACTCCAGCACATTACAATTTCCAGCGTTTGTATATACCGTACATTCTGTAGACAGATCGCAGGATAACGAAGGAATACAGAAAAATCGTTAACATAGTTGGCAAATAACAGAGTGCCAAGTAATGGGCCTTGAGATTCTCCAGTATTAAGATAGTAGTTTCAGACAGAGATATATTGTGTGATACTACTTGCTGTCTGTTTGACAAAAAAAAATTATCTTCTTAGAATCACTACATTAAGGCCCACTCTCATTGTTTTTAGTTTTTAAAATTAAAATAGTATGGTCTATCATGTCGAATGCTTATCTGAAGTCCATAAACACCGCTCCACATATATTATTGTTGTTTATATTCTGGTGTTAATATTTTATCATGTTTAATGTTTCTTAGGGCCGTATGACAATAATATTTTGGTCAAAATCCCGATTGACTGTCAACTATAAGCTTGTTGCGAACTAAATGCAACAGTGTTGCTTTATGAATATGCTTTCCTAGTGGTTTTGATAGTCATGATATTAAGGAAATGGTTCTCTAATTGCTTGGGAGACTATCGTCCAATTAGTCAGATTTAAGAGGATACACTTTAGCGACTTTGAGAGCTTATGGAATGTGGCCTTTGGCGAGACTATATACATAGGTTACTGACTCACAGATCACTGGCGCAGCACAGCGGATAATACGATTGCTGATTCCATCTAAGCCCAGTGATTTACTGAATTGTAACTTACTGAGGTATGTGCGCACTTCGATGGCTGTCACTAGACGTATGTAGGAAGGAATAACCCGGGAACATTTATTCTCACACAATGATGACAGTTAAGATAAGTTGAAATGAGAATTTGGTATTGAAGCCTTTAACTTGTCTATGTAAGTTTGAAAGCAAATTACTGAATTAATCACTTATAATATGATTTGATGATATTACATTTGAGAAGTTGTATTTCTTTGTCAAAGTGTTAATTGCCTTCCATATATATAACCTTATTATTTGTTTTATCGATCTCTAAGTTCTTAAAATATGGTTTTATCTCTTCGTATGCCATATTGGAGTTTGTTTTCTAAGACTACGGTATGTGCTAATGTCCCTATGTGTATGTGGTTTATCTCTATCTCTAATAATGTCAAGTATTTCCTGGGAGATCCACGGCGGTTTCAGTGACGTTTTACTCGTACTTCTTTGACTCGGTCATGTCTATCAACACATCATCAATAAAGGTCATCATCATCCAGTATTCCAGACTCCTGTAGTTGAGCCTTTGCAAATAAAGTTTAAATAAATTATGTAGCTCGTTTTCCAGTCAGTTCAACACGTCACGGCTCATAATCTGTGCGGCAGTACTTTCAGCTCTAAGTTGATCCGAAATAAATAGCTTCGATTTACTTTAATCACTCATGACCAGAAATCTACTCCCAAAACTTAGTTTGTAAACAGACGGGTTGTATTGTGCAAATAAATTGCTGGTTGAACAAGCCGACCTAGATCTCGTGTGTTTACTTATAGATAGATAAAAGGGAAATGAGATGTACTTGCACAAATCCAAATAGGGAAAACAATTTCGCGAAACATAACATCCATCCATCCATCATGTGCCATGCCGGTAAGCGGTCATTTCCTGCCATCTCACTCTATCACCAGAATCGTGGATCAGCTCTGTGTTTCTGTCTCGACCATGCCACAAGGCCAAGCCAAGCAGGTACTTGTTTCTAGGTCTTCCCCTTGGTCTGTTCCCCTCGATCTTACCAGTTGTCACCAAGTTCTCCAAATCATTTATTCTCATAACATGCCCAAAAAATCGTGACTGTCTACGTCTAATGTCTCTAATCAGTTTACGATCTTCATTTGTTTCTTGAAGAACTTGTTCATTGGTCTTTCTGGCTGTCCATGGTATTCTTTGCATTATCCTCATAAACCACATTTCTACAGCCATCAGATGTTTTTCAGCCTGACTGCTCATTGTCCAAGCTTCACATACATATAAAAGTACTGGATGTATTTAGCATCTCAACACTCTTTTTCTCGTTTCAATTGACATCTTTTTATTGGTCAGTATGTTTTTACATCTTGCTAAAGGCTACTTTTGCCATGGCGATTCTTGTTCTAATCTCTTCAAGGCATCTCCCATCAGATCTTATTACTGTTCCGGGATAATTGTACCTAATTAATTAATAATTCAGTAGTAAATCCTTTGCAGACCTCGCTTCCATAACAACCATCCGGAAAACTTCTCTGTCGTAAGGAAAATGTCCCGGGTCCCATACAACCATCTAAAGATCATCTGACACATCCTGCACCAATCTTCTCTTTAGTCTTCCTCTGCCTCTCCCGCCGGGCATATACTAGTCTATTATTGTTTCTCTCCAAACTTTTAAGACATTTCAAGTGACCAAAAACATTCCAATTTTCTTTGTTTTATCGTCTTTTGTAGCCAACCTTCTTCAATATTCAGATCTTGAAGTATGGATGCATTTGATCTTTTCTACATCCAAGATATTCTCAGAACTCGTCTATCACATTTATATTTAAAGGCATGTATACGCTGTTCAGCCTGTTTAGTGTCTACGTCTCACAAGTATATGTATGAGAAAGATGCATGCTCTTAAAAATACAATTGTTGTAAGCCTATCTATCCAACGCCACAATTTATTCAGTTGTTTTATTTTTTGAAGAGCAATAGATATTCGTCTTTTAATTTCTTTCTTTGTTTCATTATTGTTGGTAATTAATGACCCAGGAAATTCGAAATTGTCCACCGCCTCAATTTTTTCCTCATAAACATATATTTACTTCTCTATATTAGTTTTATCTGTATGCATTATCTTTGCTTTTTGCAATGTTAAGTTATAAGTTGTGATTTTCACTATTCAATTGGGTTGAGGTTATTAGATTTTCTATACCATTCTCTGATGTGGATACATGAATCACCGAATAACGAAAAGTAGATTGTGAGCTTTACAAGAACACGTTCGCAAGTAACAAAATGGACGTTGCGGGCAAAACCTTCGTCAGCACAGAACAAACAAACATAAACCGACACACTACACGAAATACACTACATGAAAATATTAAAGTTACTTATCTGTATCCTTGTACAGCTGAAAACGTCTTTAAACAACTATCAATGGATGGAATTAACCAGATGTGTGGTGGTTCATGCGGTCACTGAACTTAAGGCCAATAACTCCAGAAGCTCAGTGATTGGTTTAGCCTCCGTGTGGGGAGGGGGAGGAGACGCCCAGGTGAGCGAAAGGTGAAAATAAGGATTAGTAGAGCGCTATAGCCGGCTCTGTGGCGAAAGTGTCATGGACGCAGTTCGCAATTACGCATTCAGTGCTCGAAATGCACCTGCGAGCGATTTGGTTGCAGACCGCCTGCGTTTGTTTTCATAAAATAGTATGAGTGTCGGTCGCTCAGAAAGCAATGAAAAACCACTGAACGCAAACTAGTCAATATATCACAAACACAACAATTAATGATGGGGTAGACTGGACGTTCTGTAAAGGATATACAACTAACTTTTATAGAGGACGATACAAATGCGGGGTTAATGTGGGGTTGGAGGGGGGGGGGGGGGAAGGGTTGGAAGTTAAATAAAACTGTGTTGGATATTGAGGCCGTCTGGGGAGAGTAAACCGAATTGGAAGATGAGACGGTTTTCCAATGTCTTACGATTGCGTTCGTGAGATGCGCACGATTTGATCGCCGTAGCCTGTATGTCAGCCACGCCACAGTGGTCTGATGTGGATAGCAATACTGTATCATCAGCATATCGAATCTCCGGTATTTCATGACCATCGATATTTAGGGCAACATATTGCTCCTTGGTTGTATCAGCTCTGACATTTCTCATTATATTTTCTGCGTGCAGGTTAAAAATTAGGATGACAGCACACAGTCATGACGGACTCCTTGTTTGATGTCAAACCAATCTGATGTCTCGCTATGTATTCTAACTGCTGCTTGTTGGTCTAGATAGAGAATGTTTATGAGTTGTACTACATGTGATGAGAAGCCTATTTCCTCACGATTTCCCACAGTTTCTGATGTAGTACACAGTCAAATGCATTTGAATAATCCACAAAACATGAGCATAGGTTTACGTTACATTCTCTACACTTCTCTATTATTAAACACATGTTGAGTATGTGATCTCTTGTTCCTCTTCCTTGTTTAAATCCTGCTTGAACCTCGTTAATCTATACTTCCATTTTCTTACGAAGTCTTCACATTATGATTTTTAGTAACATTTTACTTGCGTGACTGATCAAGAGCAACAGTTCTATAGTTGGTGCATAATTTCAAGTTGCCCTTTTCTTTGGTATTGGAATGAAGATAGTTTTCTTCCAATCTCTTGGCCATATACCATATTTCTATATCTTTTTGCGATGTGCGTGATATATGTGAATTCCTTCTTCTCCTTCCGCTATAATTAGGTCAGCTGGTATCCCATTATATACTGGTGATTTACCAGTCTTCAAGTTCTTTATTGCCTACACATTTTCATCTAATGAGGGTTCAGGTTCTGTCTCTGCTGTCATCAGTTCATGTATCTGATTCATATCCTCACAGTCATTCATATCATACATTCCACTGCAGTATTCCCTCTATCTTTATATACTTGTTTTATATTATGTTAGGGTAGTTTCCAACTTGTCACAGATAAAATTTAATTGAGGATCTATATTATCAGTTGTCATTATTTGTGTTTTTGATGCATTAAGATATACATTTTGTTTCTCGATTTATTCTTGCACTGTCTTGTTTAGTTAAAGGAAATGGAATCTATAAACTATGTAATCTTACAATAAAACTTGGCGAAATCAAAAAATGGCCACATGCTCTTCAAGTAGTGTTGTAAACTTTCAGAACCACCAGTTGCTATATACGCTTAGAGAGAGAGGGACATATATATTCATATGTCAAGCAACGTACACATGTTACAACTTAAAACACTCATTCAGCACCTTATGATGGGTTTCGAAAACTATATTTCTCACACTGGTGCCCACTTCTTTGCCGCAGTGATAGCTTGCCGGTACATATTCGCAGCACCTGAAAAGGCACACAGTGGGAGAATTTGCGCTTCAAGAAAAGATTATGATTCACATAAATAATACTTGGTTTTATTTATGTGACTTAAATCTGTGTTTTTAGTTTATATAAGAAGTTTCTAATGTTAATATTTCTGCAGATAAACAGATTTAATATTTTCCATAAAACGTTAATAATAATACAGTCGCTTCTTGCTCATGGGTTTGATTCACATCAAGGCGAATTGGAGTTTTACAAATTGATCTGAACGTCTAGTTCGACCAAGCCTAACCTGAGACCAGGGGATGTTTGTGGTAGTAAAGGCGGCCTGCGTGATACAGTTCTCATCATCACCCAGCTAGTGCCGATTGGTCTATAACAAATATGGACCTTGCGCTATAATGCCAGAGCTCTTTAAGGCGTGAAAATGAGTCACTTCTGGCAGTCTGTATGTTGACACAGTACGGAATGTGGCTTAGATATTAACATCCAAAAAACAAAAACTATGATAATTAGCAGTGAAAAGGAAAGGTCATCAATGAACATCACAGTCAACGGGCAGATACTAGAACAAGTAACAAGTTTCTCTTATCTTGGACATATAATAACAGATGATGGCAGAAGTGAAATGTAAATCAAAAAGAGAATAGGAATGGCGAAAAATGCTTTCAACGGCATGAAATTAGTATTAACATCTAGAGAGATTAATAACGCTTTAAAATGAGAATTGTCAAATGTTACGTATGTTCAACGCTACTGTTTGGCTCGGAAGCCTGGAAATTGAACAAGCAATTAGAAATTCGCATAGAAGCCCTGGAGATGTGGATATACAGACGAATAGGTCGTATTTCATGGAAACAAAAACAATCAAATGCAGAGGGCCTAGAAAAACTGGGAATGAAGATAGAGTTGATGAAAGAAATAAAGAGGAGACAAGTGAAATATTTTGGCCACGTTAAAAGACATGATACTCTTATAAAAACCATACTGGAAGGCAAGGTTGAGGGCAAACGAGCAAGAGATAGACAACGATACAAGTGGGAGGATAACATCAAGAGATGGACGAACATCAGTCTGACAGAATGTACAGTCAAGGCAAAAGACAGACAGTGTTGGAGATCCATTGCAGCCAACCTTCATTGCGGCAGAGACGGCACCTGATTGATTGATTGATTGATGTTGACAAATGAAATAATCTACAGTTACATGTTCGTCTGTAGCTATGAGATTCAAATGGAAGTCTATGTGATACTACATTCATCCTCATTCATAACTTGTAGACAGAGTATTTTGAACGTGTACCTTAGATATAGATATATTAAAATCGACTCATTATCATCACCCAGTCGCTTGTCTATTGCAGAACCCCAGCCCCCCTCACTCCACCCCTTCCCTCTCCCATGTTACAAAATTGTGTGAAATTACGGGTTCATGAAAACAGATTGATTGTAATAGACAATAGTAGGTCTCATTAGAAAAGTGGTTTGTTGTATCTTGTGATATTCAAACACCTACTACAATGTGTATGTAACCTATTGCTCTGAATGAAACTCTAGAGGCTGCAGCAGAAGCTGGGAACTAATTTGGAATAGACCCGTTGCCATCTTCGCACCAATGATGGGCTGAAATAAGTCTTGTCATTGTCTGACCCACACCATTATCAATAGCTTAAAACCGTGTTTCCCGTGTGTCTGTTAATATTATAATTCTGTTCACACTGTTGTCCGAATTACCTTTCCTAAACGTGCTGTGATCTCGCTAACATAAATCTCTAACACTCTACACTGCAATTATCTAAAATACTGAAACCTTTACCTGAATCTTAAAAGCATTATGTACAAATCTGACGGACTACACGTAATTAGAAAACAGTGAGTACTGAAATGTAGCCTTCTAGCAGGATTAAAAACATACACGCCAATAAATTGCTGTCAATAACAGTGAGAAAATAAGTGTTGAAGTGCTAATCAGAGCATATACCACAATCAGAAAAGCTGAGAAACTTATAATAGCAGTGGAACAGTAGTTGTGAGGAAAATGCTAATAATGCCCTGGGTGGATAGCAAAACCGAGTAAATCCTACTAGAAATATATGAAAATCATAAATTTATTAGAGAAATTAGACATGGACAGCCAAGATTAAATGGGTATATTTTGAGAAGGAATAATCTACAAAACTTAGTGGCGATAGGCAAGATTGAGGGGAAGAGAGCAAGGGGATAGCAGAGTAAATAATACTGCGATGGCTTGACAACATGACATATGTACGTAGGACAAGAAAAGAGTAGGACAAGAAAAGAGTAGGACAAGAAAAGAGTAGGACAAGAAAAGAGTAGGACAAAAAAGAGAAGGACAAAAAAAGAGTAGGACAAGAAAAGAGTAGGACAAGAAAAGAGTAGGACAAGAAAAGAGTAGGAAAAGAAAAGAGTAGGACAAGAAAAGAGTAGGACAAGAAAAGAGACTAGATCCAAGACCCTGATGATCGTGGGAGATGGCGAACCTTGACAGCCCTCGCTTATCGGCATGGCACATGATGATGATGATACTCAAAACAATATAACGGTAAATTAATATCAGTAAAGGGGGCATGGCAAAAAGGATTCATTGTTAGCAAGGGGGAAATCCTGTCGTTTAGGGACAGATGTATGCATTTGCGCAATGATAGAAATTAACACACATTCTTCATTGTATTTACGAAAGAATGTGTACCAGAAAATACATTAAATTCTAAAAAGGTGTCGTGATTGTGCTGTATGTATAGAAAAAATATCATATTCCACCCTTACGAATTATAACCGGAATATGTAATGTCTATTGTTAACTCGGATAATGTATGGTTTATCCCCCCGTTTAATTAATATTTTTGCTATTTCATATTTTGTACATTATTAATCTGATCTTTCAGATAATTATGATATTCGTATTCAAGGTGATTCCATTCTCTTAATGAATATGTTGCGTTCTTGACAATCAAGGATAGAGGGCTATCAAAATAACTAATGGCTAATTCTGCTTTCACGAGTAGAAAATACGGGTCTACTATCACATGCCAAGGCGCCTTAAAGCGCGTGAAGGGTCATTTACTTGCTTACTCTATCTGAGATTGTAAAACACCACTTTATTGAATCAACACTGTTGATTCATATTAGACCATCTGCCTGTTTGCATTTCTTCCCACTTGAGAAAATAATTATGTGAACTAAATTTTTTCTCCCGGACCTGGCCATCACATTTCAAAAATATGTATCTTATATATCACTCATTATATCCATTTCAAACTACCAACCGTAGTTCATGTTGCTGCCTTCCGGACGAGGCTATTTCAATAAAAACTCATTAGGTGGTTAACCAGATCAAATGTTAAATACACGTGTGCAACAATGGATAAATACGGTGATTACCTCTAGACTCCTGCCGTTGTGACTCCTTATAAATGGTCCTACATATACCATCTTGATAACACAATACAGCCAGAAAAAAGAGGATTGAGAACTATGGCAGCCGTTAACATGGAACACAGATTCCTTCTAAAACAAAAAAAAATCTAATCCTGTCCGTTATTGAGTTCGTTATCGACAACACCACTGATGAAAGATTAAAGGTATTGTTAATGATTGGCTACTAATATTTTCAGGTTGCGCTAGAGATATTCAGATACAAACATTGCCTTATATGCTTGACATCCTCTCAATCAAGTTCAGTTAAACGTTGATCTATTGATACGATTATTAAAGGGCCACAATGACAGTAGACATCCCATGCACAGTAACATAACTGAAAGCAAAGATGCTGTTAGTTTTGTCGGGAATGCTGCCTGTTCCAATTGTTTCATGGGACATTGTGGAGCTTTTGTATTGATATTATCTGGCACAGGAACGGAGCATTATGGGAAAACTCGTTGCCGTGATATTGGAACTGCGACTAACGACAGCAAAGGGGTCTCAATCTAAGGCTGATTGAAGAGTCACAAGTATCAGATATGTCCTGCACTGGAACATTCTTTGCAGCAAGACTCACGAGAGGAAGGTCTTGGCTGGCGAAGGCAAAGAAAATACTCTCGTACCGGATACATTTTGAAAATGTGCCCAAAGGAGAGGAATGGATTCACACACGAGCAAGACATGGGAAAATAGTATCATTCCTTTATTACACTTGGCAGAGAATGTAGGGATTGGTGTGACTGGACAGCACAGTTGGGTATAAGACAGCTGATAAATATGATGTAAGTATTTAACGACGGACAGGAGCAGAGGTAGCGCAACAGATAGCACGCTTGCCTACCGACCCGGTGGACGTGTATTTGAATTCCCTTCATGGCGAAGTTTTATTTTCCCACTGACCTCTGCTCTTATGTCGAAACAGTCATTAATTATTACCATGCAATTTCCCAACCACATATCTTATTACGTGCTGGATTTTTCAAAATCTGGAACTAGCACCATATAATAAATAACGCCTCATAGCTTGAAAAAAAAAAATTTGCGCTCGCTTGCATAGAACTCAAGCGTAGTCCATACACACTAATTATAGTAGTGATAGACTGAATTTTGCGTGTGGTTTAACTTTCCCTATTCGGACTTCAGAGGTACTTGTAATTTAGTCCTCAAGCCAAGGACGGCAGGTCACATCTAAGTCCAGCTGTCCGGTGAAGGGGTTGAACCGCTTACCTCGGCATCAGCACAACGGATGTTTTCCGCGTTCTTACTCATTCGACCATGCTGACCTGCAGCTTGAACATAATTAATTCTTAACGTGTTTTTATTTTATTAGCGGCAAATCGGAATGGCGCTTCACAGCTAGATAACGGGGTGAGATCATCACAGATCTGAACTGAGAATATGCAAACACGACATCCAGCATGCCAATGGCAGTGTAGGAGGTCACTGTGCCTCTGAGATTGCTTTCTGAGACTCCATTCAATAAGATAGTGTTCATATATTCTTCTCAGTCAATGCTATGGAAGGTTTAATGTGGATATTCCTGGCATGCATGGTTGACATACACAGTCATAACACCTACAGGAGCTGAAGAGTATATGGAAATGAAAGCACCAATTGAATGGTCCCCAAAGCACCTCGAGGGAGAACACTGAGATTGATCAAGGGAGACGCGATACTGTCTATAATTGTTATTTTGTTGCTCTAGGAAAACAAATAAAATTAACATTGCGGCTACAATGGATGGAATCACGAATCCAATGTGGCAATAGCAGGTAGATACACGGAGAAGGACTCTCAGAGGCTTGCATAACCAGCTGCCCACTGGAACTATACGTATCCACACGCGTCGACATCGCCTGAGAAAGACGGAGCACATATGGACATGGGTGATAGGTGATGTGGTCAGTATTAAACCGGCCGTCATTACTTCCTAGACAATATCTGTTACCCATTTCATATTATTTAAACCAAATCCGCCTGATGGTGATACGAAGACATGACCACCGACTTGTCAGACAATAAGCCACTGCGCTACCCGCAGCTCCCCCACACTTCCATGGAATAACATATACACATCATGTTAATGTACAGAATACAGTTATATTGTATGCATATGATCATACATAAAATGTAACGGTAAATGTATCCCCTTAGCAGATATACCTGCCATTAAGGGTTTGAAATGTTAATACTCCACCAATACAAGACCATGATATGCGAGGTGTGTTGGCCAGTTCTTATCCCGGTCACTTTCAATTCTCGAACAATGACCATAAATGTTTGATACCCATTGATTAGACTGAGTTGGCAACAAATCTATACTGTCATTGGCACCTTGCCATCTTGACAGACGATAGTTTGCTACAGTGTGCTATAAAAACGTCATAATAACTACAACCCATGGCGGTAGTGAATGTGACTGATCAGACCAATTCGCGCTGTAGATCTTTGTGCACAATGGATGCATGTGAAAAAATGGTCATTTTCACCATCACACATCATCTTACGTCTCATGCGCTCAGTGAGTGACCTATCCGCAATCATTTTCTCCTTTGTCTTTATTTCATTTCTGATATTTACCCTCTATGCAACACGTTTGATTGGAATAGTTAATCCTGTTTCTGATGAGGATTATATCCGAACAATTGACGTGGCACGCAAGCGAGCTGAACCCCTTTGCCACCGCGACCCCGATCATGCGTAGACCTCTTAAAAATGGTAAAACTTGCCAACCTGCTGTAGTCAGAGTGGGTTGGGGGAGTGGGGTGGGGTGGGGGGGGGAGGGCTCAAATATATATATTATAGGTTACTAGACGACCCGGCTGGGCTTCGCCCAGCCGGCCCCTGCTCCCGTTCCTGTTCCCAAAAATTAAAAATTGATTTTAAACTAGCTAACTATTTCAGTTGCATCCACGCGAGTGAGAACAGCAACTGTTCCTAACTAATTTCTGGTTTAATCAGAGAGTGAGTTCCCTTGCAGCAAGATGGCGGAACATTTATTCGTATGTTTCTAAAGCTCGTGCCATTTTCTTTCGTGCTGGAGGAAATATTGTTGATTTTAAACTAAATAACTATGCCACTTGCCTGCGCGAGAATGAGAAGAACATCTATAGAAAATTTCATCTCAATGGGATGGACCGTTCAGGAACGCATAAAGGACACACAAACAAAGACACATTCTCTTTTATATACATAGATAGATGAAGGGGTGGGAATATTAATTTAATATCTTTGTTAAAATGAATAAGTATGCTTATCACACATCCACCCTATCCCCCTCTCTCTGTATGAATGTTTGTTTGTATGTGTGTATATGCATGCTCATTAATTTATGTCCGATGGCACAATGTGGGGTGTGTCACAAAACTCAACACACCACATTGTGCCAACGGCAGGGCAGGCCAGGCCCTAGGCCTTGGTCAGCAACTGGTCAAGGATGGAAGCTCCGACAGCATACAGATTATTTCTTTGTTGATTCGGTACCTTCTGCAACTTGTCTTCTTTCAGACGAACTGGTATTACCTTTCCTCTGGAATAAACTAGGCAAGCCGACAAATGGATCATGCTGCATGGGCAACAGATGGTCTCTAAATTCAGCCCAGGCTTTGTGCTATGGTGAGGTATAACTCCATTTTACAAACCATCGTCTGTCAAGACGGCGAGGTGCCACTCATGCACACACACACACACACACACACACACACACACTCACACACACAGACATATATATATACATCAATCAATCAATAATGCGCCATGCCGGAAAGCGTGGGCGGTCATGACTCGCTATTTCACACGATCACCAGCGTCGTGGATCAGCTCAGTGTTCCTGTCTCGTCCATGCAATGTGGCCAAGCCATCCAGGTATTTTCCTCTCGGTCTTCCTCTTGGTCTGTTCCCTTCGATCTTGCCAGTTGTCACTAAGTTCTCCAATCCATTTCTTATCATAACATGTCCAAAAACTTTTGACTGTCTACGTCTAATTTCTCTAATCAATTTACGATTTTCATTTGTCTCCTGTAGAACTTGGTCATTGATTTTTATATCTATCTATGGTACTTCTTTGCATTTTCCTCAGAAACCACATTTCTGTAGCCATCAAATGTTTTTCAGCTTGACTGCACATTGTCCAAGCTTCACATCCATACAAAAGAACAGGCTCTATGTATCCCCTCAACACACTTTTTCTCGTTTCAATTGACATCTTTTTATTGGTCAGAATGTTTTTCATCTTGCTAAAGGCTACTTTCGCCATGGCGATTCTTGTTCTAATCTCTTCAAGGCATCTCCCATCAGATGTTATGACTGTTCCGAGATAATTGTACCGATTCACTTGTTGAAGAATATTCCCATTTACTTGTATATTACATTGTGGTACTTCGTTCTTCCTAGTGACGACCATAACCTGTGTCTTCTTACAATTTAATTCCAAACCCAGCTGCTCACTGTGTACAACAACTGCGTCTACTAATTGTTGTAGATCTTGTTCATTGTCTGCAATCAATACTGTATCATCTGCATATCTAATGTTATTGATGTTTCGTTCTCCAATGCTGATTCCATTTATATCTTCTACATTCCTGAAAATATTTTCACTGTATAGGGAAAAAAGATCTGGAGACATTACACATCCCTGCCTAACACCTCTCTTAATAGGTTGATATTGTCCCACTTCATTATCAATCCTTATGGCAGCTTGTTGTTTCCAATATATGTTTTTTATAAGTCTAATGTCTTTCCCATCAATTTGTAGATCTGCAAGCATATCTACCATGTTGACATGTCTAACTCTATCAAAAGCCTTTGTGTAGTCAATAAAGCAAAGGTGTATATCCTTGTTTACTTCTATAGCACGTTCAATAACTGTTCGCAGCATATACACAGCATTTACTGTACCCTTTCCTTCTACAAACCCACATTGTTCTTCCCTTATTTCAGGTTGTATTTTCTTCCTCACTCTTTGCATGATAATTCGTAGCAAAATCTTTGTGATGTGGCTCATTATACTAATTGTTCTATGTTGATCACATTCTAAGGTTCCTGATTTCTTTGGGATTGCAATAAATACAGAGTTACATAATTCAGAAGGTATATCTCCAGTATCATATAATGTATTCCGCAGTCTGGTGACTTGATCTAGTCCAAATTCTTCTATAGCTTTAATCATTTCTGTTGTGATGTTATCTGCACCGGGGGCCTTGTCAGTTTTCATATGCTTAAGGACATTTCGAACCTCCATCTTCAAAATTGGCGGCCCTTCATTATTAAATCTAATATCATACTGTTCCTCTCTGTCACAAAATAGACCACCATGATTAACCAGTGATGACAATAAAAGGCGTTCGGATTGACGACATGTTCGAGGCCACAGGTTGTTTCAACAAATACAGAATAAACAGTCTGGGTTGCAGCTGCACGTGTTCACATCTGGTCTAAAAAATAGGAACATTCGATGGTGAGTGAGATGAATCAATACACCACTTTGACAGTTCATAACCAGTCAGATCCAAGTAGAATTTGCCGGCTCGGGACATGAAACAGTCCCGTCTGTCAGTTAGAGTTTCCGGACATCAGGCGAAATGGCGGCTGTGATTGTCACCACTCGACAGAATATTGGCGGCTTGTTATTGAAAACTGTTGTGGGGACCCTACAGTAACTCGCTAGCTTGTTTTGGATGTCAAAACATGGGAGGACGAATCCGACATTGATTAAGCCAGGGGAGATAGCTTCCTGACAATGGAGGATCTGCCCAAAATAACACCTGTGTAGACACAAAGAATAACGTCACGTGACCAATTTTAGGCGTTTGCCAAAAACCCGATTTGGGGACAACTAGTGTAACTCAAATAGTGGATTAGGATTGACGTGTTTTGTTGGAGAGCTCTACAGTGTTAGATTAATTAAAAATTAACTAGCAAGTGTCGTTATGACAAAGTGTAGTAGCCATCCAGGAATTAGGCGGGTTTGCATAAGGTAGTTAATATAGCCTATTTAGGCCTAATTAATATAGGCAGTAGTCTTGTTTAAACTAGAGTGTGATGATTAGCACTGTTAGTTCAAAACTAGTTAGAGTAGTGAAGTGATAATTGGTTCTGCTAGGATGAATAGGATAGCGGGGTGATATTTGGAGAGATTTAAGATGGGTTAGGAGATGGGGAAAGTGTCCAATGGGGGGATCTTTCAGTGGCTTGCCCACTGAAGTTTTGCACTCTGTTTATGGGTCTTTCCTTGTCATAGCCTGATTCGGACGTAGGTGAGGAGCTAATAGGCTCTATGACAGAGTTTATTTAGCTGAGAAATAACAGAGCAAGGCAATAGGTCTACACTCAGCCGGTAGGATCAGTGACTAGTGCTATCACCAGATGTGTTGTTTCTCTAACAGGTTCCCTGCCAGTTACGAGGAAGTTCAACACTGGTGTTGAAGAAGTGCAACTCCAATAGGAAGAACACTAGTTGGACACTCAAATGCTTTCTGACGGAAAACGAATAAACCCCGAGAAGAAAGATGGTATTATGTTTACGCTGGACTCATAATCAGGAGGGTTCACCATAACATGACTCAGAAGAGCCAACCAATATAACGATTCCTGCGTGTTAAGGTTCACCTAGGATGGGTGATGATTGTTGATAGGTCACACATCATACAAATATTGTTAAAGGAACGAGAACATTAAAATGTAAGTCACATCGTGTGATAGATTCCAGTGAAATATTACCAAAGACATCAGACGTGAGACGTTATAGACACTAGTTAAGATCAAGTATATTCACAATAACAGTGATACCTAAGTACACCCAACAAAGGATTCGTATAATTTTTAGGAACAATAGGAACTTATGTGTAGTGTGCAACCGGTCCATGATCAGCTGTAAGTTACAAACAGTATCTATTTCGGATGATCAGGAAGATGGATTACCAGGTAGCTACAGATGACAGTCGGTGTCCGGCAGGAGGGATACAGCCCTGGGTGAGATGGACTTGTTCTGACGTAACGTGCTGTGGTGTGTCCTTGCAAGGATGAACTGACTATGCTATTATCTGAGGGTCCGATCCTACACACATTATAGAACACATCACACATTTTCTTCGCATGCAAGTCTCTCATACATTACACTTTTCTTTTAATAAATTAATCTTTATTAATTTTTAGAAGCAAGAGTTGTTGAATATGTTGCTTGGGGAAGAATGAGAGGGGGCATAGTACGACAGTGATAGAGTGAGGAAAAGGTGTCCATGAACTGATGGAGTGTGTTGGACGGAAGCTGGTGGATTCTCCAGGATATTGATAGAAAAAAAAATATTATAATGTGGGTGTTGACTCCCCTCACTCCAGGGACGACACTTTAAAGGAAGACACGACACTCTCTGTTATCATTATGAAGCTTTTTCACATAATTTGTCCATACATGTAGAATGTGATCTTTTTCTATTATGATTTTGCCATCTTTAGTTTTTAGACAGCCTGTTGATGAATTTGTTCTTTTATTAGTAAGTTCCTGAATTTTTGTGTGCAATAATTTGGTATTTTGACTGTTGTGTTGTTTTTCAATGTCTAAGCACTTTTCCTCAAGCCATGCGTCTTTTGCCTCCTTACATAATATTCTGACTTGTCTGTGAATTTCTTCATATTTGGCAGGATTATTCTTGTTGAGTCTTCTTGTCTCCATTAGGTGTAAAATTTCTTCTGTCATCCATTTCTTACGACCCACCTTCTTTAATTTTGGAATAGTTGTTTCTGCAGCCAAACTGATTGAATTCTTCAATATTTCCCATTGATCATCCACATCCTGTAATATCTCTAGATCAGACAATATATCAAATCTGTTCTGTACTTCTACGTTGAATTTGTTTTGTATTTCCTTGTCATTACTCAATGTACACACATCATATTTAGTGTTTCCTGTTATATACTTGACTTTCTTCAACTTTATCCTCAGTGTTCCTATAAGTAGCCTGTGGTCACTATAACAATCAGCACTGGGAACTGTTTTAGCTATTGTTAGTGCATTACTAAACCTTCTGCTAATCAGAATGTAGTCAATCTGGTTTCTGATCCTGCTATCAGGACTCCTCCACGTCAATAATCTTCTAGGGTGTTGCTTAAACCACGTGTTTCCTACATTTCCTGTTCTTTTTCCCACTCTATGAGTCTGTATCCTCTTTAATTTCTCTCACCTAAACAATAGTTTCCTACTGTGTATCTATCACCTTGATTTCCTACTTTTGCATTGAAGTCTCCTATTATGATGTTTATTTCTGAATTTTTACATTTCTTTAAGGCTCGGTGTCATTATAAAATTCCTCTACACTATCTTCACTGGATTCTCCTGTTGGGGCATATACTTGAATAATATTTATGCTAAAAGATCTGCCACTTAATTTAACTAGTAGAACTCTGTCCGACACGGCCCAATATCCTTGAACAGATTTTGATGTTTTCCGGTCCAAAATAATAGCCACTCCCGTTTGTCGGTCATCACCTCCAGAATAAATAATCTTAAAATCTTCATCTATATATATATCATGTGTGTGTGTGTGTGTGTGTGTGTGTTTGTGTGTGTGTGTGTGTGTGTGTGCGCGCGCGTGCGTGTGTGTTTAACAATGCATGAGGAACAAGTGAAAGTAACAATACGACGTCGCAGGTGTGAGGTTAGTGTAAGGCAGAATTGGGACCAGGGAAGTTAATTAAGAAGTCCCAAGCTAATGGGGGAGCCCCAACACAATGGATTGTTATAGCACGTATGTTTCAAGGGTAAATTTCCAGTGAGAGGCAGATTCGTGCTAGGAGGCGGATAGACAAAAGGAAACCCAGAAAGGTATTTTCATGGAAACTGGTAATTGGGATTAAAGGGTGAAATAGAGTTTCATGGGTGGTCCCGAGGAAGTGGATAAAATGAGAGGAAAGTGAAGGGTCTTGGGAAATTGGAGTTTTGGAATTCTGGGGAAGTGAGGAGAACTTCGCCCGACGAATTAGACGTGGACAAGAAGTGGCCCCACAGGATAGACTCAGGAGAGTGGGTTATCCTAGGTTCGGCGGAACAGTTCATTGTATCGTGGTGTTATAGAGGCCAGTGAAAGGCAGTGCTGCGCTCCACAGGAGTGAAAGGGATATATGTAGATCTGTTAGAAACGTTTCGAAATAGTTCTGTGCATTGTATTCAATGAATCAATCAGGTGCCGTCTCCGCAATGAAGTTTGGCTGAAATGGATCTCCAACACTGTCTGTCTCTCACCTTGACTGTAGATTCTGTCAGGCTGATGTTCGTCCATCTCTTGATGTTATTCTCCCACTTGTATCGTTGTCTACCTCTTGTTCGCTTGCCCTCAACCTTGCCTTCCAGCATGGTTTTTATAAGAGTATCATGTCTTTTAACGTGGCCAAAATATTTCACTTGTCTCCTCTTTATTTCTTTCATCAACTCTTTCTTCATTCCCAGTTTTTCTAGGACCTCTGCATTTGATTGTTTTTGTTTCCATGAAATACGACCTACTCGTCCGTATATTCACAGCTCCATGGTTTCTATGCGACGTTCTAGTTGCTTGTTCAATGTCCAGGCTTCCGCACCATACAGTGGCGTTGATTACACGTAGCATTTGACAATTCTCATTTTTAATGCGTTATTAATCACTCTAGATGTTAATACACAGACATTCACTAGGGCTTGTTTCCTTAGCGACTCAATGAACATGATCAAGAGGATAGAGGAGGGGTCGATCCGAAGAGAATGGTTGCTGCCTCTGAAGCGGTCTCGGCTGGCAAAGATTAGTTTCATCTTCGTGCCAGGGCATGCGGGAGTACAAGGAAATGAGCGGGCTGACAAGCTCGCAGGTGAGGCTACTGTTGAGGGCGGACGCGCCATGGACCAGGCTGACATTCTGAATGCTCTACGAGAAGTGAGACTTTTGCAAGAACCAAGTGATGACTGTGAATCTACAACAATGGCCAGACTGCGAGAGCAGCAAATTAAAAGAGGGGTGGCCAAACAAGAACACTACGCAGGAAGCCAAAGAAGATTGATAAACCAACACAGAACTGGCGTCGTTAGCCGCTACACGCTGCGGGATTTGCTGAGGAGGGGATCCGAGCACTTATGGACTGAATGGTCCGATGTGCAACGAGGATGATCTGTCGACTAACTAACTAACATACTAATTTAATGCCGTTGAAAGCATTTTTGGCCATTCCTATTCTCTTTTGGATTTCAATTTCACATGATCTGTTATTATATGTCCAAGATAAGAGAAACTTGTTACTTGTTCTAGTATCTCCCCGTTTACTGTGATGTTCATTGATGACCTTTCCTTTTCACTGCTAATTATCATAGTTTTTATTTTTTGGATGTTAATATCTAAGCCACATTCTGCACTGTGCCTGTTTACTTCCTCCACTAGGTCTTACAACTCTTGCTCACTTTCTGCTAGTAACACAGTATTGTCAGCATATCTAAGATTGTTTATGATTCTTCCATTGATGTTGAGTCCAGGCATTTCAACTTGTTTAAAAATTCCTTCTGTGTATAGGTAGAAGAGGCTTGGGGATGCATTATATTCATTCATATTTAATAAATCTCATGCGTGTGCAAACCGGTGTTCTTAAGTGCCTAATAGTTGTTGACCAAAGTAATTATCTGTGTTGTGATACCTGTGGCTGATCCATCCTGCACTACTCAGTGATATCTGCAAATTATAGGGACCTTAGACAACAGCCAGTGTCTGCCTTTTGCAGGGAAATGTGACAGTGTGTGTGTATGTGTGTGTGTGTGTGTATATATATATAGTGGCACCTTACGGTCTTGACAGACCAAAGTATGTGAGTTGGAATTTGGCCAAAATTCCATCACAATGCCTGGGCAGAGCATCGGAGAACATGCGGTGCCCAAACGACATGATCCCTCCCTCGTCCTTGCCCTGTCTGGTCCAGAGGAATGGGTAACCAACACGTCTGGGACAGGGTAGGCTGCAGACGCTGGCGGCTCAGCGTCGAACCTCGGAGACCGAGACGAGCAGGTGGCGAGTGATGGCCAAACCCTGGCACCCAAGGAACCCGACTTAGAGGCGTTCAGCCAAGTCCCACAGGGGAGTGCCTCGTACGTGCCTGGTCCATAGGACGCGTACATCTATCAATCACAAGTGTCCGGACCTGACCTGTGTAAAGCGTGTACTACCGTCAGACTCCCCGCCTGATTATTGCGGATCCTACGACTACTAGGAATAGGCCTGCTGGAGATATCGCCGGAGATGTTGCTCGTCTGTTGCGAGCAAATCTCTCATCCTTCCACTGTGCGGATCTCGCGACCAGCGAGACTAGGCCCGCCGGAGATAAAACTCGTCTGTTGCGGGCAAATCTCCACCGACTAACTGAATAAGCAAAGAAATAGTAAAAGCAGTGGTATTTCAATTTCGCTTGCGCTCCCACCTATGCTGCACCCTTCATGTGTCTTCACAAAGTCGGACTAGAGTCAAGCTCAACAGGGTCTTCTTTCCCCGCTGATTCTATCAAGCCCGTTTCCATATGTGTGTGTGTGTGTGTGTGTGTGTGTAAATGTGTGTAATGATGTAAATATAATCGTTAAGAAGTGAAAGTATATGAGTAAACTATTATAAAGAATTATAATAATGTGTAATGAATGTATGTGTTTCTGTGCGTATATGTAGCTGTATGTCTATGTGTGTGTCTATGTTAGTGAAATTGTGCGACATGTTGCTAGTTGTCTCTGTGTGCAAATAGCAATTATGTTTTAAGTCCACGTGTTTCTCTTGTGATTAACATATGTCCTTTGATTACTCTAAAAACATGGCCAGTTACTTAATTATAACATTGTCAGGGATAGATGAAAAGGCAACAAGCAATATAAGGGAATTGTCATGGAGAACAAAAACAAACAAAAAACGTTACCTAAATTCGAAAATCAACAGGTGAATGGAACAGGCACATGTAGCTTTTTGCCATAAATCTTTTACATAATAACATAGTTGCAAACAAAGGATGTCACTAAATATTCATGCTAAAGCAAAAATAAAATGTTTACGTTGTATTTTGTACTTTCCGCTCTTACCTCCCCGTTGAAAAAGCAGAAGATCAGGGCAACAAAGAACCCCTGCAAAACAGAGAATGAAAATATGCGTTACATTACGTGGACAATGCAGTTATATTGTGTGTATTGTTTACAGTATAACAGTTTATATTAGTGAGTCTGTTGAGATAGAGTGCACCGATCTCATCTAAATGTTTTTTACAGGGTTCACGGCTCCCAGAGGGTCTAGAGCCGCCTCACTCGGTTAACACCTCATCTTTTTTCTCTTGTACCTTGCGACGTCGAGTTGAAGCATACACGGCTGGGGGCGGGAGGGGGGTGTATGGGGGGTGCCCTTTTATGAGTTTAAAATATCAAGTCCCTTGGATGGGACCTAGAATTCCTGGCACAGGCATTAAAAATAACTAGAGCAGGGTGGTTTTATGAATTTCTACCACAGACAGCTGACTGAAATTTAGGATGTGTATAGCATGACATTTATAGAACACAATAACGACATGTCTTGTTATAGACTTAATAGTATAGGCACAGAAAAGAGATTGGCATTACAAAAAGACGGAGTTTTAACATAAGCAAAGCAAGAGATTGAAACAATGACAGGGAGTTTATATTATAGGCAGAATAAGGAAATGGATTTTATGTTACCAGCACGGCAAAAAGATGGATTTTAAAAAATAGGTATGCGAAATTATGCAGTTTAGAATATAAACACATTTACGCACAAAGAGATGGAATTTATTATATAAAAATAACAACGAGATGGGCGTTTGTTATATAGGGACAGCAATGATAGCAGTTCGAAATATAGGCACAGCAAAGAGAGGAGAATATAATATAGACATAACAATGAGAGGAGATCGTTATATAGGCACAAATAGTATCTGGGGCTTGCAAATATATATATATATATATATATATATATATATATATATATATATATATATATATATATATATATATATACATTAAGAAAAGACAATGTTTATTATATTATAGGCACAGCCATGAAATGGGGTTTATAATATAGCCAAGGTAATGAGATGGGGGTTTATTATATAACTACAGCAATTAGACGGAGTTTATAATGTAGCTACAACAATGAAATGGGTTAATAATATAGACATACCAATGATATGTAGTATGAAAAATGGGGTTAATAATATAGACATACCAATGATATGTAGTATGAAAAAGCCAGCTTGAAAGGTTGGAGCGCATACAGAAAGCTGCCATGCGGTTAATACTGGGGTGCACAAAGGACACACCAATTATCTGCATTAGGCATATCCTGGCGCTACCTACAATGACGGACAGACATCGGGTCCTTCAGGCCAAAAGGTACCTGAGAGTTGCCGCAGACAGGGATCACCCGCTGCATGCAGCATTGGAAATGGTAAAGGGTCATATTCTAAGACGAGGCAGGTCCTGGATGGCACAGGCAGAACTTTCAATATGTCAGGTGTGTGATCTAGAGATCATCAATCGTGAAAGAGAGTGGGTTGAAGTTCCGGATGACATGACGGACTGGCACAATGTAATATTAACGCTGGGTCGTAAGTGCAGAGAATGGGCAGCGGGCCGCACTAAGTTTGAAGTGCAACAGCTGATCCAGAGCAACACACATCAAGGTGACATAGTCATCTACACCGATGGGTCAGTGGTGAGAAACAGACTTAGTGGCTGGGGCTTTATTGCAAAGGCTAATGGGTGAGTCTTGAAAAAGGAGAGCCTGGTATATGAGACTACTACCTCCAGCATGAGAATGGAGGTGGAGGCAGTAACAGCGGCATTCCGGTGGCTAGAGGAGACTACTGCAACACACGTTGTGTTCATTACTGATTCAAAGAACATGCTTAGCAAGGTGGAGAAAGGAATGTTTCGTGTGGAATGGCTCAAGTCGCTTCAGAGGTCACAGATTGTGAGAATTGTTTGGATATTTTGCCCTGGCCATGCGGGTGTACGGGGGAATGAACAGGCTGATAGGCTAGCAGGGAATACACCTCTTGGTGGTATCTTGCCTATGGGCAAGGGAGAGGTGGTCGTGCGCTTGTGGGACCAGGTGGAGAAGGCGGAGGAACAGATTGAGAACCCATATGTGGAAAGAATGAGATTGCAGGGGATCGGCAGGGGTTCTAGAAGAATCTCAAAACTGAGAGGGAAGACCATGAGAACTTTTAATCAGATAGAGGTGGGAACGAACGAACGAACGAACGAACGAAATTTATTTTAAAAGGGTAACAAATTGGGCACGTAGGCCCGTCTTACATTCGGCCCTTTCAATCACTCATCTTTCATTCATCAAATGTGCATGTTACATTTACATAGGGGGAAAAAAAACATTGTCAAATGGATTTTGTAAGCATAAACAATGCATATTACGCATGATACATTCACATGGAAAAAAAAACATTGTCAAATGAAAGTTGTAAACATAAACAGTGCATATTGCAATGTTGTGAGACACATCCCTCATCCACCCTCACATCCCGCAGCCACCCACACATCCCGCAGCCACCCACACATCCCCCACCCACACATACCTCCACGCACTCACACAGACCCAGGCAAACATACATGCCGCCACCCACCCACTGATCCCCCACCCACACACATTTCCCCACCCACACACATTTCCCCACCCACACACACATCCCCCACCCATCCCATAACCGACACGCACACACCCACCCACATATTCTCCACCACCCACCCACACACCCGCAACCACCCAGCAATACACACATCACAAAACCACACACACATACCCCCGCCAACCCACACATCCCGCACCTATCCACACACACACATCCCGCACCCTCACAATTTTCCCCACACACACATCAGCCAACCTACACCCACTCACCCACCCAATATCCGCCACCTCTCAACTACACATCCCCCACCTATACACACATCCCCACCCATAAACACATCTCCCCACCTGCCCACACATATCCCCCATCCATAAGCACCCAAAAGCACACACCTCCCACCCACACACACCCCAGAACCCACATATACCCCACCCACACACATCGACCGCTCACACACATCTTCCCACAAACACACACATCCCCCAATTATACACTCATCTCTCACACACATCCACCCACTCACGTACGCATCCATCAACCACTCACACCCACACATCACCAACCCGCCCATCAACACATACATCTCTCATCTACCCTCCAACCCACACACACCCCAACCACCCAGCCAAATACACATCCCCCATCCTCACATACATCCTTCATCCACCTGCACATCCCACCTCTCACACATCTCCCCTCCCACACAAAACTCCACCCATAAACACATCCCCCCCCCCACACACACACACACATCCCCACATGCATTCCCCATACACATGCCCGCCCACACATCTCTCACCCACACACACATCTCCTCACCCATCCACACATCCTCCACCTACAAACATCCTCACCACCCACACATGCATCCTCCACCCACTCACATTTACCCCATCCACACTCACACACTCTCACGCACACAAACATATCCGTGGGAACGATTAGTAGTATGACTATTCGCTGGCTGTTGAACGAGGGGACTGAGCACGTATGGGAATGTCCTGATTGCAGTGATGTCGGTTCTTAACTCAACTCAACTGATATGTAGTTTACAATATAGTTACAATAATGAACTGGATTGTACACTAGAGGCGTAACAATGAGATGAAATTTACAATAAAGGCATGACAATGACATGTAGTTTATAATATAGACATGACAATGAGATGGGGTTATAATACAAGCATGACAATGAGACTGAGTTTACAATATAGCTTTAATAAAGAGATGGAGAACCTTGGAAATGAGCTAGAGTTTAGCGTCCCTGATACTGAGTGCTTTTAGAAGAGTAATACTATGATGGAATTTAACCTGTCCGGTAAAATGTCAAAGATACAGCGGATGTGATATAAAGTAGTGCGTCTTCACATATTATTGACCACCGGAGAGTGGAGTACCTTCCTCGCAGGCTAGTACAATATATTTTTAGACAAATACAAATAAGCAGTTTTAGAATGCATTGTACATAAAGTGTATATAAGCTTAAAAAGGATATAAAATTTAGGAGTTTCTCATAAATTTTAAAGTGAAAGTAGTAAGAATAACATACATACCGCAGAGCAGTAACATTAACAACTTTTCTGTCTTACAAGAATTGATTTCAAGCGAAATTTAAGTTGTTGAAAATTCATGTTACAGAGAAAACCGGAGGTGAAGAAAGAGGGTATATATAAAAATTAATGTCTCTACGTCGGATCATGATGTACATGTCTCTCAATGTTAAAGGTTGAAGTAGGGCTAAATGTGTGCGGATATCAACGACTTATTCTGGCCTAGAGAGACAACAGTGGAAGATAAACTCTATGGACCGCTGAATGAACTAAAAAAGACTGTTAGATTCATACAAGCGACGACATTGCAGTTGTAGACATGTTTCAGGCGAACGAAAGAAGAAGAAGAAGAACGACTTATTGATGTGGTCATGGATGACACGAGAACTACATGGGTTTCGAGAGAACTGAGTACTGAATAAACAAAGGGAAGTATTTAACCATTGGTTTTTCATGAAAAAGGCGTCGAAAAAAACAAAAACACTTTGTAATGTAAATGTGCGTATGAGTAAAACTAGCGGCCCCAGGAGTGTGGTGGCCTTGGTTTGGTGTTTCTTCTTGTTTTTCTCTTGTTCATTTTCTCCATTTACCTCTGTGAATTGTTGGGGAGGGATTATTGGGGGCGGGGGGGGGGGGGAAGGGGGGAGATGCAGGAAACAGCAATAAATATGACAGCTTGGCGTGGTTTGGTTGAGGATGTTGTCCTCAATGAGTGGGATATTGCAGAAGGGGAAGAATATGACAGCCACTGGAACCCATTATCCTCCACATCCTAGGGATACCATGGTACCTCAAAGTTAGGCCGCTAAGTTGCTAAGTTAAGTTGCTTGTGGACAGTATGATATATTCTTTACTGACAATGTGATAGTAATTTCTAAATTATGTAACATGCACCTTTCCCACCATGTATATTTCAAGAAAGACACAAACATATTTGCTATAAGAAGATACAAAATGACAGAATATATAGAAAAACATTCTTAACGAAGACTACAACAAGAAGAATAAAGAGTCAATTGAAAATAGACATATAGAAGCGATGTCAGTGAAGTCACTTGAGTAAAGAATACAGCAACAAACAAAAGAAAATGCAGCTGTAGAATACCCAGATATAATAATAAAAGGGTACAAAAATAGCACAAAAATCAGTAAAAATGTTATACATGTAATGAAACACATAAATATATAACTAATTTGTTATTTCGACCATTTTGCAATCACACAAAAGAACGAAAATGTCACTATTTTATGTCGCAAATAATGGCGCTGACTTGATGCTCACGAGGGTGACATTTCCAAATATAAACGTCACTCCCGAATGTCATTTTAAAGACCCGAAAATCCCGGCTCTTCCAGAATTACCACAAGCCGTTCCCTTGCCTCTGTAAACTCCATTTCCGGGAGGCCAAGCGTAGAATAATCATTAACAAGCATGGCAGAGCCGGAGTCATAACCCGTCGTAGTGTGGCGACCGTAAATGTTTTACTGGTCGCAGACTTTGCAAACAAGGTTTATGATAGTGCCGTACTTTAGATAAGCCAGCATAAACATTGCTGTAGCCGGGGTCTGATGTATTCAATACAAATATAGTTTATATGAGTGGGAATTTATAACATTTTGGTTTTATGGTGGGTTTAATACTCTATTGTGTTTGTTTTTTCGTGGAGACGGTTAGCGCAGTGGTTCGCACGCTTGTCTGCCGAAGCGGTGGTCGTGTATTGGAATACCTTCCCAGGTCGACCCAGTCTAAAACTGGTGTCAGGGAGTATCTGAGATCCCAGGTCGATCCAGTCTAAAACTGGTGTCAGGGAGTATCTGAGATCCCAGGTCGATCCAGTCTAAAATTGGTGTCAGGGAGTATCTGAGATCCCAGGTCGACCCAGTCTAAAATTGGTGTCAGGGAGTATCTGAGATCCCAGGTCGACCCAGTCTAAAACTGGTGTCAGGAGATATCTGAGATCCCAGGTCGACCCAGTATAAAATTGGTGTCAGGGAGTATCTGAGATCCCAGGTCGACCCAGTCTAAAACTGGTGTCAGGAGATATCTGAGATCCCAGGTCGACCCAGTCTAAAACTGGTGTCAGGGAGTATCTGAGATCCCAGGTCGATCCAGTCTAAAATTGGTGTCAGGGAGTATCTGAGATCCCAGGTCGATCCAGTCTAAAATTGGTGTCAGGGAGTATCTGAGATCCCAGGTCGACCCAGTCTAAAATTGGTGTTAGGAAATAATCTAGGAGGGTAAAAGTAGCTAATGTATTATTCACCATATCATCTATTGCGTGACGATTTGATCTAAAATATCGTGTTAGCATCATATACCCAATACATATTACAGCCTGAAAAGGTATCCTTGGGTTTTGTTCTGTTTGCTTGTGTTTTACAAGCGAGGTAGTTAATACCGCACTGCGTTGCATGGGAAACAGAACAGTTGAGCTGCTATTAAGACAATTGAAATAATATCATATTTTATAGGATAACTGATTTCTACACTTGCTGTGAATAACTGCAAAGTGTTAATACATTTACTTTACTGCGTGGTCTACTTGAGGTCAAATCCAAATACACTAACCTTACTAAATTATACGCACATGTGATTGTGTTGCTGTGAAAAAGTATCAAAAGGTGTACCCCCTTAAGAAGAGTGAATTAAGGCATTAGTGTATTGATATCATCATCATAATCGTCATCAAGAGCCTTCTTTGTACTGAAGGTCTGCTGTATTGAGTTTCGAACACCTTTTGACCTGCATCTTCATGGTGTTTTCATATAAACTTCTCACAATCCATCTCTTGATATTGTCCACCCATTAGTAACGCTATCTTCTCCTAGCATGCTTCCCCTCCACATTTCGTTCTAGCACATCCTTTAAGAATGAGCTCTGTCTTGTTATTTGGCCGAAATACCTTAATATTTATAAACTGTTCTCATTCAGTAAAGTTTCCATAAAATCCAGGTTCTGTAATACTTCTTTTCCAAAACATCTTTTTCTTTTTCTAGTCATGTATGCCAGTAGCGTCTGTCTCGTGTACTGCCAATCGTTTTTGATAAATCTGCTTCGAAATGTAATGAGGACCAACTGTCCAGCATCTTCTCTCTTAGTCTCCCTTGACTCTTTTATCCTCCAAATTTCCCTTAATCACGAAGTACTCCAGCTCTACCCTTCTCTTGATGTGCTCAAGCAATGTGGATTATCTTTTTTTTTTCTGATACGAGAAACCAGTTCTCTTTCTAAGTTAACATATTTCAAGATATTTTTTAATATGCTTATTATCTGCTTTTGGTCACCAGTTTTCCATAAAACCACATCTTTGTAGCTTCCATATAATTCCTCACTAATGTTCTGATTATCTATGATTCACTTCCGTTCGCGTGGTGTCACTTGATATAACTACTAAAGAACATTTTTTTTTCTTAATTGACTAAAATATCTTCAGAAATAATTATTAATCTTGCGTACTTTTGCTTGTGTTAATCTACATTTGACTTCTTTACTACAGTTTCCCCGTGTTATTATCAAAGTACCCAAATCATTTAACGCATTGACTTGCTTCTAGCCTAGCCAGTCCAAGTTACATTTATTGCATTTGAGGAGGGTTTCACGACTTTTTTTATTCACCTAAAGAGGTAGCTATATAACGAGGCCATAACTTATAACATTCAGATCCATTGCAGAAAGTTATGTGAGACAGAATCCTTGGCAAACGACAAGTAGGTCCATAAAGGAGCACATTCGTTTCTCAGAAAGACTGCACATGCAGCATAGAAGCGATCAGCACGTAATGGATGCCAATCGCCAAGCTCAAGGTGTATCAAAACCAAAGATCCAACAACAAGAAGATGATAATGGCGGTGGTCGTGATGTTAGTGATGGTTTTATTACCAAGATAATAAAAGTTAACATCTCTGGGTTTTGACAAGAAACTTTTATTTGGAAGATCCGTATCTTTATTAAGGAAACACGTGCGCCAGAGCTAGCAGATAAAACATTATCATGAAATGACATTACGCGGTATAACGTTAGCGAATGTTTAGACATAAATAGTGTATACAATAACAGATCAGCGTCAAGCTGCCAATACCTAGATTAGCTTGTCAGCACGACCTTCATGACTGTTGCCATAGGTTACGAAAACCTCGTAATGTAAACAAGCAAGAAAATCATGTCAGTTAAACAGAAGGTTCTCGAAACAGCACTTCTATAAACATTATACTAAATAATCCAGAGAGAATGCAAATCCGGTCTAATCGCATGGATTTGCCCCGTCAAAGTTCGCGATTCTTGAGCACTTAATGCTCTCAATCACAAGAACCTGTAGCGAAAACCACTCCAATTAATCTGCCAGTAATTAAGTGTGATCGATTCAATATATTGATTATAAGTAACCCAGGATTGTTGTAATGATTCCTGGCGTAATTATAGTAGGTTTGGTCAGGGCAAGGCTAACGACCTAATCCTCCATAAATGCAGGTCTAGGAAATGTCCTGGTCCTATTATATCACAGATCTGTAGAAGGAAACTGCTGATGCATTCTACTGTGACAAAAACATAACAAATAAATAAATAATTAAAGGACCTTTTCCCCGACCATTTGAAACATATAGGCTATACGATGAAAGCACAGTATTTGTAAATGGAGAAAATTAGTGGAACTGTGGTAAAGCTGTGCAAATGTTACATTATAAAATAACATGAAGTAATACAGGCTTAAGGCTTAATAACCGAATGGGAATAAAAGAAAGATCCTGAAAAAAAAAATGAGAACATTGAAAGGAAAAGGAATAAATGAACAGAATGTGCTATTTATCTCAGAATTCCAAGATGTGAAACTAACATATATTTATAGACCAAAAGGCACCGGATGGGTGAAGCAGTGAATCAACATGACACAGGCCACCTCTACAGCCCAGGCCAGTTGCTGGGTGGCATTTTAGTCTGGGTTGATCTGGCAGTCCAGATCAATTTACTCAAATCATACCCGTCACAATGTGGATTTAAACACATGATCGTCGGCTAGACATGGAAGCGTGCTAGCCACTGCGCTACTGCGACTCTCTTATTGTGAGATTGAGTGTGATGATGGATACACCGAAGAGGTGCCGATATACATATCATATTGGGCGGAGTGGCTTGAAATTGCAGCGTCCGTTCCTGAGCCTAGTAGACATGGTACGAGTCATCGCTGTCATTCTGTAGATGTTTACAAACTAAGAATGCCGAGCATGCTATACCTCCTCCTGATCGTAGAGTAGATTATGGGAAACCTAGACTTCTCTGATAAGTGCTAAAGCCTATTAGGGTCTGTGTGCATGTTAAATATCACTCAGCAGTTGAAAATCTAAAATATTGTATTGATTAAAGTTCGTTATACACGAAATAATACTTAAGGTTAGCATAGCCGAAAGGATAAGAACGCGTGTTCCTTAAACATCCGGTGTGCTGATGCCGAGGTAAGGGGTTCAACCTCTAGATCAGACAGTTGGACTAAAATGTTTACCTATCGTCCTTGACTTGGGTACGTTAATTAAAAATACCTCTGAATTCGGAGTGGTTTCGCCTGATGGCGAGGGACACTTTTAGTAGGTAAAGCTAATCCACACGTACAGTTTAGCCCAGCACTACTAGAAATAGTGGGTACGGACTACACTTGAGTTCAAAGCGAGCTAGCCCAAAAAAATATGTGTTTACCTGCTTATTTATTAAGCGTTTACAATAAGTGTGGATTAGGAAGGAAACATAATCGAACCCAAGCAAGACAATACACAATAGACAAGTGAACAGATACCATCAGTGATATGTCTCATGGATTACACAGTGGGAATAATGACATTATTCTGTCAGATCAAATTCCGCTATGTCATGGTAATGAGTGTCAACATTCATTAATTTAATGTCCTCCACCTCCGGATGTACATATTTTAAAAACATGATGTCCTGAATGGTCGAGGCAGAAACAATAGTCGAGATAGAAACACTGGGCTGAACGACGACTCTGGTGATCGAGTGAAATGGCAAAACATGGCCGCCCACGCTTATGGGCATGGCACATGATGGATGGATGGATGGATGGATGGATGGATGGATGGATGGATAGATAGATGGATGGATGGATGGATGCCCCGAAGAAGTTTCCTGCTGTGTGTCAGTGATGTGTCAGATCGATCTCATCCTTTGAGACCCCCACATATTTAACTGATTAAGTTCCATGGGATGACACATCGTCTTATGCTTCCTGTAAACTGTCATAGGCTTATAAATCAAACTATAGGTAACATATCAATATAGTAGTTTTCCCCTAAACAACCAACTTATTTTGCTAAAGATACAACATGTATCTCCTACATGCCGGTCTCTCTGGCAGAGTGGGTTACACGACTTTCTCAGTAATCCCGTTTATCCACGCAGGGTCTCGCAGCGAGCGAGAATTGGAAGCGGTTCTACCCGCGCTGGTGACTTGCGGGATAAATGAGCCGGCCGCTCAGAAACAATGGCAAACTACTGAGCGTAATCTTGCCAAGAAATCAACAATCAGCTGAAAGATGCTGATGTTGACAGCGATGTCCTGTAAAGGATACGCAAAACAGTTAACATTTATCTGTTACATTGACTTGTAAGTCGTAACTGTGACACACCCCTACTTCCCATTTTCCGCCATCCATTTTTGTGTTGCGCAAACCCACTTGTTGTTTGGCACTGAATCTGTTAAAACTATGCGTCACTAAATCAAGTGTCATCTCCGCTTTGACGATTCGTTGTAATGAGTTTTCATTACCCTCTGTCCTAGATTTGATGTCGCATTAATATAATATTCTTCTAATCCATAAATGGACATTGTCCGCTCAATCGTTAAAGTAGCCTTTAATTGTCCTTCCCCATCACATTTCCCATCAGCGCAACCTTTAACGCGGAGTCATGTCTGTTTATAATATCAAAGTACCTTAATTGTAGCCAGCGCTGTGGCCAAGGGGTTTCGAAGGTGATTCGTAATCCCGATTACCGCGTTCGAAGCAGAGCTGTAGGCGATTTGAAAACATACCTCATTATCCTGTTTTTCATTCAATGGCATAAGTGCTTGTTGGTCAGAAAGTAATGGTGAACTACTGAACGTAAACTCGCCTAGAAATCACAAACAACCCCAACTGGTGGGGTTAATCTCATTCAGTAGTGTTTTCTTCAATCCAAACTTTTAGGCTAAACAGATGTGATAACAGTTAACTAGTCACTTTTGAGAAAACCAAACATGACAATGTTTACTTAAACTATGAAGATTTGACACGATGTTAACAATTTATTCCTGAGGCTCCGAAAATGTATATTTAAACGCCGATCTCCCTGGCTAAGAGGTTAACGTCTTTCTCCGTAATCCCGTATATCCACGCATGGTAACGCAGCTGCTCGAGATTCGGTAGTGGAGCTGGTTACTTACGGGGTATGTGAGCCAGTCGTTCAGAAAGAAATGGCAAACTACTGAGCGTAATCTTGCCAAGAAATCAACAACAGCGGTAAAGTGCTAGTGACTACAGCGATGTCCTGTAGTTCCAAAAGTTGCTGTATGTACCCTGGGGCGATATTGGGGCTCGTGCATTCACCTCTGCAGCAGAAGTCCAACTCTTGGCCTTCTCGTTGAGGAACTGTTTTAACTAACAGGAGAAGGGGCGGCGGCGAGTCACTAGCGCCGAGAAAAAACCAAAACGCCCTAGATGTGTATGCACGTACATGCATGCGCAGACACGTGTGTGTGTGTGCCTACACACCTAAACTTGAGTAACCCCAAGTCTGCTCTAGCAAAGAAAAGATGCTGAAGACGGAGGCAACCAGCCAGGAGGCGCACCACAGAAATCAGGATGCCACGCAATCACGCCATGAAATATATCGACTACTGCTAAATGTTATGGTGCTCGCCCCTGCTTTGGAACCCCAGGCACGTGCAGTGCCGGGCCCTATGCCTCGAAAGATCAAACCAAAACGACTGGAGGTCGTTCTCAGATGTTCTGTGGAGTCAGGGGACCTGAGAATAGAGCGTCTGGCCATATCAAACAAAGACTAAAATTAATGCACTGGAATACGAAGGCAGTCAGCAACAAGAAAATAGAACTAGAAAACATATAAGACCAAGAAAAAGTAAGCGTATGTTGTTGCAAGAAAACTCTCCTCAACGAATAAGTAGTATGAAGTCTTCAAGCCTTCAAAATCAGAGGCTACCAGTGTTACCGATCTGACCGAAAGGACAGGTGAAAGGGTGGAATACTGACCCTTGTAAAAAATAACATCGCTGCTTTCCCAAATTGAAGTTTACATGGAAGGGGCGGACGTATCAGACACTTAAGACAGCAATACAGACTTTCATCTGATAAATTACTACTGTCCAAGTGCCCGCCCACAGGCACTGGACACACTACCATTAAAAGAAAAAAATGATTGTGTGTGGCGATTTCAACAGCCACTCGTAGAGCTGCGGCTGTGATCACATGGACCAGAGAGGAGAGAGACGGGAAGACTGGCAGGATGAGAATAGATTAATTTTTGATTAACATGCCATCGGACACACATACTTTCTATTAGAGATCATGGCACACTACAACTACACCTGACCTGGCTTTTCATTCACCTGACCTGGAGTGGAACATTAAACAAACTGTTAGAAAACAACTTGGTGGCAGTTACCATTGGCCAAGTCTTTCTAACTGTAGAAAATGAGCTTGCAAGTGAAAGCAGCACCCTCTGGAGGTCGAGCTACAAGAAACGCAGACTGGGCAATGTACAAGCATCGCACCAGCATACTGGTTAGAAACCTGAACACTGAGAAAGACATAAATAAGAATAGCTGAAGAGTTTGGGAAATGCATACTATAGGCAGCACGAGAAAACAGTACCAAGAGGAACCCGTAAACATTATAAACCCTACTGGAGTAGTGAACTGGAACAGTTGCATAATGATGTGGAAGTGTGTAGAAAGCAAGCAGAGGCCAAACCCAGCCAAGAGCACCACAATTAATACCAGCACGAAAAAGCCAAATTTCAAAGGGCGAAGCTGCAAGCTAGATGGAAAAGCTTGCAGGAGAAAAGAGTCACTGAACTTTGAAAGAGACACAAGGCAGTTGTGGAAAGCTGATAAAACAACTTAACATGAGGGCACAGGGAGAAACTCAAAAATTGCACTACATAAAAATGGAAACATCTTAACAGGAAAGCAAGCAGCTGACCATTTTGCGGACTCATTCGCACAAGAAAACAATATTGAAATTAGTCCAGAGAAACAACAAGAGATTCGAGAGAAATGGCAACATAAAGGACAGAATGAAACAGTACATGAGGTTCTGGAGACATCTATCAAAATCAGTGAACTGGAGCTATCCATATCAAAATTGAAAATTAGAAAGTGACCAGGAGCTGACGGTATCTCCAATGAAATGATCAGGAACCTAGGAACAGAGGCCAAATCAAAGCTGTTGCAGATCTTAAATAACAACTGGACCTTAAGGCAGTGTTCCACGTGTCTGGAGAGAAGCAATCATGACACTCCTCCTAACATCATGGACAGATATTTCCATTGCCTTCAGCTACAGACCAATTAGCCTCACCAGCTGTCTCTGCAAAACAATGGAGCGCATCATCAATCACAGACTGCAGTGGTACCTTGAAAGTGAAAACATCCCTGTGTCACTGCAGGCTGGCTTTAGGCAGTGCTACTCTATGGAAGATCAGACAACCTACCTTTCTCAAGAAATTGAGGATGCATTCCAAGAGAAGAAGCTCGTGCTTGCTGCATGGATAGATCTGAAGAAAGCCTTGACAAAGTCTGGAAAAGAAGGTCTGATGAAGAAACTGAGAAACTGTGAAAGCATTCTTGCACAACAGAAAAGCCCGAGTACAGATAGACGGACTGAAGAGCAAGAAAGTGCTACTTGCGTCACGATGTTCTCCAGGGCGGTGTCTTGTCCCGCACACGTTTTCTAATCTCCATCAATGATCTTGCTGTTAATATTCTGCATGGAATTAAAGCGCAATGTACGCCGATGACCTGGTTCTATGGAGTGCAAAGAACATGGCATCAGTGGCCACTAGATCGCTACTAGAGCTGTAGATGCATTTGTTGCATAAGCGAATAGATGGTGTATCAGCATAAACCTGACAAGTGCAGCACCACTCTATTTACCCTCTCTCCAAAACAAAAGGCAGGGATCATCCAGATAAATGGAATACCTCTTAGAGAAGATAAAGAACCAACATACCTTGGAGTAACATTTGATGGCATGCTGACATGGATTAAAGCACATCAACAAAGCAGTAGCAAAAAGCCCAGAAGAAAATACCCATCCTGAGAAAACTAAGTGGAACCAAATGGGGAGCCAGTTGGAAAATACTTAGCAAAGTTCATCACAGAGCATACGACCACACCTGGAATACGGGTCAACTGCGTGGTGTTCAGCATCAAAAACAACACTACAAGAGCTGGACAAGGTGCAAAATCAAGCACTTAGAGTCAACACAAGAGGATGAGATCAACCCCTATAGTGGGAATGGAGAAGATGGGGAGGATAAAAGCACTGAGAGAGCGCAGAGATACGGAAATGCTAATACAAGCAGAAAAGTTCCTCATTTTGCCAGGCCACCCTATGAAGAACAGATTTGAAAACCTATCTATGTGGCGGTTGAAAAGAAGCAGTTTTATCCACAGGCGAAACGACTCTGTCAAAGAGGAAACCACCGATCTGCCCACATGTTTGGTATCCCCTTAGACTATTTAGGAGCGAACTCCCATGGAAAGATGAACAGAGGACTGATCACTAAAAATTTCATACAAAACGTGAGAGGAATATTTGACCACGAATAACAGAACAGCCGTACAGCGCATAAACAGCCACTCTCAGACTTACTTGATGAAGAATACCCACAGAAACATGGATCCGAATCTACACAGATGGATCAGCACAAAATGCTGTTCGAAATGGAGGAGCGG